>OX382257.1:15115767-15430754 GCA_947507595.1 Pyralis farinalis | reverse complement strand
TGACACTTCAATTTGACAATCCATTTGACTTAACTAGAGACAAGACAACTTTTAATTGGATGAGTAAATTTCGATTATCGATTCTACAGGCCTAGTATATGTTCCATCGATTAAAAGAATAATAATAATTTTAAATATAAAAAGTACATTATGGGTAAATACAATAAAGTTATAAATAGGAATTACGTAGTTACCTAATAATATGGCACCTAAAGCTAGCGCTAATCAACTAAAATCGATGTCTTTTTTTTGTGGCAACACTTCCGTGCCGGCCGCTAGCCATTTTGTTTGTCTCACATACTGACATCTGACAGGTTGTTGTATGATTAGTACGAGTGCTATCGCCTTGTATGCTTTACGTGCCGTTTTAGTAGTTTTTCTTAGAGTTCAAATTGTTGCAGTTATTGTTGTTATTTATTAAGTTTATTGTTGTTATCTTGTTGTTTTTCGTTAAGTTTATTGTTTGTTTGTTTGAGGCTCCTCTATCATGCCCAAGCGAACCAAAAAAACCGTTCTGAATAGTCAGGCGAGAGAATTGGTAATGCGGCTTCGTGACTACTTTGAACGCGAGCAACAAAATGGTGGGCCGTTGTTACCAGTGAATCAAGTTGTAGCACGAGTTGGTGATGCTCTCGACATTGGACGCAGTACTGTTTCGAGTATATCCTGCGAAAAGTTTGGCCAAGCCGGTACATCCACAAATAAATTATCAACTCCGAATAAAAAACGAAAGAGAGTGAAGCCAGTAACCGACGTAGATAATTTCACTGCCGATGCGATTAGAAACCACATATATGGTTACTATAAAAAAATGGAGCTACCAACATTAGTAAACCTGATGAAATCCTTAAAAGAGGCAGATCTGTACAAAGGTGGTATTACATCTTTGAGCAAAGTTCTCAAAACAATTGGGTTTTCTTTTAAAAAAGTGGATAAGCGAAAAATCATAATGGAAAGGAAGGACATTGTGCTTGCAAGGTGCCGATTTTTAAGAAGGGCTAAAAACATAGCCGATTGGGAGAAGGTGGTCTTTTTAGACGAGACGTGGCTTAACGCGAACCACATTACAAATAAAAGTTGGACGGACGACACGGCACACTCTTCGACGAAAGTCCCGCAAGGAAAAGGAGAGCGCCTTATCATTTGCCACGCTGGTACAGCTAGTGGATTCATACCCAACTGTTTGCTGGCTTTTAAATCAAAGAAAACTACGGAGTATCACGAGGAGATGAACTACGAGAAATTTAAAGAATGGTTTTGCATTTTATTGGACAATTTAAAAGAGCCTATGACTATTATTATGGATAACGCTCCATACCATTCGGTACAATTAAATAAGCCCCCGACACAGGCTAACCGAAAAAGTGAGTTGGTAAACTGGCTTAACGAAAATGGAGTTGCAGCGGACTTAACCATGTTGAAAGTAGAGCTCCTGCATTTGGTGCGACTTCATAAGTCATCAACGCCAACCTATGCGTTAGACGAAATGGCAAAGGAAAGGGGCCATCAAGTCGTAAGACTGCCGCCATACCACTGTCAATATAACGCAATTGAGCTGATTTGGGCGCAAATTAAAGGTTTTTTTTATTTATTTATTCTAATATACATATCTGCATAACGTGGCAAACACGTATATACGGCTGCCTGATAGTAAGTAGTCACCGCTACCTTAAACCTATAAATAAAATTTTCATTTTATTATACTTATGTTTCGCATAAAAACACTCCTACCTTTTTTTAGGTCATGCAGCACGACACAATACTGAACCACCATTTACGGCTACCAAAATGTTAAAATTATTAGAAAACGCAATTGAAAGTGTTACGGGTGAACATTGGGCAAAAGTTGTGGAAAAGACGAAACGGGAAGTATTTGTGGACTGGGATCGAGATATCCATATCGACAATGTCATCGACGAGACGCCCCTCATAATAACGTTTACCGAGTCTGACGACGAAAATAGTAGTGATTTGAATTCATCCGACTCGGACAATAATTTAGGTTGTGAACCATTGAATTTGAATAATTAACATAAAATATTATTATTTAAATTTTATTTTGTTTCATTTACCACCGTAAATACACATCATCAGATTGACTTGTGTATATATCCACATAAGTCAATTCATCATCATAATAAATTGTCATTCGCATGCTTTAATTTTCCGACTCGTTAAGAAAAGTAGAACAATTAAAACTACTATGACTGAATATTCGAAACATAAAGAGTTAATGTTTCGATTATTCAGTCGCATCTCTAGTACAAAATGGCTGAACGTAGACATAGTACGTAACAAGTTGTGCAAGTGAAATAAATTAAAGTTTAATATTTTTCACTGTGAATTTAAATATTTAAGTGAATTTAAAGATTGTTTTGGGCTGGAAGATCATTTTATAATATTAACAGATAATAATCATTGTATAAAAAAATATTACAAGACGATTTACACATTAATTCTCACAATCACTTTTTTTGTCAAATTGAATACATCCTTGCACGTTACGTTCTACCGACCTGTCATACGACGGTTCCTACGTTGAAAGGAGTTTAACTACTGTACGAAATTATCAAATAGGGTCTGCAATTATTCAAACTTATGATTATAATGAAAGAGAAACCGGTGAATTCCTTGAAGATTCTTCTATGCTCAAAGAAAATGAATCTGAAAGCAATATTCTTCAAGAAATACAACGTATGTTTGCTCCAACAGCCACTAAGTAATGACGAAACTTTTCAAGCTCCTGCACCTGTTCCATCCTGCAGCTATACACAACAAGATCCAAAGATTATGAATAACATATTTTTCCTAAATCAGACAGAAGACAAGAAGGAAACAATAAGAGAAAGACAAGAAGTCGGAAATAATAGGGGTTAAAGTATGAAATTGCCGTTTTATAGTAATAGATACTTTGAATTGACATTAAACATTCATGTTTAATGTCAATTCAAAGTATCATTCATCATCATTCATTTCGAGTGAAAGTTTTTTCACATGATACCTATGTGGTTTTCCTTTTAAAAAAATGTGCAACATTTGATTTTCGAATTTCAATTGTTTTTTGAAGTGAAAACTTCTTTAGCGGCGTTGTGCGCTTTTTAGGATGAGTAAAAAATGCTAAACTCGCATCAGGCGTCAGGACACGTGACCCTGACCGTAAGATTTTGGTGAGAATTAGAACTTAAGTTTGCTGCAGCGCTAAAACGTTAGTTACCTCTAATTAAACAATTAAAACATGAAGCGCTAGATCGTTTATAGAGCATTATTTTCTCGCGACCAAAACGTTGCAAGCGCCATGAAATTGTTGGCGTTTACGCGTTTCGTTCAACGTAGTTTATCAACATCGCTGTTTGGTTTAAGCGGCGCAGGGCGCTTGCGCGATTGTACGTGTGTGTTTGAGTTTTAGAGATTGGCGATGATGATGCTGGAAATGATGATGGTGAAAGAGTCGTTGAAATTATGGCTGAAAGTTGATTTTTCTGAGAGATAAACTTTTTAATGTAAAATAATTGTAATAGTTCTGAAGTGTTAAAATTTCAATGTAATATAAATTGTCATGTTTGTGTACGATGGCATAATGAATGAATATTGTATTTTACTACATACATTATAGTACTTTTATACTGATAAATAAAGCAATTCGTGCGAAATTATTCCCTAACCATTCCAATATACGAGTATTAAAAAATGCACAAAATTAAGTTCAAGTTTTCACTTCTGCCGACACTCCCGGAGCGCCACCCGTTTTTTTTTTATTCACTGACGAGACTGGAAAGATAGATATTTCGAAAAGCCGAGTAATTTTTGAATACGAGTTCTAACGCGGAACTAACGCGGCAGAAACGGCTCGCAATATCAATGCTGCGTTTGGACAGGAGACTGCTAATGACCGCACCGTGCGTTTTTGGTTTCAACGCTTTCGTAATGGAAACTTCGACTTGAAGAACGAACCACGTGGAAGACCGCCCACACAGGTGAAAAACACTGAATTGGAGATGGTGGGAGCGGTTCCGAGTCTAACTACCCAGGAATGAACAGCATAACGTTACCTTACCTACAATATTGACTCATTTGCATGAAATTAATAACATAAAAAATACGAAAAATGAGTGCCTCATGATTTGACTGATCTGCAGAAAGAATCGTGTGTTGAAACTTGCGTTGCCTTGTTGAATCGGAATGAAGGAATACTGGATCAAATTGTGATATACGACGAAAAGTGGATTCTTTGCGATAACCGTAAGCGAAAAATGCAATGGCTGACCCCAGGTCAAACGCCGCAACAGTGCCCTAAAGCAAAGCTTACCAATAAAAGGGTGATGGTAACTGTTTGGTGGTCTCTTCATGGCGTTATTCACTATTACTTTCTCAGGTCTGGTCAAGCAATAACAGCAGATGTTTACTGTGCCAAGCTTCGAACAATGATGGCGAAACTGGTAGTGAAACAGCCTCGACTCGTGAATCGATCTTCACAATTATTGCTCCATGATAACGCAAGACCTTACTGCACGAGAAACCGTAGTAACTCTACAGGAGCTGCAGTTAGAAACCATACGTCATCCTCCATACTTGCCAGACCATGCTCCAACTTACTACCATTTTTTTCGTGATTTGGATTGTTCCCAGGACGCAGCACAAAATGGTTTCACACAGTTTGTCGAATCTAGATCCCCAGAGTTCTATCGCAAAAAGATAAACAAACTTCCGATTAGATGGCAGCTATGTATAAATAATGAGGGTAAATATTTTGAATATTAAAATGTAACATCGTTTGTTGTATTTTTCAGTACAAATCGGCAATTTCATACTTTTTCTCCTAATATTAACAGTTCACCATATAAAGTACAACTGGAGAAGGAAAATGAAAACAAAAATATACCTAAAATATGATTAAAAAGGTCGCAAAAAAACCAGCAAAGAAACCAGCAAAGCTTCCTGAAAAAAAGGAAAAATTGGTCATGTGTTGGTTGCAATAAAATATACAAAGAACCAATTGAAGATTGGATCAGTTGTTATGATTGTGGTGAATGGTGGCATGAAGATAGTACAGCGTATATTGGTATTAGATCTTTCAAATGTGATGTGTGTTAGTCAAAATAATTTCATTACTTGATATTGTAATTTAAAAAGCCTTTGACGAATATGCGCAATCTTAACAATCTTGATGCGTAATTTTACCGCCATGAGCCTGTAAGACTCCGCATTTCCCATATTTTTTTTTCTAACTCCTAAATTTGTTGCCTAAGTTTCAATTATGCATATCATTAAGTAACTTCGATTACGAGTTCATTATAATTAATAAAGCTGATTATGATAATTTTTGTTTTTATAGCCAATAAAATATTAGGTCTTGTCATGTCAGTCAGTCTTGGGGACCCCTACTCACTTAAGTTAGGTAGGTTAGATGCTAATGAGAAAGGATTTTTAGGAGACAAAAGAAAAGAGATAGAACAAGAGAGTCTCGTAAAAGTCTCGCAATATTCAATTGTTACTTAAAATAAGAACCGGAAATTGATAGTTTGCAACTAACGCAACGTGTTAATGCATTATTCTAAAAACTAAGTGGAAACTTCGGCAGTTCTGTTCAGCGGTAGTAATCCATGATTTACTCACAGGGAGGCGGGTCGTGAGCGGCCAGTGGGAGCAACCGGTACTTAGGTCGTGCGCGCTCGCTGCGGCGCCGCGGACCGCACAGCCGCCGCACCAGCCGCGCTGAGCCCCAGCAGCTCGCCGCCAATGCGCACAAGGCCGTCATGCCGCCCACGCTCGCGTACACTACCGACCAGTCTGAAAAATAATCATATATTTATGAGCTTCTATCGCGGGAATTTCGAGATGGAAAGATGCTACATATTAATTATTATCCTCTGTTGTACCACAATTCCGGCGTTTAACTAGGTATTTTCAGACCATGGACAATTTACATCTTCAGCGCTCTCTTGGACGCAGCGGACCACAAAAAATAATACGCAATTTTCGACTTCTTTGAAATGGACCCCAGATCTTGGACACAAGATACAGCACGGCGCTTTGTGGTCCGTCATATGCTGTGTATACAAAATTGCAAAAATGATAGTAAAAGTGTTCTGTGAAGAATTGGAAATGGCGATGTGGAGAATTGTGTGAATGGAGAGTTATAAAAACTAGGCATTCAAATATTGAGTTAGAAGGCACAGCTCCTGATTACAACGCTAACTTATGGAAGCCAGATCTAGGGAATGGCAGAGAGAGCATGAAGGTAGATTAGTGCCGTCGTACGCGAGCGTTGCGAAAACTCCGCGGCTAAATACAGGTCCACTCATTTTCACCCAGAAAAACATGTCGATAACAGAAACTCAACACTCAATAATAGACGAGCTCGGTGGCTCAGTGGTGGAACGCGCTGTTACGCTACTTTGACACCAACGCTCGTGGGTTCGATTCCCACACAGTACATGAACAATTTGTGTGCATGAACATGTCTGTTTGTATTGATCTGGGTATTTTCTATGTATAATAAGTATGTATTTACAAAAAATAAAAATATTTACTTATGTTTATCAGTTGTCTAGTACCCATAACACAAGCTTCGCTTACTTTGGCGCTGTGTAATTTGTCCGACAATATTATTAAATATTATTAATAACAGAATTTGAAAACGGAATAATCCTATAAAACTTAATTAAAACTACAACTTTAACCGAAAAAAAAATGATAAAATAATATGTGACGGACATAAACACTCGTGTTACCATCCTGTCAAAAGTAAGAATGGTGGATATAATCAGGATACATGTGTCTTCAGGAACACCGTTCCTATATGAAATCTATATGTTTGTCTGTGTGTCTCTGTCGCTTTTTTCGAATATTCGAATTTTGCCTTCATATTCGGATTCAGCATAAAAAAGTAGAATAGGAATGTCTGAAAAACCAACCTCCTATCTCTTAAGGAGCATGGTCAAAATGACCGACAAATTAAAAAAAAAATTGAATTTTTATTTTAAATTCGAAAAGTAAATTAAAAAGTAGAATAGGAATGTCTTAAAAACCAATATCATATTTCTTATGGAACATGGTCAAAATGGCCGACAAAGTTTTAAAAAAAATAATTAAATTGTTATATAATTGACGAGCCAGGTGATCCACTGGCAATGCAAGCTTGCGCATTCTCAACTGGTTTTTTTATATTTTTTTTTATACAAAAGTATACAAGCATACGGCCTGCTTGATGTAAAGTGGTTACCGTAGCCAATGAACGCTTGGAAAACAGTATAGGTGGCATACTTCAATAACTATATCTGCTGTTAACACAGTTAACAGCTTGATGGTAATCTCACTCATACATAGGAATACAACATCCCTCCAGGAAGTTCTTATTTGGCTGTGGTTTTCTGTGAGGTGGAGGTACTTCCCCAGACGGTCTGTTTTGATGCGCCTCTTTTATAACATTATGTTACCCGAGACTTATGCGCATTGGAGTTTGTTGGAGAATCAATTTGAAAGTTTTTGCAGTTACCACAGTTGGGCATTGCGTCTGGGTCCCACTGCGTGAGCAGGCTCTGCATCCAAAAGGCATCGCAGCGGCAGACGCGCGCAGCTTGGTCGCAGCGGCCACGGCCCGAGCACTCGCTGAGACAGCGCACGGGCCGCACACGCGCCGACTGCTCCACGCTGGCTGCCACGCGTGCCAGGGACAATGCGTGTGCGCCCGCTAGCGGCGCGCCCTGCCAATGACACCAACAGACAGATTGTTATATTACATAGCCACGTGAGTGTAGGTGAAAAATAAACAATCTTTTTATAAAACGCCGAAAGGCTTATCGTAGCCTACGAACGCTTGCAAATACCTTAAGTGTTGTTCGATCAATGTCACTTCTGTTGCTAACACAGCAACTGATTAGGATTACGCTTAATTTACACTCACTTGCAGGAACACAACAGCAGTTATTTGGCTGTTGTTTTCTATGGGGTGGAAGTACTTCCCCAGACGGGGTTCGGACACTATGCCTCTCCTAAAACACCCAGATAAAGACAAACAAACATGTTCATATACACAAATGTTTGCTTTGTGTGAAAATCGAACTTTGAAATCAAAGTAGCATTGCTAAACGCTCCGCCACCGAGCTCTTCAAAATATTCAAACTTTATAAAAGTAATGATTACGTGGGCCGTAACCTTGATTTGTTGGCCACCACAGTGTCATAATAGTACATTGTGTAATAACGCAGGAGTTATAACCGAGAGGTATTTAGAAGCAATATATTTTATCACTAAGAAACATAAAGCTATAAAACTATGTATAAAATCGGTCTTTAGACTTTTCTGGTATAATACATTTAAATTTCTTTATTGAGCCCATTGATACTATAAAAATGGACAACATTGTATTCTCTTATAAAGGATGTTAATAAAGTCAGTGAAACTGCAAGGGTAGGACCAAAAAGAATATATAAAAGAAAAGTAAGCTTGAAAACAGCACATTAAACGAACGTGTTGATCTCTTTTTATCTATAGTTAAATATTTTCTTTCACGTAACGTAAAATGGGGAAAATCGGGACACTTTTTTTCCAAGTTGCTCCCAGTTCATTAATTGGCATCAAAGTAGGAATACTGAAGATAAAACAAATTTTAACAGAGCTGTAGAAGGTCTCAAGTCACTATTGCAAAACTGGCATAATAACTCATTTCAAGAAAAGCTAGAAAACGTTACTGCTACATAGTCTACAAATTATTCGGTCTGGAAAATAACCAAGGGTCTTGACAGACCGCAAGCTGCTAAACCACTCTTGAAGTGCGCTGAAGGATGGGTAAGAAAACCACAGAAAAAAGCAGACCTATTTGCTGAACATCTAGCAAAAGTGTTCCGCCCAAATGATTCGGTGGATGAAGAGTTTGATGGCCAAGTGGCTACAACTTTAAACAAAGACTTCCAAATGGACCTACCGCCAAAAGTGTGTCAGTACGGGAAGTGTGGAGAGTAATAAATGAGCTAAAGAATAAAAAAGCTCTGGGCTTTGACCTAATAACGAAAGAAGTTCTTAGGCAACTGCCCCGAAAAGCCATAATCTACATCACTACATTATGTAATGGGATATTAAGAGTCCAACATTTTCCTGCAATATGGAAAGTATCCCAAATTACTATGATTTATAAAGAAGGAAAACCACCAAATGACGTCACATCCTACAGACCTATAAGTTTGCTCCCGGGATTATCCAAAATATTCGAAAAACTCCTTCTCCGGCGAATTCTTCCTATTCTAAGAGAAAATGGCATCATACCCAGCCATCAATTTGGCTTTAGACAGCAACACTCCACTGTGGAACAGGTTCATAGAGTCTGTGACAAGATAAGAAAGACACTGGAAGAAAAGAATACTGCTCTGCAGTCTTCTTAGATATACAACAGGCTTTCGATAGAGTCTGGCACACGGGCCTACTATGTAAAATTGAAAGTTGCTTTCCACACAGCTATTTCGTGACCAGTCAGAACCCGTTATATACGTTTTCCCATACATTTCGCGGTCATATACGACCACCCGGGTTTCGAAGGGTTAATATTCAATTCTTACCTCTCACGACTGACACTGAACAAGACACTGAACAATACTGTTCTAGGTCAAAGAAGGTGAAAACACCTCTAAATTTTATGAAATCCGGGTCATTTAGATATTGTAAAACAATAGGAATAAACATAATTACGTACAAATTTCAGCTGCTCCTGTTCCCAAAACACTAAAAATAAAGCTGAACACTTCACATGACGCAAATTTTAAATAATATTACAGAAAATTAAAATGTTTTAAAGAGCAAATTCCGCAGACTTTACTGCCAAAAGATCGTTTTTTATTGAATTCTCAATGACAAAACGAACGAGTGTTGCCAGATTATAGAAAAGATATTGCAAGCTTAATATTTAAATTCTACCATACAGATTAAAACATGAAATAAACACGTGCTAAGGTCGCAAAGAAGAAAATCTCAGATTTGTCCCTATTCCACCCATTTTACGGTACAGTAAAATTGTAAAATCAACTTGGCTCAACAGTATTCTCAACAAATACGACAAAAACAGACGGGTGACTGTTAGGTGTTGGTGAAGCCTATATGTGTGTATGGCGTTTTGTTCAATCCCATGTTATGATG
This sequence comes from Pyralis farinalis, assembly GCA_947507595.1. Classification (NCBI taxonomy): domain Eukaryota; kingdom Metazoa; phylum Arthropoda; class Insecta; order Lepidoptera; family Pyralidae; genus Pyralis; species Pyralis farinalis. The sequence continues at coordinate 15,420,629 of OX382257.1, read as the reverse complement.
AACACTACTCACATCTTTTGACAAGAAGAAAATAATCTGCGTGTTTCCAGAGTCAATCTGTCCCCTCACAGAAGTCACGTTTACTCTGATATCGTCCTTCAACAGTAAGGTCATTTTCTGTACGAGCGTGTCAAGCTGGCCTTGCGAAAATGCGGACACCTGAACATTGATGGTCATCTCAAGCAGGTTCATATCCAGTGGGTCAGCTTTAACTTGAACACTGACAGTGTCACGATCAGACTCGCCCTGATCGTCCGTCACCGTCAGTTCGAAAACATATCTTCCTTGTTCTATATTTGTGAGCTGAAATAATATACAAGAATTATAAATGCGTGAGAATGACATTAACGTCTTTTATTTCTTTTGTGACATGTCAATTAAAATTTAAACAAAAACATTATTAGTATTCCTTTTATTATTCACAAGCACATGGATTTTTTTGGTGAATTCAAGTTGCAGTTTGGATACTTATCATAATATAAAATCTCAGAAGCTTATCTATGGTCACGACGATACGATTATAGATTAGTTAGGACAGATGTCAGCCAAGCAGAAGCGCAATACTTATTTTGTATGAAGTAGGAGAAAGCAGATCGAAGAGTTCTCCAACATTTGTACAGATTCCCAATCAATTCTCAATATGTTTTTCTCAAAACAGTCCAGAATGCCCTTCAAATGTTTATATGAAACAATGTATGACGTAGGTTTCTCGTTATTTAAAATAGTTCACCAGTAGTTTTATTTACAATTCAATAAGTTGCGTCCTCCCAGAGAGGGAGCTAAGAAACCAGTATATTGCACTAGACAATAGTAGGCAAATTTATATCATCATCATCATCATCCGAGCGTTAATCCCGGTCGAGTCCTACGCTTTCGCTTCGGGGCCCAGGGTCCGCTAGTAGGAAAGTTTATAAATAAATAAATAAATAAATATTGTCGGACAAATTACACATCGCCACCTAGCCCCAAAGTAAGCGAAGCTTGTGTTATGGGTACTAGACAACTGATAAACATACGTAAATACATTTTTTTTTTTTTGTTAATACATACTTATTATATATAGAAAATACCTAGGACAATACAAACAGACATGTTCATGCACACAAATGTTTGTACTGTGTGGGAATCGAACCCACGAGCGTTGGTGTTAAAGTAGCGTAACAGCGCGTTTTACCACTGCGCCACCGAGCTCGTCAATATAAGTATACATATATACCAAACTTGGGTCCTCATGCTGATATGACTTGCCTTATAGGACAACGACACGAAAGATCTTGAATGTTTCACTGTGGTCAGCAAAATTTGTAGCAATACGTAATACAAGTGATGTGCAGCAGAGAACATGTTTGAAGTCTTGCTTTGTTGACTTCACTAAATTCCCAATTTAAGTCACCAGAAAAGGTTAAATGATCATAGTCGGTCAAATTTATTATTCAAAAATAATAAAAAGTTTTAAATGATTTTGATGGATATATAAGATACATGAATCACTTATCTATTTATGATTTTAATCTATCAAATAATTTAATATTATAAATTTTAACTATCAAAATAAAACGGAATTTTTAATTGAATTAAATATCTAAATTGGATATATATTTCAGATTTTCATTTCGGTATACAATTCTTATTCAAAACATTAGTTAAATATAAATGCCTAAGAATCGCGACTGTTGGGATCGAACGCGACACTGGCTTCCTGTTTTTTATGATACGAGTAGACAACTATATTTATAATATTCATACGTCAAAAAACTAGTTACGAGTTCCTAAAACTTACCATTAGGACAGGATTTGTATCGGAGTTTAGTATCACTGTGCCAGCCGCTAAACCAGAACCGGATCTCGTCCACTTCCACGACACTATTCGAAAGTCGTCAGAAGATTTGGATCCGTTCAGAATGAGCACAGAAAGCGGCAGGGTTAAAACTTGATCTCCACCAGCATTTGCCTTCGGTGGACTATTTTTATCTATTTTAATAAAAAAAAAATATTACTTAAATTTTACTTATCCTATTTGAGATACAATTTAAACATAATTAACTTTTAATCATGCAAGTCAATACAAATAAAAATGTCGTTATTCATGCATGTTCCTGTGCAGTCGAAAATCGTATATCAATCACCCTAAGATTCAATATCTTTAAACCATAAGGTCTATTATAGTTTACACTAAGAATGTGACAACAATTACCATTTCATCCTTATATGGGAGACGATGTATCAATCCATAGATTTCAAATCTCAGGTTTAAATTAAATTATCGTGACTACGAGTTATCAACTGGTACTGGTAAACACTTTCTTAGTCAACTATACAATATTTACACAAGAATGTGTTAAAAAGAAAACCTACCCATAAAACCATGCAAATAAGAGCTGCAAGAAGATAATATCTGTGTGGAATTTACATCTAATCTATTGTACCATACTAGGAAAAGACGTCTAAAATAAACCTCGATTTCTGGAACGCAACATTACATGTATTTTATACACAAGTCATACAAAATTATGTATTTAAATACATAATAAAATTAAAATTTTAAGTGAGGTAAGGCGCATCAAAACAGCTAGTCTGGAGAACTGCCTCCAACTCACAGAAAACCGCAGCCAAATAAAAACTCCCTAGACGATTGTTGTGTTCCTGTGTGCCAGTGAGCACACCAGTAAGCTCCTAAGGAGTTGCTGTGTTAGCAGCAGAGGTAGCATCGCGCAAGTGATACTTAATGTATTGCAAGCGTTCATAGGCTACGGTAACCGCTTTACATGAGGTGAGCCGCATGCTTATATCCCTCCCGACGATGTATAAAAAAATGTATTTCTTTTCAATGTACTAAGGCAAGGCCTTCCAGAAGTCGGGGCCATGACGTTCCATCGTGATAATGGAATCACACTTACTCTGGGTAACAGTGACGGTCACATTATCCAAGGCAGAGTTTCCATTGTCGTCGAGTACCGTTAGTGAAAACACATACTGGCCCTTTGTGAGCGCGGTGGCATTGGCGACTGACTCGTTAAAGTTCACTATGTTAGAGTTAGTAGGCCCAGACAAGCATCGCCAGGTGTACGCCACGATGCGATGGTCGTCGTGCGATGTTGACCCGTTCAGAGTGATCCAAGTTTGAGGCAGAGATATAAACTGCAATGTTATTTACAGGAAATTAAAGCTACCAGGCTTCTGTCATCTGCCAGGCGGAACCACTCGCAACTCGGGTAATAGAATAGATTAATTTTAGCTACCATACTTCATTACTGAAAACATTTTAATAATACTTGAGTTACGTGAGGTGCCGACGGGTGAGTGATGATATTGTCCTCTGTTTTTTTAATTGTAAATTCTATCAATTACGAGTAGTTCGAAGCTTAGAAATAATTAAAAACAAAAACTCCATAAGTAGTAGAATAACATGTCGAAATAGTCCTTAAGAGCTACTGAAGATAAGTGCTGGAGTCTTAAATCAAGAAATTGAAGTGACATAAATTGACATGCATTAAAATCCCTTTTAAATGAAATAAGTGAAAGTGAAAAAAAAAACATCAAAAACATAAAAAACAATATCCAACTATAACAAAAGCAGTACAGCATCTGTACCTAAATCAAACGCTAAGATGTAAAATTATATACTATTAAATTTTAGTCGTTTTTTACTTTGACAACTACTATTTTAGAGAGCAATTTTATATAAATTATTATTTTATACAAATAGTTTACTGTTAACTGTGAAGTAACATAATAACAAACTCGGTGGTCGAACAACGAGAGTCAGGGGTCGATTTCCACCGTGTACTTGTGTGTTGTGCGTGTGTGTGTGAGTATATATGCCCGCCTGAGTGTTTTTTACATGTAAGCACGTATTTACGAAAAAAATATGTATGTTTATCAGTTATCTAGAAGCCATACAAGCTTTAATGACTATGATAATATACATTTTCAAAATATTTAATTAACGGCTCAAATTGTTCCATTTTGCATAATTCCTGTGACACTAATATTGACAGCGACCGAGTTTACCAGTTTTGGTCGACATTTATGTGGCGACTCTGCGTTATCATCTTTTCACCTAGACCGGTTATAAATCAAAGATCGATGGGCATGCAAACTTTAGAACATAAGTAATTAATATTAAAAAAACATTGCAGCTTAAAATATTAAGTCCTAATCCTCCCACGTTTATTATCAGGCATGTTAGTGGACCTTCACATACATTGGGATGCACTTATCAGTACTAGGTATATCGCTTCGCCCACTCCAACGATATCTATCATTTTATTGACCAAAACCAATTCAAACCCTTTTGATAGGCAGCATTTTATGAAAGGAGAATAACAGGTTTAGAGAACGATGTTTTTACGAGCGGTCCTCGTTTAAGATCCATGTAAAATAAATATAAAAGTGTGTGACCTTTTGTTTACAAATTGGCTATTTATTTTTAGAAGTTTGTAAAAGTTAATTGAATGTTACTTTCTACTGAATGAATGGTTTTAATTAACAGGTTATACATTTACAGTAGATTGGTATATATTTACGGGTTTAGGGTGTTAGTGACTCACTCTTATTCTTAGACCTAAAGCCAATCTCATCTGCACTTAGTGCAAGCCTTTAATTTACTAATGAGGATCAGGCGAAATGTAGGAGGGGAGAATGGGTGGACTCTACCTCCACAGCAAAACTCCTTGGAGGGTGGTCGTGTTTCTGAAAGTAACTGAGGTTACCAGTAAGCTCCTGAAGCTACAGCGTTTGCATAATGGGCAACGCGCAGAAAATATATTGTAATGTAATGTAGTGGTCATGCTAACCTGGTAACCGCTACATATGAGGCCGTCCGTATACCTACCTTCAACCCTCACTAGTATATAAAATTTTCACCTCACACCCTATCCTCAAATCAATCCTTGCCAAATAATACGTCATTTCATCCATTTTCATAGTAATTTTGACGATGTCGGTAGCGGAATGGTTAGTAACGCTACTTTAACGCCAAGGTACGTGGGTTTAATTTCCACACAGGACAAACATTTGTATGCAGGAACATGTCCGTTTGTCTTGGTCAGAGTGTTTTTAAGAGAGGTAGGGTGTATCGAAGCAGCCCGGCTGGGAAAGTACCTCACAGAGAACCGCAGCCAAAAAACGACTCTCTGCAGGGTTGCTGTGTTCTTGCGAGTAAGTGAGGTTACCAGTAAATTTCATAAGGAGGTGCAGTGTTACCAGCAGGCGTGGTATCGCACGAGCGATACTTAATGTATTGCAAGCGTTCGTAGGCTACAGTAACACAGGTAAGTACGTACAGGGCCGTATGCTTGTAGGCCTCCCGCCGCCGTTGTATAAAAAAAAGTAATATTTTTCAATAGCCCTTTTTTAAATAGTTACGATTTCTAAGTTCCATTGTTTCGCCCCAAGAATACTAGGTATAGAACCTCCCATTCTCCTTTCATATCCAAAGTCTTCATGCTTCACGAATATTGCTATGTCCCCATTATGGTACGAAGGTTGTATGTCACACTTAGTTCTTATAACGTACGCAATTGAAGCTATAATTTGACTGCTTTTTTTTTAATTTAGTCATTTATATAATTTTTGACGAGCTCGGTGGCTCAGTCGTGAATGACGCGACTTTTACACCGACGCTCGTGGGTTCGATTCCGACACAAGACAAACATTTGTGTGCATGAACATGTCTGTTTGTCCTGGTCTAGGTGTTTTAAGAGAGGTAGGGCGCATTAAAACAGCCCATCTGGGGAAGTACCTCCACCTCACAGAAAACCGCAGCCAAATAACAATTCCCTAAAAGGTTGTTGTGTTCCTGCGCGTGAGTGAGGACCAGTAATTCATCTCCTTAACCCCTTACAAGCGAGTTGCTGTGTTAGCAGCAGCGGAGGCATCACGCGAGTGATACTTAATGTATTACAAGCGTTCATAGGCTACGGTAACCGCTTTACATCAGGTGGGACGTATGCTGCTATGTTTGCCGACGTTGTATAAAAAAATATGAGAAACTCGAAAGAAAAAATATCTTTAATAAACTTAAAAAAAACTTTATAGAGGAAATCATGACGAAGAAGATATACAGAAAATAGAACGATGTAGGAGTCGAGGCTCAACCAAGACTACAAGACAAGCCAAGACTCATTCACCACCTGACTGTGTTATCAGAAGGTGGTGGCACTTGGCAGGAGCCCTATAAACCGGCAAGCGTGCATCAAAAGAGATATGAATGTTAAAGAAGCGGAAAAGGAAATAAATTAACTCGTATTGCGTGCGACATAAGAACTATACAATCAAGCTTGACGTGCTTTAGTACTGCACGACTTGTCAGCGAGTACGTGCAAGGTTAATCAGCATCATGTAATTTGAAACGCGATGTGTCGATTGCGCAGGTGCGAAATTAATTTATACAAACTGTATACAACTATACCTAAAACAAAATTTATGAAACAAAATTTATGACATAATATAAAAATAACACTTATTTGTAACTTTTTTCACTTCAATAATGCCTGAAATACGCAAGGAGGTAAATGTACTACTAAATTGCAAAAAAATTTCGACGTTTACATATAAAGTTATTTTGTACGAGGAAGTTTTTGTGATTCCCCAATTTATAGCATGATAGTAAAAGCTATTATTGTTCATTTGCATCCGTTTTGTGTAGGCGATTGAATCGCTACCATGAGATCTGACACCACCTTGCTTTGAGGTCTCGATTGTTATATATGTTGGTTTTACTTACGGCATCGGGGCCGGCGTCTGCTTCGGGCGGGGTGTTAGTTGGTGGTTTGACGAACACGTGCACCTCGGCTGTAGAGGACTGCCCGGACGAGTCCGTCACTTTGAGGACGAAGGTGTACACACCTTCTGATAGGTTTGACAACTGAAACAAGTACAGCCAGTACAGTTTTTAAGAGAGGTAGGGCGCACCAAAGCAGCCCTTCTGGAGAAGTGCCTCCACCTCGCAGAAAACCGCAGGCAAGTAACAACTCCCTAGAGGGTTGTTGTGTTCCTGCGTGTGAGTGAGGTCACCAGTAAGCTCCTAAGGTATTGCTGTGTAAGCCGCAGAGGAGGCATCGCGCGAGTGATACTTAATATATTACAAGCGTTAATAGGCTACGGTAACCACTTTACGTCAGGTGGGCCGTATGCTTGTATGCCTCCCGACATAGTATAAAAAAGCGACGCCTCAGTTTCCTTCTCTCTTTTTTCTTCGTTATTCCGTTTCCTCACACATTAGGACAGGCCGGATCCGCTACCTAAGGCAAATATACTGATTTTTACATAGAACTACTGCCATCAGACCCCCACAATCCAGAGGGAAAATCAGACCTTTTACTTAGGTTAAATCATATAAATTATTGGACATGCGGGTTTTCTTACGATGTTTTCCATCACCGCCGAACAAGTGATTATAATAAATATGTACATAAATTCAAAAAACATGCCATGATTTGAACCCAGCACCATCGGATAATATGCCCATGTTCTTTATCCACTGAGCTGTCACTACTGCTACAGCCACACCCTCAGTATTAGCAGTAATGAGTAATGACCACAGCTCAAAAATACCACCTGGTGTGTTTGACAACAACGCTAGTGGGTCCGCTTCCCACACAGGACAAACATTGAACATGAACATGTTGTGTGCATGAACATGTTTGTTTGTATTGGTCTGATTGTTTTAAGAGGTAGAGAGCGCATCAAAGCAGCTGACTTGGGGAAATACCTTTACCTTACAGAAAATCGCAAACAAATAACTCCTGGAGCCAACTGGAACCCAACAATGGAGGGTTCTTGTGTTTCTACGTGTGACTAAGATCACCAGTAAGCTCCAAAGGAGTAGCCGTGTTAGTAGTTCAGGTGGCATCGCACGACTTATACTTGATGTGGATAACATCTCCCTGGATGGTTGTTGCGAGTGAGTGCGAAAGGGTTGCTGTGTTAGCAGTTGGGGTGGCAACGCGCAAGCCACACAAGGTATTGGATGCGTTAGTAAGCTACGGCCACTTTACATCAAGTAGGCCGCATGCCTCCCAACGTTGTATAAGAAAAATATAAATTATATAATTCTCCACTGCAACGTGTTTTACCTGTAAATAAGGAGAATGTGTGTTCTGCATATCGACGGCTTTGTTTTCGTCCTCGGCCGACTTGGTCCACTCCCAGGACTTGATCTCGTGGTCGTCAGTCGAAAGGCTACCGTTTAACGTCAAATTGTTGTTCGGCAGGTATATAATCACATCTTGACCTGATGGCATATTTGAAGATGTGGATCACCAGATCTTTAGCTTATAAATAAGCAAAAGTGACATAGCCAATAACAGACCATATTTCGTATTCATAGTAGATGTCTATATTTCATGATTAATCAGTCAGTGCTGAATGAGTGTTAATTCGCCGTTATAGATGTATACAAAAATATCAGTTCCAGCGAAGTAATTTATCAGGAGAGAAAAAGGACACGTAGAAGACAGGAGGGAGGAATTGGAAGAAGTGTGAGAGTTAGTGAATGAAGCTGAATCTATAAGTTTTGACATACAGTGACAGGGAAGACATAGGATAGAAATTAATATTTTTGAAATGCTCTAAAAAGTGGTTCAAGAATATCTTTCTAAGAATCCTAAATTAATTGCAAAAAATTAAGATGAGTCATATATTTTATATGTACCAGCGGAACAACATGGCGCTTCCAATGATACCTTATTTGGTTACTGTTGTTTAGGAGTTATATCGTGCATAGCCTGAAAAATTCATAACTCTACGTAGTTGGGTAAATAGTATAAATGCTTTCTTTAACGCCAACGTAATTGGGTCACATACATACTACAAGTCAAGTCAAAGAGGATAAGATATAATACTTAAAACATACCTGCATTGGCTTCCGGAGGGTAGTCAGTGTGGTTAAGCACGGTAATATTAGCTGTAGTAGAGTTCTTAACATGGTCAGAATCTTCAACGGTCAGCTTGAACGTATAGTTGCCCGGCTGCTTGAGGTCCTTCAATACCAAAGTAGCTCCATCTTCGAGAAGCGGCTGGTAGGCAATAGGCCCGGAAGTTAAGTCCCAGTGCCACGATATAATGTAATCGTCATCCTGGAAACATGAATTCCATTAATTTTTTTTTTTGTAAAAGTTACAAAGAGATCGTACGGAACTTTTGAGTAGTTTTTATTTTAGATTTGAAGTAATACTATCAACGGATACGAACCTACGGATATTTAGAGCATTCGCTTATGAACACAAACATAAATATTCGTTAGAACTTATCACAGGAAACTGGGGCTATCTAATCACATAAAAATCATAACGACAGTTTATGTCCTACGATTTACGAAACAATTGTCATTTTATAAAATATATGTTGATTCACAGGAAATGCGAAGTGTCACTCTTCATAACTGATTCTATTTTATTTTTTTAGATTCTAGTTTAGTTCTTTCTGCCTACTCCATAAGGGTCCTGGCGTGAAGGTGTATACGTTTATGTTGTTTAGGATCGACTTAATATCGACACTGGTAAAACAAGTCCTTTCGGGCATTGTGCACTTGTCGTCATCATCATCATTTCAGAATGTGTTCGTCCACTGCTGGACATGGGCCTCTCCTATAGACAGCCACTCGACTTGATTCTGAGCCACCTGCGTCCATTGTCTCCCTACAACTAGTGCACAGCACCATTTTTTCATGCAGTGCAGTTTTGTTTGAAATACCGGACTATTTTGTTATCACAGCCACTCCTAAGGAGCTTACAGGCAACCTTACAATAACCCTCCAGTCTTTCCTGCGACCACGGACGCTGCAAAGCGTTCGAAACGTCAGGTTTCAACAAAATAAATAAAACACGCGATACTTCCGTTAAAAATACATAGTTTAATTTCAACCCTCCTGGGAGTTGTTATTTGGTTGCGGGCGTCTTTTCTCTAGACGGGTTGCTTTGATGCGTCTCCCATGTAGTCAGGTAAAATTATCAAAAAAAAATGAGTGGAATGAGAAGCTGTAAGATTTGACTTCCCGCCTTGGCAATGTGAGATACAGCAATATGACACAAAGGAAATAAAATTTATGTTAAACAATTTCTTGGGTCAAAATATTAAAATTTCAATACAAATTACATCAATGTAATAAATTAGAGACTTGAGATATACAGACGGATAGATTGCAGAGTCACTTTAATTCAGTTTTGCCATTCTGGGGTGGAACTGTAAAAAGGACTTTGCACGACAAAAAAGTACACACCTAACTCGAAATCACTACGGTAACGCATGAAGGAAAGGAGTATAGTACAATCACATTCCGAGCTAGCTGACCCCTCACCTCAACCCCCTCCATTCCAACAATATTCATATTTTGATAACTTCTCATTTTGACATTGCATATGACGACGAGATATCATTTACACTTAGAGTAGTAGGGTAATCTATATTTAGCAATTGGCGGGAGTTTTAGCTATTTTGCAACGTAATTGTAGTAGTACACTCAATGCAATTAAACTATTAATACATGCAACATATACAAGCGCGTTCCAAATGTGTCGAATAGAAGGATCCATACCTTGCTAGCACTTCCATCCAGGACTGCGCCAGAATTGGGTAATTTTACAGTTTGCGACTGAGGGGTAATGACGACAAGTGGGGGTGTGTTTTTTCGCACTTTTGGCAAGACGGTAACCGTCGCGAAACCTTCGCCATACGAATTCGTACCGTTCACGGTCACTTTAAACCGATATTCCCCTTCAGTTAGGTCTGTTAACTTCACTGTAGCACCGTCTTGGTGCATGTTACCTAAGGGAAAAGTAATAAAAATGTTAGTCAAAGTGAGCATTAAATATGGGGGAGCATCCGCTTTGCTGGAGTTAAGATCCCAATTCATGTCTCAATTTCTTTTACCACAGATAGGATGACGTAAACACTACTCATTTTTTCCTTCTCCCGAAAACACGTAGTTTATAGAATGAACTACAGCCGTGGTTTCTTTAAGCGACTACAGTATGAGATTCATCAAGGCTTTGAAGCTGTTTTTAAAAGGGTTGACAATGCACTAGTGATGCCCCTGATGCCGCTAGTGTTCATGGATTACGGTAACTGCTTACCATATTTCACCAGGCAAGCCATACGCTTGTTTAATTTGTATTTTTAGGGTTCCGTACCCAAAGGGTAAAACGGAACCCTATTACTGAGACTCCGTTGTACGTCCGTCCCGTCCGTCCGTCTGTCACCAGGTTGTATCTCATGAACCGTGATAGTTAGACAATTGAAATTTTCACAGATGATGTATTTCTCTTGCCGCTATAACAACAAATACTAAAAAATGGAATAAAATAAATATTTAAGGGGGCTCCCATACAACAAACGTGATTTTTTTACTCATTTTTGCTCGATATTGATAACGGCAACAGGTAGATGCTTGAAATATTCACAAAATATTTGGTTATATATTCACTTTAAGAATAAATAATTCAATTAAAATAAAACAAATATTCCCATACAACAAACGTGTTTTTTTGCCGTTTTTATAGATAATGGTACGGAACCCTTCGTGCGCGAGTCTGACTCGCACTTGGCCGATTTTTTAACTTTCACGGTTGTCTATATCACAATTTTCCGATATTTCGGCGACTTTCAGACACCGTTCGGTCACAGATTGAAGTAATTCAAAATAAATCATCAGGAAATACAAAAACAAATCACGGCAAGTCCCGTACTATAAGTATATTATGAATATTGTATGTCACCTTAGTACGAGTAGTTAGTATATAACAATTATATTTTATAAAATTAGTTGTCTCTTTTCTGAATTGTACCTTTAACAGAATGATGCCAAAGGTCTTAACGTGATAAAAAGGGAGATCATATAGCCGCGCACGAATTAGCATATCTTATTGATATTGACTAATCTCATCAAGACTTATACGTACGTAATTTCATGTAAAATTCTGTTAAAATTATTTCAATAAAATAATAAATTTTGTTATTGTACATTGAATTTAAATTCTCAATAGACTTTTGAATTGAAATTTAAGTGTAGGTACGATGTGATACGAATAAATAAAAAAAATTCGTTCATGTTCCAGACAGCGAGCAATCGCAGAGACGAACAGAGCAGCCATGGCAGTGAAGATATATATCTACCAACGGTAATGGGTGGGTGGTTCGCATAAACTGATCGGTAGCGGAAGTACACAAAGTAGTTCAGATCAAATTGCCTGTAAATTTGAGTTTCGCAAAATAACCATACTTTATTAACTTAAAAAAACAACACAATATGTATAATAATTTATATGTATATTTTTTTTATACAACGTTTGGAGGCATGCAAGCATACGGCCCACCTGATGTAAAGCAGTTACCGTAGCCTATTAACGCTTGTAAAATATATCACTCGCGCGATGCCTCCTCTGCTGCTTCCACAGCAACTCCTTAGGAGCTTACTGGTGACCTCACTCACACGCAGGAAGACAACAACCCTCTAGGGGGGAGTTGTTATTTGGCTGCGGTTTTCTGTGAGGTGGAGGTACTTCCCCAGACGGGCTGCTTTGATGTGCCCTTCTCTTAAATGAAATTCATACAGCAAACTAAAGTTGTAACAAGAATAAATGTTGATGTTAATGTATACCTACCTGTGAAACCACCTTTAGACTGATCAACTAAAGTCCACACATAGCTATAATGGCTCATAGTAGTTTTCTCATCTGGGATAGTGTACGCTGCTAATGTCGCCTCATTGTCTGGCAATTGTACCTTTAACAGAAGGAAAAATAAAGTCACATACCGATGATACCTTAAATCTGTCTATAGCATTATTAAAAATTAAGGTATATATAATTCACATTCATTAATCATGATTATATGACACGCATATTGTAAAATGTGTCGATACTTTATTATTTGTACCTTTCGGACAGAGAGAGAGACAGTGAGACCAAAGTGGTATAAGTCAAAAAGTTTGTAAATATAAGCAAGAGTGTCCTATAGGCCCCCTGCCTGTATTTTATTTTTGTATATATTTTATTGTTAAACCGTTATATAAAAAAAATGATAAGAAAGATATAAATAATTATAGGCCAATAACTCTAGTGCCTATACTATCAAAAGTATTTGAAAAGGCTTTTCAAAACAGACTGACGTATTTTCTAAATAGACATAATGTCATCCGTAAAGAACAAAACGGTTTTCAAAAAAACAAATCCACCACGCTTGCAGCCTTCTCATTAGTCAAACGTATAACTGAAAATATTGATAATAAAAAACCAGTTACAGTGATATTTTTCGATATGACCAAAGCATTTGACATGGTAAATCACAGTAAATTATTAAATAAATGCGAAAAGTATGGGATCAGGGGTGTAGCATATAGGTGGCTCGAAAGCTATCTAACTGACAGAATGCAATGTGTCGAAATTGCTAAAATAAACGAAGATAAAGAAATACATAATATCAGATCCGCTTATTTGAATAATGTTGCAGGCGTCCCCCAGGGTAGTATATTGGGCCCCTTATTGTTTCTTCTTTACATAAATGATTTGCCTCTAATTACTAATTATGATTGTGTTTTGTTTGCCGATGACTTATCTTTGATTATACCATGCGACATTTCCGATCCAAATGACATTATCAATTCAAATTATGAGAATCTAATAAATAACACGATTAAAGATATACATGACTACCTAAAAGATAATGATTTAAAAGTAAATTTGACAAAAACAAATTATATCCAATTTTGCAACTATCAAGTTCAAAGATCTAAATTAAATATTCAATGTGAAAATCAGAATTTAAAAGAAACTGAAGCTACAATTTTTTTAGGAATAACGGTAGACAGGCATTGTAATTGGAAAACGCATATAAATAATGTTTGTACAAAATTAGAAAGAATCGTATATGCATTAAAACGGCTTAAGTGCACAGCAGGTACTAAATCTGCTTTGACTGCATACCACGGCTATGTCGCTTCTGTGCTTAGGTATGGCTTGATACTATGGGGGAATTCCACCGATGTATATAAAACTTTTGTGAGCCAAAAAAAATGCATAAGGTCCATCGCTGGTATCGGGCCCTTAGAATCATGCAGGCCTTTATTTAAGAAATTTAACATACTAACACTAACTGGATTATATATATACCAATGCTGCTGTTTCGTAAAACTACAAAATTTATAATAAACTGCCTGTCCACTTGAAAATGCTTAGTTTTGAATTATTTAAGTGCAAATTATTTAAATGGCTAATTGATAAGAGTTTTTATGACATTAATGAATTCTTTGAGACAAAAAACTAACAGGTAATGTTCAACAATTTTATTGATTTATTTGTATAATTTTAATTCTACTACAATTAATTAAATTTTTGCATGCCTATTGTAAAGAGGCGGGAAATTAATGTATGACCCTAGCAAATAAACATTTCATTTCATTTCATTTAATGAAAAAGATAGTTACACATCAATCGATCATTTAAAGTTGCGGTTGTAGATCGTTTAGCGGGTGACATTACTCTAATTTGTGTTTGTTATATCGTCCACGTTTGTCACATGAGTAAACTAAACATATTCATAATTGCAACAATAGGCGTAATATACATCAGTACCTGAGCGGCCGACATTCGCACGGCGTAGGGTTTTTCAGGACAGACACCTATATAGAAAAACTGAATAATTGTTCATTTAAATATATATTGTTATACAATATCTACTACGTAACGCGACGTTTTGTTGTGACCTTCCATTGACAAGTAGCTGCCAGTGGTAGTTTTCTGGTGCTGATATGCGACAATTTTGCCATGTCGACTGGGCATTCTTAGCTTGTCCTGTCGTAATACAGATCTCCACTTCTTCGAGCGAATAGCGAGGCCGCAGCCAAGTACCGAGAGTCAAATTATTTCGTGCCGTTGCATTTAGAATTAATGAGATTGTGCTCAAAATCGGACACACTGTTAGTTAGGCAGGCGAATTGGCGTCTGTCGGGGCCTCCTTTGTTTATAAATAAGGTACACCACGTGCAAGTAAGTTTGGCTTTAATTGTGAAGTCAGGGTGTGCTTCTCACGCCCCAAGTGATGTCATATTAGAAATAAATGAAACATTACTTGCGTTATTAAGTTTGATAAAGGAGTGAATTTTGAGGCGCAACTATTTTTTCATCTATTGACCTTTGAAATAAGTATGTGTACGTATCGGAGTGAGGTTATATTCTGATACGTACGCACTGGGTTATCAACGGTATCAGTCCAGTGGATAGAAGAAACCGGCATATTGATCAACGGTCCTCGGTTCGAAGCGTGGCACTAAATTCGTATTTTTTTATGTACATACTTATTATTATAACCTAAGAAAGGCCTGTTTTACACTCTGTGTTATGGAGACGGCATTTGCTGTCTAACGGCAGTTGTTCTATGTTAAAATCAGTAACTTCGCCAAATCCTTAGCGGACCCCGCCAATCCTTATGGATCAGGAAACGGGTTAATGCTAAGAAGACGTATCGGAGTACGGTTGTACGCAGGTTAGTCTCGGTTGGTTTTATAAGGAATAAATACAAAAGTTAGACACCAGTACAAATATCAGTATTTTAGTGTACCAAATAGATATACAATACCTTTTTATCTGATATAGAAACTGTCAAGTTTTGAGTAGCCTTAGGTGTTGTAGTATCCGTCTTCAGCACGTCATTCTTGGAATCAGAAATCAAATCTTCACCCTTTTTAATTGAATCCAATGGCGTAGGCCCTTTTGCATAAGGCCGAACTGATACGCAACTACCTTCACTCAAAACAGTTCCAGGTATGCATTTACAAATGCCGTGCCCCAGTTTTATTGGTATACATTCAGCATTGAATGGACAATCTCCGGCTTCAACTTCACATGGCACTTTGTCAAGGAAATTAGTTGAATCCATTATAATATCTGTATCACCGCTATCTCTGAATTTCTCGAAGTTTCTTCCTTCTTGATCCAAGTTTGGCAAGTTGTTTATGAAGTGTGATAGAAAAGTGGAATCTTCATCATCAGGTAGAAGTTCATTATGATGGTTTGTGTATGGCGAGTATAGTGAATCATCATCGGGGGAGAAATTGTTGGTTACTTCAGAATAACTGGACTGGTCTAAAATATCTGACCAATTTTCTGAAACAAGAAATATGGTATTATAGTACCTATATTGAAAAATATAACCAACCGTATGATGTAAACCCTTATGATGGTCAGCAGAACGTGAGTTGGGCAATGCGCTTAGCTATACACGATACTCGACTCTTGACTCTTCAGATTATAATTATAATCATATATAATTCAGATGGTAAAAATAACCGTCACTTCCTCATCGTCATTACCATTCGCGTAAGCGTCACTCACATTAACTAACCGTACCCTTTTTCCCCTTACCAGAATTCATTCAAAAGTCAGGTTTACGGCGGTCACAAGTCCTATGGTCGAGTGGTTAGCAATGCTACTTTAAAACCAAAGGCTACGACCTTTTTTTGATTCCCACACAGGACAAACATGTGTGCATGGCCATGACTGTTATACTTGTTTTTTAATAGAAGTAGGGCATAAAACCAGCACGACTGGGGAACTACCTCCACCTCACAGAAAACCGCAGCCAAGTAACAACTCCCTGGAGGGTTATTGTGTTCCTGCGAGTGAGTGATGTTACTAGTAAACTACTAGGTGTTGTATGAATAGCAGAAGTCAAATCCCGAGAGCGATACTTATTGCAAGCGTTTTTAAGCCACCGTAATCACTTTACATCAGATGTATGCTTGTACGCCTCCCTACTTTGTAAAAAAAAAAACATTTTTACATAACATATCTATCAGCGTCATCTCAGTACATGTAGCGCCCTTGTGGAATGAACACTCTGACTGGGGTTGGGAAGATATATAGTAACCGTTCGGTTAGACATCATTTTTGACGAGCTCGGTGGCGCAGTCGTCAATGACGCGACTTTGACACTAACGCTCCTGGGTTCGATTCCCACATAAGGCAAACATTTGTGTGTATGAACATGTCTGTTTGTCTTGGTCTGGATGTTTTAAGAGAGGTAGGGCGCCTCAAAGCAGCCCGTCTGGGAAGGTACCTCCACCTCACAGAAAACCGCAGCCAAATAACAACTCCCTAGAGGGTTGTTGTGTTCCTGCGTGTAAGTGAGGTCACTAATAAGCTCCCAAGGAGTTGCTGTAAGCAGCAGAGGAGGCATCGCGCGAGCGATAATTAATATATCGCAAGCGTTAATAGGATACGGTACCCGCTTTACATCAGGTGGGCCGTATGCTTGTATGCCTATCGACGTAGTATATAAAAAAAAATCCATGGTATATTCATTATAAAGATTGCGCTAGCATCAGTTATATCTGTAACTAGCTGTGCCCGCGACTTCGTCCGCGCGGAATAGTTATTTTTTTATTATTTATTTATATTAATAAAAATAAAAAAAATTCTAAAATAAAAGTAGCCTAAGTTACTCCTTATTAGATCAGCTATCTGCCAGTGAAAGTCCCGTCAAAATCGGTCCAGCCGTTTCAGAGATTTTCAGTTTGGTAAAATTGTGGAACTCTCGGTTAGTAAATACGTTGTAGGTATTTTCTTAGACATTTCAGGTGCCTTCGATAATGCTTGGTGGCCAATGTTGTTGCTGAAACTAAAGGCGAGAGGTTGCCATAGCAACATATACTCCCTTATTCGATCGTACTTTTTTAATGGTACAACTAAATTAACTTTTGGGCATTATGCTGCTTCGAAGGTGCTTACGCTGGGCTGTCCTCAGGGTTCGGTGTTAGGGCCGTATCTTTGGAATATCGGTTTTGATGACTTTCTTAGCCTACCCTTACCGGAAGGGTGTTCGTTAACTGGCTACGCCGATGACGGCCTCTTATTAATAAAAGCTAATTCCAGATCAAGTATAGAAAAACTAGCCATTACTTGCCTTGGCCTCATTTCAGACTAGGGTTACCGTAACCGTCTCGATTTCGCAGCTCACAAAACATATCAGCTCTTGCTTAAGGGAAATTTGCAGGTTCCGCCGCGATTCCACTTCAATGGAGTATCAGTTGCAAATAAAAACTCGGTTTGTTACTTGGGATTACTGTTAGACAAAGGCTTTAATTACATTGAACACATAAAGCAGGTTGGAGAAAAAGCCAAAAAGAACTTTTATGCGTTAACTCGAATTTTCACCTCGACGTGGGGCTTAACTTTTAAAACGTTAAAAATTATTTACACAGCCACATATTTAGGATGTGTTACGTACGGTTTACCTGCATGGGCTGATAGGGCTACCATAGGTGCTGCGCGTCGTAAGTTGCTGCAAAGTCAGCGGCTCGCTTTAATATTCTTATGTAAATCGTATAGAACTGTGAGTACCGAGGCACTACCAGTGCTGGCAGGCGTATTACCAGTTGACTTAGAAATTCAACGCCGGGCTTTAATGTACTACACCTCTAAAAACATACACCCTGACTTTCTAAAACGCCGCGATATTGACAAAATACTTAGATTGTTCAAACCAATTGACGAGGTATTTGAAACTTTACTGTCGGAATGGCAAGAAAGATGGGAAACTTCTACTAAAGGACGCCACTTGTATCTGTTCTTTCAATCAGTGCGAGACAGATTAAGTAAAGAGTGGTTAGAAGTCGATCATCCTGTTGCGCAATTTTTAACAGGGCATGGAAACTTTAGGGCGAAGCTCTTTTCATTTAGACTTGTGTGAGTCGCCTTTATGTGAGTGTTCTACGACAAATCATGAATTCGAGCAAACAGCACATCATGTTCTCCGGGAGTGCGATCTCTGGCAACGGGAGCGGGACCATATGTTAAATTCCTTGCGTGTCACATCCGGGGTAGTATACTATTCTGATTTGGTGGCAACAAGGGAGAACTACCAGGCGTTTAGGCGGTTCTGCAATCTATATTATTGGAATCGATGTGTTAGGTAACAACTCACAGTTTAGGTCCCAATAGTGTTAGATATTTGATAATCCGTGGTGCACGGCAGTTGAGCTTCACTTGACTAGCCATCTCTTTGAGGTTTTAAATGCCTTATTTGTCATATTGCTGTCTCTCACTTTGCCAAGAGGGTAAGTCAATTCCAAAACTTCCTACTCCTACAAATTTCTTCTGATTAAATTCGTTGTGAGTTCCAAGGCAGCTGTAGTTTAACCCCCGGGACGGCAATGGACTTCACTGTTCATTGCCTTTTTTGTGGTCGTCGCTGTTAATTCTGGCTACACAGGAGACACAGTGGTGGGAATGAGTGGAGGGCCTGTCCCGATAAAAAAAAAATGTCTATACCTTTTAGGGTTCCGTACCCAAAGAGTAAAACGGACACTATTACTGAGACTCCGTTGTCCGTCCGTCCGTCTGTTACTAGGCTGTATCTCATGAACCGTGATAGTTAGACAGTTGAAATTTTCACAGATGATGTATTTCTGTTGCTATAACAACAAATACTAAAAAACATAATAAAATAAACATTTAAGGGGGCTCCCATACAATAAACGTGATTTTTTTGCTCGTATTTGCTCGATATTGATAACGGCAACAGGTAGACGCTTGAAATATTCACAGAATATTTATATATTCACTTTAAAAATAAACAATTAAATTAAAATAAAACAAATATTTAATTATTTAATTTCATTTCCCATACAACAAACGTGATTTTTTTGCCGGTTTTTATAGATAATGGTACGGAGCCCTTCGTGCGCGAGTCCGACTCGCACTTGGCCGGTTTTTTAATGTTATGTCAGGGGTCTTAAAACTTCCGTGCTATTAGATACATGTGGGCTGTAGCACGCTATAAGGTAGGAACATTTATTCTCTGTTGTCCGTCTATCAGACACGCAGGTTAAAAAACGTCGACTTGAGACCAACGGGTTAACGTGCCGTCCGAGCAGCTCGCTGTTGCCAATCGATCACAGTCGTTAAGTAGTAGGCATAGTAAGTTAGTCAGTAGACTTCAGGCGGCTTGAAAACACTGGCTCCGTCGATCCGCAGTCGAACAGCGTGGCGGAGTTTGTTCTAAATCAGATATTTTCAATCATTTTTGTTCCGTAGCCTATTTGTCTATATATATTCTGCTCGGCGTAGACCCCTCGCCTAACTAATGTTTGAATCTGATGAACCCCTAACTTGTTGCAATCGGCCTCATGGGGGGTCGATACAGACTACTTTGGGAAGCACGGCTCTAAATGCTTTCCGTTTCCGTTTGAAGGGAACCACGTATGCCAGCAACGAGATGTGTATAATCTTTGCTATGAGCACAGAACGACACACAGGTGTTTGTATGTACGGAGTATTTCTATACGCTACAGCATTTTGTGGTCGTCATATTTACTTACTTGAAAGAAATAACAACAGCGCTTTATTTGGTTACAACATTTACCATAACAAGTTACTAAATTAGAATTATTTAGGCATAACAACTGAGATTGTATTAATATATATAGAAGAAAGATATATAGAATAAAAAAGATATATACAATAGAAGAGCAATAAAGATTACGAGGACATTAAATGAGGGTTATGATTGTGTTGATATTTAGTTATGCTCCGAAGAATGTAGACGTATATGTAGGAATTTGAGATAAATTTTACTCGTATTGTATGTTTGCAGTTATGTTTGCAAACATTTTCTTCAGAAACCACAGGACAGAATTCAATAAACCTTTTGAATTACACAAGTATCTCATTTACCAGGTTCTTTTTAGGGTTCCGTACCCAAAGGGTAAAACGGAACCCTATTACTGAGGCTCCGCTGTCCGTCCGTCCGTCCGTCTGTCACCAGGCTGTATCTCATGAACCGTGATAGTTAGAGAGTTGAAATTTTCACAGATGATGTATTTCTGTTGCCGCTATAACAACAAATACTAAAAAATGAAATAAAATAAATATTTAAGGGGGCTCCCATACAACAAACGTGATTTTTTTGCCGTTTTTATAGATATTGGTACGGAACCCTTCGTGCGCGAGTCCGACTCGCACTTGACCGATTTTTTAATAGTGCGCTTCCTGAGCCTCCTTTTGACGAGCTCGGTGGCGCAGTTGTGAATAATGTGACTTTGACATCGACGCTCGTGGGATCGATTCCCACGCAGGACAAACATTTGTGTGCATGAACATGTCTGTTTGTCTTAGTCTGGGTGTTTTAAGAGAGGTAGGGCGCACCAAAGCTGGGGAAGTATCTCACGGAAAACCGCAGCCAAATAAAAACTCTCTAGAGGGTTGCTGTGTTCGTCACCAGTAAGCTCCTAAGGAGTTGCCATATTAGCAGCAGAGGAAGCATCGCGCGAGCGATACAAGCGTCGCTTTGGTTCAGGTGGACCGAATGCTTGTATTTTTTTTTATACAACGTCGGGTCATGCAAGCATACGATCCACCTGATGTAAAGCAGTTACCGTAGTCTACTAACGCGTGTAATATATTGAGTATCACTCGCGCGATGCCTCCTCTGCTGCTTACACAGCAACTCCTTAGGAGCTTACTGGTGACCTTACTCACACACAGGAACACAACAACCCTCTAGGGAGTTGTTATTTGGCTGCGGTTTTCTGTGAGGTGGAGGTTGTGTTCCTTCCGACGTTGATAAAAAAAGCCTCTTCAATAGAAATGTACGCCTAACGGCTGGAATGATTTAAGTGCGTTTTTTGCATATACTAATAGCCGGTTTTTAGACTAAAAAGTTACAACAGATAGATGTATTGTCAAATCATACCGGAAATAAAGAGTGTAAATTACACGATCTCTATACTGTACACCGTATGTGTCTTTAATCCGCGCCGTGACTATCACGGCTCAGTCAGTCATAACAAATATAAACAAATAGAAAACAATGCTCACCACTGGGCAGTACAGGTTTAACTAGTATCATGGAGAGATGTGCGTCCCATTTGCGGTTGCCGACCCTCGGCAGAGGCAGGCACAGCTCATCGCTAACGCACTCCACATGAAAACATCTAGAGTCAACAATGAACACAATGTTGCATGATTCACTAAGGCAGCAAGCCATTACACACTGTTTCACACCTTTGAGGTCAGTCTTTTCTGTATAATTGCCGGCGGTCAGGTTACCTGGCAAAAAAATGGAAAATAATGTTAAATTTAAATCGACAATACAGACAAAACAGCCGTCGTCGTCGAAAAATTACGACTCACAACGTCAAGCCAGCACTTCTTGGCCCTTCTACCAGGGCCTGGCGGAGGTTGCATGTCTAGCCATTTGTTTCTCACGTAATTTGCCAGTTTTTTTAAGAAGTGACTGTACCGGTGCAGTTCTGCTGCTATGTCGCAGATATGAAGGCTACCGCGAATACGAGAATTCCAAACGCAATCCTGCCGCGTCACTCCGATCATCTAGCGCAGCATCTTTGTGACATGCAGCTCCTGTGTCTGCCGTCCAAGTACAACCGGGCTGCACTGCCATATAAAAAGATAGGTCTAATGACGAATTTATGAATCTGTCCCTTCTGTTTAACCGGCATTTTGGAGTCCCCACAGACACCAATAGATAACACCTGCTATCTCACGGCTTTTGTCCAAGTCGCTGATATACACCTTGACATCGTAATTGATGTAACCGGACGCGTGGAAGACAGATTCCAAATATTTACCTCTTTGACATTCAAAATTAATGACAGTTAGGTAATTATGACGAAGTTAAGGATGCTCTCTCTAAAGTTATGCATTGGTTTAATGTTAACAATCTGCTTTTAAATGATAAAAAGACTAAAGTAATTAAGTTCTCAACACCTAATGTAAGACAGGTGGCTACCAATGTACATGTTAATGGAACTAATTTAGCCCATGTGGAGACAACTGTGTTCTTGGGTATAACAATTGACTCCAGACTACAATGGGGCCCACAAATTGAAAAATTATCAGGATAACTAAGTTCTGCAGCCTATGCAGTGAAAACTATAAGACGGCTCACTGATGGATACGGCTAGAATAGTTTATTTCAGCTACTTTCATAGTATTATGTCATACGGAATTCTTCTTTGGGGTAACTCCGCGGACATTAACACCATCTTTTTATTGCAAAAGAGAGCCATAAGAGCTATCTACAAACTTGGTCCCCGGGAGAGCCTTAGAGAAAAATTCAAAGAAATAAATATTCTAACAGTCGCATCGCAATATATCTATGAAAATCTTTTGTATGTCCATAAAAACATAGACTCATTTTGTAAAAAGAGTGATACTCATAATATAAATACTAGATATAAGCATAATCTTGTGTTACATGCAAGCCGTCTCCACAAAATATGTAATTCTTTTATGGGGCAATGCGGTTCTATACTATAACAAACTTCCCAGCAATATAAGAGAATTGTCAATTGTCAATTTTCAAACAAATTTAAAACTAGTAGTTTTAAATTTGTTTATTCTCAATTCTCAATCAATCAATCAACTTTATTAATGATAAAAATGCCTGGGATTGACTCGATCCAATTATAATGTAATTAATAAATTATGTAAATTTGTTTGGATACCAAAAGAGGGATGCCTGAGTTTTGTGACGATTCCAAACAAATGTAGCCATTTTTACGAATAAAAAGATTTTGACTTTGACTTACACCGGTCCGTGCACTCGATCGTATCCTCGCTAATGCGGGCGGGTATAAGATCTGTGGTATTGCAGGCCAAGTCGGTCTTCGCCACAGTCAGTTTCAGACCGCCGCGCTGATTTCTAATGGCGCTTTCCACGCCTCTCACCAAGAGCGCCCTATCCGTGTTCGTTAGTACAATAGCGGCTACTCATGTGCATTTATGATGCTGTCCAACATAATGTCTATTATACGGATCCCGACCTTGATCGAGAAGGGGTGTGTCACCAGCAGAAAACCTAACTAGAGGATCGGAATCGAGATACATGTTCCGAAAAATATCAACATATGCTTCAGACACACCTATGGACCTCAGTGCCTACCAGATCATCGAGCAAAGAATACAGTCCAACGCCTTCTCCATATCTACAACGGAACACACCTCGTATTCTTCGCCCTGTATTTCTCTATGACGTCCCTTAAGACAGAAATGTGATCCATGGTCTCGACCATGGTGAAAACCAGACTGACTCGGGATTTGTTCGACCTCGCAACCCTAGGGGGTAAGGTAAGTCTATGCCAGAGCCTCGTTTGTAGAACAAGGGGTCAACGAACTTGCAGGTGAGGTGATACATATATACATAGTAAATCTTATTGTCACCACATTTGATGAGTATAAAGTGCAGAGTCTCCTTTGAAACTGCAAAATATATGTATAACGATTACTGGCATGTGTGGATATTTTAATATTTTCTGAATACTGTAATAAATAAAACAATTTTTACTATAATTTAACAGGCTAAGGGAACTCTTTTCACCTCTGTGGGGTCACGTGTGGGCACATCACTGGTAATTATGCACCATTTCCCCATCTTCAACAATGACTGACCGTAACAATGGCGGAACACAGAGATAAAATGAAAACCCATACACTTATAATTTGCAGGTTGTATGAAGTTAGAGAATAAAAAATGACATTTTGTATTCAACCATAATGTTATCCTCTTACCAAATATTCTAATCACATAATATTGATAAAGTACTTTTCTCACACACAAGCACTTCTGATTGATACGAGGCTGGATTGAAAAGTTTACAGCCACATTCAAATACTTTCTTATTTTTATACACTACCTCTACATGGATCAAATAGTAATTGTTGCTGTAGCAATTGCTAGTTTTGCATTAGAGTAAATTAGCATCAACGGTGGTCATCAAGCACTTGCTTGAAAAAGATTAATATTAATGCCTTGAGGCCCGTTATATACTTGGCGCCGTAATGCACATGACGGAATTCAGCACGGGCCTCAAAGGGTTAAAGGACATGAAAATCATCATTAGAGGTATCAGCTTTGTCTTACACCACTGTACAAAATGTGTTGCAGAAGACAAGACAAGAGAGTATTGAAGATAACACTCACTGCCTGGCTCACTATGTCTATGATTGGTGAAAACATCAGCAAAGTGTGTGATCTCATAATGGGACTATTTGATGTGGATCTGTAATTTTTTTTAACAGATTTGCGACAAATAAGGAAACTTTACATCACATCACTCTAGAGTCTAAACAATACAGGTATCAGAAAAAAAACCGGTGAACCAAACCCAAAGAAAACAAAGGTTGCTTTGTCTACTGGCAAGGTGAAGGCATCAGCTATTTGGGATGCTGAGGGTATATCATGGTCAACTAGCTTGCAAAACCGAAACAATAAACTCGGCACTCTATTGCATATATGAAGAAATTAAATATTAATAGCCAGGATAACTCAGGAAGCATTATTTCATTATGGTAATGTTCACATACACACATCTGTTGAATCTATAGCTCCATTTTGTGATTGTAGTTTTAAACTGCCTCACCCGGATTAAATTCTCAATTAGACTACTTCAGACTTCACCTTTCAAAAAAACATGTTTTAAAAAAATAAACAACTCAAACACAAATTTTCTTTAAATGCAGAGTTTCACAGCACAGTATAGCAATATGGCAAGGAGCCTTTTTTATACCTGATGAAGTTGTGGAGAGCAGATACAAGAAATGCATAAAGATAGAGTAATCTCTATCCTCAAAAAAAGAAAGTACTTTTAATGTGTTTTATTTTGTTTTGTAGGCTCTAGACTGTGAACTTTTCAATCCAGTATCATACATTGATCAGTTTATGGAAAATTCAGCACAAATATGACAAGAGCAATTTAGTACTCACCTACTGGTGCATAATTATCAAAATTTTTCGGATACAATTTAGGGCATTTGTTATTTTCATATTTATCACTCCAAGGCTTATATTGGGATAATGATATCCTAACGTTTATAGCTAATAGCATAATAAATAAACTTGTGAAACTAGTTCTCAATTTACTCATATTTAAAGTAAAGTTACAATATATATTTATTTATATATTTAAAATGTTTAAATGCAGAACATCACTTTGGAAATTCACTTCAAACTATAAAATGTTTGAGAAATACACAAATTTAAGTAGCTTTTTTCTTAATTTAGTGGCTCTATTGTTGTAGATAAATATAATCAATTTAAATTACTTTACAATTGTACACAAGAGCGTAATGCAATCACATCACAAACAAATCAATCGAATTTTACATTTCTGTCTGTCTCTAAAATGAATTGACAGTAATATGATGACATGCCTGACAATGTTTTTTTCTTTCTAATATTTAGGCATGCAGCTCATAGTTATGAGCAGCTCATTAGTATCTATCTATAACTTCATGAAAAATCCTTTGCAGGGCAGGCAGAGAGAATCGAGCGCCACATGACTCGGTCCTTATATACCTCACTCGCTTCTTTATCATTAATAGTTTTTTTTTATTTCAGGTCAGCATGGTGGCTACGCTTCGCCTGATGCTAAGCGAAAAGAGAAACCCAAATCGCAACGGCAACTGACAAAAGACTACAGTGTCCTGTCAGTTGACGTAGCCATGCTGGCCCCCAAGGTGCTTCTTCACGCTTCGTTTGAAGGATCCCATATTGTAGGAAGGAGGAAACACATATGCAGGCAAGGCATTGCACTTTTTAATACTCGTAGTACGATAGAGACAGAAGTTGCCAAACATTTTAGTACGCGAAGAAATGTTCTCGACTGTGGAATAATGACATCGCAAGGAAAATAGTTCTTCAGAGCACTCACCATAGTAAAGACGGTAAAATACGCTTAGCGAGCCAATGTCCCTACGAAGTTGAAGAGGTTCTAGGTTTTTGGTGACCTCTTCGTCGTTGATTATGCGGATAGCCGGTCACTGCAGCCTATCGAGAGCCTCGAGAAGACATTGTGTGGAGCCGTCACAGAGATGCGAGCAATACTCCACGCAGGCCCAAACTTGAGTCTTATAAAGCAGACAAAGCTGGTCCGGCGCGAAGAATCGGCGTACCCTCTTCAGGACTCCGAGTTTTGTTGAAGCTGTTCAGATGAAGCTCTCAATGTAGTTACGTTGGTTAATGTCGCAACGAATATCCATGCCTAGCATATTCAGCCCATTTTGCATATTGAGGGAAGGGCCCTGAAGACTGGGAGTGGGAAGGAATGGGGTCATTTAAACGCGCACACCTAAGTTTTCTTGGCATTAAACTCAACCAGGTTATTGGCACCCCATTTACTAATGAGATCCAAAACCTGATTCAGCTCATCGACAAGACTCTCACGCTTCTCATCGATTTCGGTCCGATCAGCACCAGGCCGACCGAAATATTGCCCATGGACCGTACTGTCACCTGCATAGCACTGAATATAGCCAAGCAGCATGTCATTGATATGAAGAAGAAGTGCTCTTATTAAGTATGTAAAAATCGTCCACATATTTATTGTTAATTTTGATCATGGACTTATCATTACTAACAGAACTAAGTACGAGTTTATAAGATGTCGTTGGTCTCTTTTTATTAAGTTCACAAAAATATTTATATTAACTTAGATTAATACTGAGCAGCATGAAATAATATTCTCGTTTCATCCATAGACGTAATAAAAAGTACAGACGGAATCTCGCTGAGAAACAACTGAAGCACCACAATGGCAGCATGTAACTATGTGCGAGTGTCAAGTGGGTTGCTAGATGGAAGAAAATTTCCCAATTCATTAACTAAAAAGAAATAAAAAATTATATGATTCGTTACTGTCTTTGAAATTCGAATTTTATGGACCGTTGATTTGTAACTTGTGTTGTTTAAAATAAGTATTGATGAAAATAAATTAAAGACAAGAAATATAACATTACATATTCCTTTTATTGTGTAGGACAAACAGATGCATACTTGTTTGAAATAAAAAAATGCCCATACAAATACACCAACTTTAATGACAAGACGAGGCTCTGGCGAAAGAGAGGTAGGGCACGTTAGCCTGACTGGGGAAGTACCTCCTCCTCACAGAAGACGGCAGCCACTCCTCACACTCCTCAAAATGTATACTACATATTACTCTGGATCTAGATGGAATCAAGTCGCTTTCTTTTCTGGATTCTCTTATGGTTTGTACCTAATCATTCTTCCATGCATCGTTTGACGATGGAAATCTAAAAAATATTAAAGGTATGAATAATAGTTGTTCAGTAAAAGAATCATAGGATGTAAGTTTATATGTCTGTTTAAACAAAATTAGGTATCTGAATTAAGTAAGAATTACAAGAGAATAAAAGAAAAATGATCTCCCACACATTTACGCTAATTTGGAAATGTGAGTTATGGCAACACCGGTCGATTTATTGTTTGCAAAAATTAATTTAAGTAAAAACGATTAGTTAATCAGAAAAATTACTTGCTTACCTATGAACAGTAATCCCTTGGCTTTTTTTAATTGTACCACTATGGTTCCGACTGCTCTTCACTACGCACGACGTCATTATTATTATTTTTCGACAAGGTTATCACGCGGCGAGGTGTCGGTGCGTAATGGCGGGCGGTAGACTTACTATGGTGTGAATGTGTGCGTGTCGGCTCGTACGTATAGCGACTGACTTACTATGGAGGTGCTTCAGTGTTTAGTTCGGGAGGCGGTGTCTGCTTTTTTTATTACGTCTATGGTTTCATCAAAGCACTAATGTGGTACATTTTTATTGAAAGTTACTAGTTATGATAAATTATGCGGGTTTGAAATTATATAATACTTTATCTAATTAATGAATACTTTACTTTGTCATTGAATTATTGCATTGCATAGAATTTTATAATTTTTTGTTCGTTTATATTTGAAATTAACTTTAAATGCAGAAAGATATTTAAGTTTTTTTGTAACAAATACAACAAATTCTTTATTTGCAGAATACAGTACAGATTGATGTTACAAGTATTAATAAGTGCACTGTATTCAGCTTACATGCAAGCGTGCAAAATATTTGTAATAGCTATTTGAAACTAGTCTACTCGAATTTATAACAAAGTTTAAGTTGGACGTTCTATTTAACATAATCATTAAATAATATAATATTGTCAAGATGATAATTACAAATGTCGGTAGATACGACAACTATTACAAAAAGAAATGATAATTATAGGATTTTAGTATACAATTTATTCTATTAAAATGTTGATTCTTTATATTCCTTAATACTATAGAAACAATGCTTAAATGTCCAAGCGGTCATACGAGATTTAAAATCACCATCTTTCAGAACTTTTTAAACTTTTTAAACCTATGTGGGTATTCCGTCAAAACAGCAAGATTTAGAATTCTTTAGAGACAATATTACGTTATACACTTGCGCCTCATCAACTGGTATTAAAAATATTGAACATGGATTGAAATTATACATAAATAGGTACATGCAATTTGACTGGCCTTTGTTGTTAGAACAAGTCGCTTGCTCGCAAAATCTGAGAAAACATGTAGCTGCAGAACGATGGGGGCTACTAACCGTAATGTTAGAATTCAAAAGTATCTTAACAGAATATAATCTAATGGTGGATAGGACGTTTATGTACAATATTGTCATTTATTAAAGGTTCATTATGATATAAATATATATTTTTTAATTGGTAGGTCATTCCGAAGTAGGTTCGATTTTGATATCAGTAAAACATCATAAAACGAACTACATCGCGAGTAGGTATATAATTACAAAACATTCACACACAATTCACGAACATGCTCAAAAAATTCATGCCGACGAACATGAAACCTCCTCCTTTTTTTTAAGTGGTTAAGTATATGAGATCTTCGAGACCTATAATTATCTCAGAAAAATCAAACAGAACAAAGATCCAAACGGTTTTCAACGGTTTATTCAATATCTTTTAATTGACAATTAGAGATTCACTAAATTAAAATGGGACAAATTCGGACCTACTTACAACTTTTTGAATTATTCCAATCTATTGTGCCATTCCCGAGATACCTATGAATAAACTTAAAATAATACAAGTAGATACTCTCGGCAGTATGTACTCGTAATATACATACGTACTGCCGAAGAGAGAACCTCCTGCTTTATTCAAATCGGTTAAAATTAATTAATTTCTGTTACAAATATATCAAATCTTTACTACATAACAAAATGAACAAATAATAGAAACCGAATGTTATTCAACACGAAACGATTTTAAAATGTTTATATTCACATGGATGCACTTCAATGATATTTTCATTAGCTTAATCAAAAGTAGTAAATGAAGTACAGTTTTACAAAATAATAGGAGTCTGTCATATGCTGTTGTTTCGGCAAAGTTTTTAAAGAGAAAATTTATGAACAAAAATGGGCGCGGGTCAAATAGGCGGAGTCGCTACATTATGTAATTTTTTTTTGGAGATCTATATTGCATAAATGTTTACATTCGTAAAATACAAGAATGAGATTTGCTACCTTCAGACCTATCTTTCTTTACTCGAAAGTTTTTAAATAATAGATATGAAAATTAATGGAGTTAATCGATACGGAACTATTCTTCACATCTTAATTTTCGTAAATTGAACATACATTTTTTTAGTATTATTTCTTTATATTTTTTTTTTGACAGTGGACATGGATTTTAAAAATGCAGCGGGTTTCAAGGGAGAAGTAGCAGAAATTTCAGAGGGTCATCATATTGTAAGTCAAAATATTAAAGGGTTATAGTACTTGTCAATGTGTGTAAGTTTTACCATTGAGACTACTGTCTAGTGTTCGAAACAAATTAATAAAATGTAAGTACTAACGTATAGTTCCGTTTCACGCGGGAAACACGTGAGTTATACATATACAAATCAGAGCGAATAATGAGTGTGGTGTCTTCATAAAGTCCCCAAAGCTAGAACACAGAGATAAGGACACCATACATGACGGTTTCCGATGGATACAACCTAGTCTGCTGTACCGTTCATCAACCGAGATAGTAATTGAGATGATACGAGTTTGATAGAGCTGCCGAGAGTTTCCATGCTCTCATTCGCTCTGACCTAGCCTATTTAATAGTAATACTAGCTTATTTAATTATGTTGCATTGTATATAGTTACACTGCAGTATACGTGGTGGTGGCTGATTGATAAAGCCAAATCCCAGAAGTTCGCCTCGGCTACCGGCGATATGTGCGCTGGTATCAACAGCGAACCAGTTCAGCTTAGCAGTTCAGGATAGGATTCAGGCGGCCGTCACTGGGCGGCCCAAGTGTTACTTGGAAAAACCAAGGGTGAGCGCAGGTCTTAACAAGGTGACTTGGTGGTGGAAGGACACAGTCCAGAGGGAGATTAGAGTGAAGGGAGCCCTCTTTAAAGAGTTGCAAGTGTCTGGATCTATAAAATGTCGAACATCCCGATGATCCTGGTAGTACGAGAGATAAAACGCCGGTTTTAGGCCGCAGTAACTTGACGCCGCGCTCGCCGCGCGCAACTACAAGTAACGTCAAAAGACAAGTAGGCGATATATCACCCAATAATTTGTCGCCTAAATAAAAACGACTACAGTGGTCGTCAAGCTTTGAAAATATGGCCAATTTAAGTCGTGATAGCTCGCATGAAGTTGTGGACTCGAACGTTGACAATATCGTGTTCGTCCGCGAATCGTTACGAAATTATTAACGGGCTGACCTCTCGCATCGGTGTCGCTCATCGATCGGAAATAATTAATATAACTCAGCGGGTTACTTCTCTAGTGTCTATGATGGCTATAAAGTCAGCAACAACTGAAACGAAGCTTACCGTAACAGAACGCGATATGCTACCACTTAAATTAGAAGTAAACAATAACTCTGTAGTAAGATAAGCTCGTTGTGTACTATAACCTCGATCTACGAGTAGTTTTAGTTCAGGAGCAATAGCAACGAGTCCAACTAACCAGTAAATTCATATAACTCAATAACAAGTAACGTGGGGTATTTATGTTCCAAAAAGCGGTTTAACTAAAACAGCATAAATAACTTAATGTTCACGCACTGTGCGGTAGCTGAAGTAACACCCCCTTTAAGAGTGTTCGTAATGAGTTGTTATTTTCAATATTCAGACCCAGTAGGTCCTCATTTACACCATGTGCGTAGAGTTTTACATGCGCTTTCTGGTTATTTATTCATCATAAAGTAGTTATAGGAACAGACGTAAATGCATCATCACCATTATGGCATGGTAAGCTGAGAGCAACCAATGTTGACAGATGCTCTGCTGTTGAAGAGTTCATTGCTGAAATTAATCTTTTTATTCACAATATCCCAGAAGCACCATCTACTTTTAGCAGCTCAATGGGCGAGTTTTCTATTGACGTCACACTTTCTAGTGTAGTCGACCGAATAGAAAACTGACGCGTTTTATATGAGGCAGTGATCACTGTCTGATCGTTTGTGGCCCCGCTTGTTGACAATTTACACCCGCAACAGTTCACTGGCTTTCAATATAAAACTAAAAATGTCGATTAGACAGGCTTTGCTTCCCTGTTCGCGCTTCTCTCGCCGGGGATTTCACTTGTGCTGAACTTACAGTCACAGAAAGTTATGTCTGATACATTCATATATTGCACTGACGTTATATTGGACCGAAAAGCTATAGTAAATAAGAGACGCTGTGTTTTATGGAATGATAGGCTTGTCGAGTGTGTAGGAGTCTCCGCTGTGCCCGACGCAAGGTTTCTAAATTATGAAAAAGTGACATCGAAGGAGAACTTAAATCGTAAAATGAAACAGATCTGAGTAACTTCCTTATTGCTAGATCTCACTATCGCTATGATCGATACTTTTGATTACCGTTAGACAAAGAGTTTAATTACATTGAAGATATGAAGCAGGTTGGAGAAAAAGCTAAAAAGAACTTTTATGCGTTAACTCGAATTTCCACCTCGACGTGGTGCTAACTTTTAAAACGAAACAACTATTTATACAGCCACATATTTAGGATGTATTATGTACGGTTCACCTGCATGGGTTGATAGAGCTACCATAGGTGCTGCGTGTCGTAATTAGCTGCAAAGTCAGCGTCTCGCTTTAATATTTCTATGTTAATCGTATAAAACTGTGAGCACCGATGCACTACCGGTGCTGGCAGGGGTGTTATCAGTTGACATAGAAATACAACGCTGTGCTTTAATGTACTACACCTCTAAAAACATGCACCCTGACTTTCTAAAACACCGCGATCATGAAAAATACTTAGATTGTCAAACCAATTGACGAGGTATTTGAAATTTTTACTGTCTGTATGGCAAGAAAGACTTCTATAATGACGCCACTTGTATCTGTTCTTTCAAAAGTACCAGACAAATTAAATGAAGAGTGGTTAGAATTCGATCATCCCGTTGGGTAATTTTTAACTAGGCATGGAAACTTTAGGGCTAAGCTCTTTTCGTTTAGACTTGTGACAAATCATGAATTCGAGTAAACAGCACATCATGTTCTCTGGAAGTGTGATCTCTGGCGTCGGGAGCGGGACGATATGTTAAATTCCTTGAATGTCACGTCCAGGGTAATATACTATTTTGATTTGGTGGCAAAAGGGGAGAACTACCGGGCGTTTAGGCGGTTCTGCAATCTATATTACTGGAATCGATGTGTTAGGTAACAACTCACAATTTAGATCCCAATAGTGTTAGATATCTGATAAACCGTGGTGCACGGCAGTTGAGCTTCATCTGGTTAACCATCTCTTTGAGATGTTTTAATGCCTTATTTGTCATATTGCTGTCTTTCACTTTGCCAAGAGGGGAAGTCGATTTCAAAATTACCTACTTCTACAATTTTTTTCTGATTTCGTTGTGAGTCCTAAGGCAGCTGTAGTTTAATCCCTGGGACAGTAATGAACTTCACTGTTCATTGCCTTTTTGGTGGTCGCCGCTGTTAATTCTGGCTACACAGAAGACACTGTGGTGGGAATGAGTGGTGGGCCTGTAAGTCTCCAGATCTACTGAACACCGTGACGCGTATGGGACTGCGAAACGTGTTACTAAAAGAGCTAGCCACAGCCAGACGAGACTACTTAAAACCTGTCTTTTATTTTATTTAAAGAATTTCGATTTTTTACCAATAATAGGTTTATATAATAGCCCTTCCATTATAAAAACTATTATTGGCAAAATGGTTTTTTTTTCAGGTACATTATTTATCCCATGCAATGATGTTCTGTGTAGGAGCTATAATAGAGGCACATGTAATATTAACGCCAGCTAGTTGCGTATATGGAGAAAAGTACAAATTTGAAGTGTTCGCTGGTACACACAACTTTAAAGAACACGCTGGTATATCACGTACCGTAGAGCATGTCTGTGTTCACAAAGGTATCTATAACTTCACGCCAAACCCCTTGCTGGGTCGACAGAAAAAACCGAGCGCTACATGACTCGATCTTACAAATCTCACTGGCTTTTTTAATATTTATCGCTTTTCTCATGCACGCTCGCCGGTTTCCAAGGCTCCTGGCATCACCCTCTGATAAAACACCATGAATTTGGTCAGTCTTGGCCTTCCTTAGCTCTTACATTCTTTCACTTACTGTTGTATATCTGTTTCATAATCCTTTCTTCCTGCATTCTTTCTACATGTCCGAACCAACGGCGCATGCTTATTCCTATTTTAACACATTATCATTGCGAATACCGTTTACATGTTGCCATACGCAGCTCTCTCTTTCATACGCTAGCATTGCGATTAGCACTGTTTTGTGTACAATTGAACTGTGCTTTCTGGCTTGGGTTTAAGCTGAAAACACATGTCCGTAACTTATGGTAAGTGACTCAATGTCATCTTTAGAGTCAAAGCCAACATTTTCAACTATCTAGACCATTTTTTTTTTATAGAGGAGGGCAAACGAATATGTGGATCATGTTATGGTATTGGTCACGACCGCCCATAGACATCAGCAACAGCAAATATTTTCAATTCATTTAAATACTACGATAGCGTCGTTGTATGAAAGTAAATTGTCAAAATCAGCAAGCTCACATGGCTATGTAATATGCATGCATACTACATTACGCTATACTAGATTTATATAAATCTCAAACAATCTTGCCAGAAAACAGAAAAAAATTAAATGCTAATTCTTTCAAAAACGGTGGATTCTGTTACAAATGATTACACTATATCTCACACACAAAGCTGCCCGCATTCACTCCCCCTTCATTCCTTTAGTTTTGATCGTGTCACTTAGACTAATTCGGTACGCATTTATAAGAGACAAATTAATGTTTATATGCAATATCTGTCCAAGACAGATTAATTTTTGGGGCGTAACTTAATACTCCTATACTGCAATCTAATGTAAATATATATGTGTGGTTGCTGTGATCACGTCGTTTTACTCTTTCATTGTTACAACAGATGTAAAAAAACATGCTTCTGCATTAACAATATAATCGTAAGTCTACAAAGCCACATAAATGAAATAACAAAAATAAATTTTGTTCTTTTTTTTATTATCAGGATATAATCATACTAGGCGATGGCTAGACTGTACATCTAATAATTTGGCAATATTGGTAATAAATACTCAATACATATTTCATAAACGCGAGAGTGGTGCTGACTATCCTGTAAATCGTGTTCGATATGGTATGGGGGCCCTCGGTGACGATTACCGAATTGGTGACCAAAGTTGCCGATACTATGGTTGGGGCAGTAGAAGAAATGTGAGTATAATATACCTATACCCAGTGACGAAAGGACTTGAGGCTTTTAAGTCTTTAAAAAGAACTCGACTCGGTTATGATGTTTCACAACTCAATCGAGTTCTTAACCCTAAACCCTAACTCTTGAGAGTTTTCGACTCACGAGTCGAGGATTAATCTTATTTTAAAAAGACTCCTGTTCGAACCCTTTTGTAAACAGCTCAGTTCGTAAGTTATGTGAATCGCCAGTCGCCGAATCATGGGTACCAAATACAAACATACATAAGTGATCCATTGAGACATTGTTTTCCTTGCAAGAGGACTTTAAGAGTGCCCTTTAGCCGTACGAAATAGAGCGCTTTCCGTAGTGCAACTGTTACCGTTAAAAGTTTCTGTTGTTATTAAGTGTTATATGGATAGGTTGGCACCAAGAGAAGCAGTTATAAGGTTGTGCTTGATCCATCCGGAGATACGAGATAGAAATTCTGGAAAGTCCCTTTTAGACGTATGTATGGAACGAAACCTCCAATGTGTCGAACACGTTCTTCCATCACAAGGATATTCATACGTACACATGGATACGGAGTGAACAGAAAAATGTAAGTGATTTGATTTTGATAGATAGACGTCTCCGAAAGTCGTTAATGGATACAAGAGGCTTTAGAGGTCCCAGTTTTGAGACGGACCACTATCTGGTGATAAGCCGGTTTGTGGGCCTTTTCAAGAAGTGGAGGCCCTGGCGAGTGCGTATCCCTTTCGGAGATCATGAAAGGATAAGGAGTGAAAGAAAAATTGCAAGATGAAAGTGTAAGGATTAATTTATGCTTAAGTATGTACACCTGGTAAGCGAAAGACTTGCAAGTGCAAATGCAAGTCTTTCCGACTCAGATGTAGACGAATGTTGGAAAGTTCTGAAAGAAAGTATGGTGGACAGTGCGAAAGAAGCGTGTGGATGCGCAAAGAGACGTAGAACACTGAGAGGAGGTGGCCGGTGGGTTGTGGAGATTGAATCCGCCGTGGGAAAAAGAGGAAAGCGTAACTGGATTACGTATCATCTTTGCATCAGAGCGAAGGTATGGTATGAAAGAGAAGAAGAAAGAAATATACAGTCGATGCAAGTATGAAACCAAAGCTCTAATGAAAGGGAAGCGTGAAAGACTACTTATGAATGAGGAAGAGAGGCTGACGAAGAACTTCGAGGCTAATACCAAACTCTTCTGGAGAGTGGTAAAGAAGTATCGAATTGGTTCGTCAGCATTTAGATGGACAAGATAAAATGTAAAGCTGGTGGCATTCTTGCTACTCAGGACGTGTTAAGCGGTGGAGTGAATATTTTAAAGAAATGTATGATTATGTCCAGGACGCTGTGAATGAGTCTGTGACTGACTCAGCAGTGCCAATCTACCATGACGACATTACCATGGATGATGTTACGTTATTTTTTTGTCGATACGAAGTTTGAAAAATGGAAAGTCAGCTGGAATCGATGTGGTTACAGCTGAGATGATCAAACTAGGTGGCACCTACGTTAGTGATGCCTACTGGTTTTTGAGCAAAATATGTTGAAGAACCGAAAGGGTCCCGGCCGATTGGAGACGCGCTGTCATCGTGCCCTTATATAAACGCAAGAGTTCACGTATGGACTGTGCGAAATACAGGGTCATCAGTTTGATCAGCTTAGCAGCTAAAGTGTATGGAAAAATCGTTGAAAGGAGAATGAGGGTGAAATTTGACGGAATGCTTTGGGAAGCACAGGGTTTCGAAGCGGCAGAGGATGTACGGATCAAGTTTTTTCACACCGCAACGTCGTGGAGAAACATCTGGCTATGAGCCACAGGGTTTTTTGCGGTTTTTTGAGAAAGCATTTGATAGGGTCGTGCGAAAGAATCTCTGGAACATTTTACCTAGATATGGGGTTGACGGTGAACTGCTCCGAGCTGTGCAATCCATATATCAAGATTGTACAGTATGTGTGCGGGTGGACGACAGCTTGTCGGCTTGGTTTGATACCAATATTGGTCTCAGACAGGGATGCGTACTGTCGCCTGGGCTGTTCATCCTATATCTGGACAGTTGTCTTCAGAGAATAAGAAATATGAATGTGGTTATGCGAATGGGTGACTCAGTGGTCAAATGTCTGCTTTATGCAGACGATGCGGTATTAATAGCAGAATCATTATCCAAACCGCAAACACTAGTTACAGTAATGAAAGATGATTGTATGAAGAAAGGCTTACAATTGAATGCGAAGAAAACCAAGATAATGGTATTTGAAAGAGAGATAACCAGAACGAGCACTAGGATTACGGTTTATGATGTAGTGTTGGAACAAGTGGATGAGATTGTATATTTTAGAAGGGCTTTTAACAGCGATGGAAGGTACACCACTGATGTGGAGAGACGCG
Source organism: Pyralis farinalis (assembly GCA_947507595.1). NCBI lineage: Eukaryota > Metazoa > Arthropoda > Insecta > Lepidoptera > Pyralidae > Pyralis > Pyralis farinalis. The sequence continues at coordinate 15,382,701 of OX382257.1, read as the reverse complement.
TGAGTACAGGGAACAGGGTGAATGGAGCGTTGGGTAAACTTCTTGGCAGTCGAAATATAAGCCAGAAGGCACAGCTCGCTGTACACAACGCGGTGCTAATCCCAAAGCTAATATGGAAGTGAAAGCTGGGTATGATAGAGAGAGCATGAAAGTAGAATAAAAGCGGTCGAGATGAGAGCAGTGCGCTAAATTTGTGGCATAACGCTTGCTGACCGCGTTCGTATGATGACTTAAGAAAGAGAGTTGATCTGAAAGAGAGTGTCAGTGTTAAGATAAGAAAAGGCATGCTCCGTTGGTTCGGACATGTAGAAAGAATGCAGGATGAAAAACTGACAAAACAGATATACAATGCAAAAGTGGAAGGATGTAGGAGCCGAGAAAGACCAAGAATAACCTACCATGACTAAATTGGTCGCGTTTTATCAGAAGGTGATGTAAAAAGTCCTAGAAACCGACGAGCGTGTATGAAAAGAGTTGTGAATGTTAAAGAAGCGAGTGAAGTGAGCAAGGACCGCGTATTATGGCGCTCGGTTCTCTCTGCCTACCCCGCAAGGGATTTGGCGTGAAGTTATAGATAGATAGATAGATTTTATTAAATATGTAATAATTATATACTGAAGTTTATCTTATTACGATTTAATGATAAACGACTCGCTTTGTTAATGGACTCGAGTTCTTTCACATTAGTAACAAGCCTTAATTCGAATTTTTGGAGTCGAGTCTTCAAAATCGAGGCTGTCTTAACTATAAAAGTTTAAAAGCCTCGAGTATTTTCATCACTACTTATACCACTTATGTTGTTATTTATAACGATGATTTAGTTGGAATAATACTTTGTTTATTAATATATTTAGATTCAATGTCACCTTAAAACTCGACGAAGTCAAATAAGTTTTGTTGTAAGGGTAAAGCTATGTTACACCCCGATTATATTTTTTTATTTATACGGGAGTTCGTCTTGTTCCATTCCTTTTAGACATACAACTGTATGTATTCGCGTGTCAAAACGGAGAGGAATGCTTTACTTTAATGATGATTCTGCACTTTATTACTTTATCGGAAACAGTGTCAGCCTAAATATAGAAAAATGCCTAATTGTACTATATTGATGTTTTCAATAAGATACGCTGAAAACCCTAAAAAATCGACAAAGTTATGTCATACTTTCATCAGAAAGTTTATTTTAAAATGTTTTTTTTTTTTAATTTAAATTCAATTATTATAAAATTATAAATCTGTTGTGGATTTACAATGAAAACTATTGAGGGTGTACTTCAATATATATAAATACACTGACGTTTTTAGTCATAAAGTTGTTGTATGTCTGTTATAAGTATATCATCATGCCAGGTCCCTATCGGTAGGTGTTAGTATGACATATAAGTTTCATTTCTTACACCATCAACCAAGCTTGTCACGGGCAATTTTTACATAGTTGTATTTCTTTCTGCTCCTTCATAATATACCTAGTCATTGTATATTTATAGTAGCTATAGTATAATCGTCATAATACAATCGTAGCATGGATGGTCTTTCGTTTCATATTTATGCACGATAAAAATATTCCACCTCGTTAACCAGCCTCGCTACGAGTACTAAGGTCCATTTGGTGGCTGGACTGCACGTTGCTATGACATTTCAGACTACATTGATGCATCACGGTCAAAAGTTTACAGTGTTTGAAACCCGCATATTCAAAATATTTTTACGATAAATCTTTTACGATAAAAGAAACTTATTACCTGTGAACCTGTATTTTGAATATTCGGGTTTCAAACACTATAAACTTTTGACCGTGATGCATCAATGTAGTCTATCCTTGACCTTGACGACAAATCAAAGTAAGTTTTATATAAAACCTTGAAGGATTTATTAAAAACTTACTATTATACCATTAAAAAAAGAAAGTTCTGTTGTAAAATAAACAAATAACGACCACCATACATTTTATTGGCTTAGTGAGATTTTAATTTCTGAAAATATCGCGTACATACAAACTCTGTATCTATTAGACTGTTTTATGTATATTATGAATTTATAAATTAACCTATTTAAGTCTTTCCCTAGATTTTAACCCTTCTTGTAGGTATTAGTCATTTAAAATACAGTGTTACAGTTATCGCATTTACAATTATAAGTATAGACACTTACTAACTGCAGACACGTTTCAGGGATATCTGATTCCATTATTAATCAACCTCCGACGTGTGAACGTGTTAATACAGCCTAAAGAACAGTGCCTGGCAATGTGGAACTATCAGAATAACTACCTATGTATTACGCAGGCTCTATGTAAAGTAAGATATTAAAATATTATATACATTTTACCATAAAGGGGAGGAAGCCGCACTTTGTCTTATGATTGAGATGTAAACGTGATAAAGTTCAGCATCTAGCATTAGTTGTCGATCTGAAGTGGCTCGACGATGGAATTACTTCAACCGTAAGTCGGATCTTCACGATAAGACTTCTGTGGAGGTTATTTACAATGCCTCGGAAAGCCATATTCGAATCCGTTTGGAATCTGCTTCTGCGTGGTATAAAAGTAGCATCAGATATTTTCACGGTTGAATAACAACATGAGAAAGAAAACAAGAGAAGATAATCAATTAGATCCGGAAATTATTAAAAGCACGAGAGTACGGTAAAAGCACTGGAATACGGTAAAAGTAATGGAGTACTGTTTAGGACTTCCTCCAGAGGTGACGCCCACCGTGCTTCCGTCGGTACGACAATAACGTATGCGGCGAAGGGGGAGATCCTCTACGCAGCGCCAATTCCGGAGGAAAGCTGAGTGCCGCATCGGCACGTGGAATGCGAGAGGTAGATTGATTGATAAGATGAACGAGCTGATGGACGTAATGAAAGATGCTTTGTGTATGAGAGAGACTAATCGCATCAGGAGCGACATTGATGATCGTGCCTATGAAATTATGGCCCTATGGTAGGCGGGAACGGGGGCGATGGGTGTCATTCTCTCCTCCCGCTTAACTTCTGGTGTGAGATAGTACAGTTTGGTCAGTTCTATACTTCTCCAGGTTTACATAAATTTAGACATCATCAGAAACACTCGCATTTCTGGTATTAGCATTCAGGTATGTAGCATTTGACGAGCTCGGTGGCTCAGTCGTGAATTGACTTTGACATCAACGCTCGTGGGTTCGATTCCCACACAAGACTAACATTTGTGTGCATGAACATGTTTGTTTGTCTCGGCCTAGTGTGAGCAAGTTCACTAGTAAGCTCCTAAGTAGGCATCCCGCTAGTGATACTTAATACATTATCTTACGTCACGTAGACATGGTTCAATAACGTAGACCTAACCAGCGAACTTAAAAAGCATAGAATGATAATTTAGAACAAATTCATAGTACATAATCGACACCAAAACAATCACGCGCTCGTATTTGAAACCAAAACATCATTTCTCGAAAATGCAGTTAGCGAAAAATATGCCTTACCACCAAATCATAAGCCGCACTTTATGATAATTGTTTATGGTACAAAGGAGTCATAGAAATGTAAACAAAATTTTCTTGTCGATGATTGGCTGCATGCGATCTCGCACGATCGAGACACGAGTTCACTCGATGTGGCGACATGCAATAATTGCCATTTTATGCAATAAACAAGATCGAATTTAATAAAATATAAACTGAACTACTTACACTTAACTATGAAATGTGATTCCTGAGCATTTATGATTACTGGTAGTGTTATTTACACACCATTTGACGACACAAGAAGGCATTATTACGAAAAATCTTGAAAAATATACAAATTAAGACAGACTGACACGTCGTTGTTTCAAGCCGACTGACTACGGGCGCATGTTCTTACGCCGACAATTACTGTAGGCAGTTCGTCGACCCAGTTTACTGTGGAGTCTTGTGCCATTAGTGCTGCTTGTTAATGAGCGATACCTTCTTTCTATCATTCCACCCGAGTAGTGATATAGTTTGTCTAGTTACTTTGGCCTTGTGGCATTGTAAGCGTGAGTTCATTTTAGGCCAAATGTATTTGTGTTATTTATTTCCTGCTAGTTCGTTTCCCGGGATGATATAGATTATGTATATTATCAAATATATATTTTCTCATTGATTGGGGAATATAAAAGGTCGATTTTATCGTGTGGAGGTGTCGCAATAAACTTTGTTTGGATAATTGTGCGGCTGTAGGTACTTAACTTTGAGGGATTTGTTTCGTTGGAGTGCTTCAAGTTCAATTTCCATCTTCTGTATTTCCGCTAAGAGCTCGTACTTTACTGGAAATGGGGATAAGACTTCTTAGACGACTCTCGACAGAGCATCTACCACCACGTTGTCGTACCCACTGACGTGTTGAATATCTATACTGTATTGTGAGATAAATCAATTGCCTAATTCTACGCGGAGTATCGTTTACTGATGATTTTTTTAAAGGCGTGTGTGAGGTTTGTGAATTATTCAGGAGATGGCCAGCAGCGTCCCCTGATTTTAATATTCTTAAAGACAGTACGTTCTTTAAGTATATTAAAATCAATGAAGTAGCCAACCCGCCTACCAAGCGTGGCAACTATGGCAAAACCCCCCCTCAGGATGAGTACGACAAGCAGACGGCCCCCAGTCACCCACAGCCCCGCTGACCCTGGCTCTAGTAGCGGTCAGAGTATCGGCGGGGCAGGGGGTGCTAAGTATCCCTGGCTCCGACACCATGGCTACCACCGATGGACTGACCATGGTAACATACGATACGCGTACAATGAGGTCCGAAAAGAAGATAGTGGAGCTGGAGGAGGAACTAAGCAAGTTGCGTTGGGATATAATGGGACTGTCCGAAGTCCGAAGACAGGGCGAGGACACGGTGATCCTTTAATCCGGAAACTTGCTTTACTACCGGGAGGGCGACCATCTGTCCCAAAGTGGTGTCGGGTTTATCGTCCATAGGCCCCTTATCAGCAATGTGTTCAAGATCGAGGCTATGTCGGCGAAGGTTGCGCAACTTATAATCAGAATTGCTAGACGATATTCGCTGAAGGTCATACAGATCTACGCAAAACTTCGTCACACCCCGATGAGAGTGACTATGTATGAGGACATATCCAAAGCAATACATACCTCTAAAACTCACTACACAGTGCTGAGGGGGACTTCAATGCTTCAATCTAGGCACGAAAGAGACCGATGAGCTGAGAGTGGGGCAATTTGGAATTGGACAACGAAACCAAAGGGGCCACCTGCTGGTCGACTTCATGGAGAAGGAGGAACTTTATGATAAACTCCTTCTACAGGAAGCAGCCGCAGCGCAAATGGACTTGGAGTAGCCCGGATGGTTCGACATAAAACGAGATAGACTTTATCTTGACGACCAACCGGCATTTGTTCAATGATGTCTTTGTGATCAGCAGGGACAAAACCGGAAGCGATCACCGGATGGTAAGAGGCATCTTGAATCATAAAGAAGGAAAGGTCTCGCCTGGTGAAGTCTACGCTTCATCCATCTCGTGCAATGCCATGACGCAAAAACCCCGAAAGCTTTCAACTCGAACTTCGCAATCGTTTTCAGTGCCTAGATGATTGCATAACACCGGAAGATATCAACAGTAAGCTCGTGGAAACTTGTCCATGCAGCGGGAGCTCAATTTCTAAAGCGTCGCCCAAAAAGAACCCAAAAGCTCTCGACTCACACCCAGAATCTCATGCAGGTCAGATGTGAAATGTGTTTGCAGTCTTCAGCTCACACGTGAGTTCAGGCAGCTGAACAGGCAGATCTCTACATGCATATAAAGAGGCAATGGAGCGGAACCAAGGCTTTAAAGTATGTGCCAAAGATCTGTCTGTTGGTCAAAGTCAACTTACGACCAATACAGTCGTATTTCTACGAAGGCTGAGATTCTGAGTGAGATGGAGAAGTTTTATGGACAGCTGTACACATCGTCGTTACAACCGGGCAACAGTGCTAGTAACGATCCAAGAGATCCAACTGACACGACACTACACCGAAGATATCTCGGGCATCAGTCTGTATAAAGATTCGTATGGCTCTCAAACAGCTTAAAAATGGGAAAGCACCTAGTGAGGACGGAATTACGGCAGAGCTTCTGAAAGCGGGCGGAAAGCCGATACTTGTAGTCCTTCATAAGCTATGCAATTCCGTCATATACTCCGGTGAAACACCGGAAGCGTGGAGTAGAAGCCTGGCATGTTGTTCTTCAAAAAGGGTGATAAGACCCTTTTGAAGAACTATAGGCCGTTATCTCTTCTGAGCCGCGTCTATGTACTAACGGTTCATCACAAACCGTCTCGCACGCACGCACTTGATGAATTCCAGCCTCAAGAACAAGCCGGATTCCGAAAAGGCTTAGACCGTCGATCCTATACATACCCTCCGCCAGATTATACAGAAGACTGAGGAGTATAATCTGACCTTATGTTTAGCGTATGTGGACTACGAAAAGGCCTTTCATTCCGTTGTGACATGTGCGGTGCTACAGTCTCTCCATCAATGCCGAATTGACTATCGGTACATGCATGCATGATGCCTTGAAGTGCTTGTACAGTAAGTAAGGCTATTATGTGTATCCGAGTAAAAGACTAGAGTACGAAACCAATCCAAGTGTAAAAAGGTGTAAGACAGGGAGATGTCATATCCCCGAAACTCTTCACCGCAGCATTGGAAGATGTCTTCAAGCTCTTGGACTGGAAAAGATACGGTATAAATCAATCGCGAATACATCACTCACTTTTGATTTGCCGACGATATAGTTCTCATGGCGAAATCGCTGGAGGAACTTAGCGCTATGTTCAATGACCTCAATAGTACATAAGACTAAGATCATGTCGAATGTCCATATTACACCGATGCCGGCCATGATTGGAAGCACTAGGCTCAAAGTTGTTGACGTATATGTTTACCTAGGACAGGTTATTCAGTTAGGTAAGTTCAACTTCGACCGAGAGGTCAACAGACGGATCCAACTCGGCGAGGCAGTGTTCAGGAAACTTCAACACATCTTCTCGTCCAAAATACCTATATAAATAAAATATCTGAAGAGTAAGGTCTTCGAACAGTGTGTGTTGCCAGTGACGACATATGGAACTGAGGCGTGACCCTTCACTGCGGACCCTATGGGGAAGCTCAAGGTCGCTCAGCGTGCTATGGAAATAGCTATGCTCGGGGTTTCTCTGCGTGATAAAATCAGTAATATGGATATCCGCAGTAGAACTAAGGTAACCGACATAGCCACAGCACACAAGCTGAAGTGACAGCGGGGCGGCCACATAGTTCCTAGAACCGACAACCGCTGGGGAAGAAAGGTTCTCGAATGGCGTCCCCGTACTGGTGTACGCAGTGTGTGCAACAAAATTTCTGGGTTTAACAGTTGACAGCGAACTAAAATGGACATCTCACATTGAACAAGTTTGTAAAAAGTTAAGCAAATCGGCTTATGCGTTATTTAGGATATCAAAAAAAGTCAAATTAGAAGTTGCTTTGGTGGCTTATCATGGTTTAGTTACACCACATTTAAGTTATGGTGTTATATTTTGGGGTAACTCACAGGAGAATGACAAAGTCTTTAAGGCCCAAAAAAGATGTATAAGATCAATGTGTGGATTAAAATCTAGAGATAGCTGCGTACCAATTTTCAAATCACTCAAATTATTAACACTGCCGTGCATTTATATAATGGAACTATGTAATTTTGTAAAATCCAATCCGCATTTGTTTACAAAATTATCTGAAACAAGAACGAGGCCAAATCATGTAAGATCACAATATAAGTATAAGTTAGTAATAGGCGAATATAAAACTACCATGATCGATAAAAATGTAATCGGTATGGTTCCCATTATATTCAATAAATTGCCGGATAATTTTAAATCATTAGATTTGACAACGTTTAAAGAGAAATTAAAATTGCTATTGACTCAAAAATGCTATTATACAGTAAAAGATTATTTGAATGATATTTTGACATACTAAATTTTTTTATTTTTTATATAACTCATTTTTTAAATTCTTAATTATTAAATTCCGTAATTATTTTTGAATTTTAAATTGTGCCTTACTTGAATTTAGACTGACTTATTAATTTATAATGACTATTATTATTATTTTCTATTTGTAAAGTATAACATAAAAACTATTGTACGTCTATTAAGGACAGGTCACAGTGATACGTAATAAATTCTAAGAACTTTTGTTACCTGTGTTCCACAATAAAGATATTTGATTTGATTTTTGATTTGATTTGATTTGGGTTTCACTCAAACTTTTCGAGAAGAATCCTAGTGGTTGACCGGAGTTCTCTATTTTCTACTGGAGCACTGATCCGATGCATTTGTCGCTCGCATCCTTGAATAAGATTAATTTCGCCGTTTTTGAGGGGTGGAAAACGGTGGTTACATCTCGTATATTTTCCTTACATTTTTGGAAAGCTTGTTCGGCTTCTTACGTCCATGCAATCGGTGTTCTGTCATTTTTCATTGAATTGTGTAGATACTTATTTAATATTGCTTGGTGTTTCGCTGTCACTGGTATGCTATTGCGGTAAAAAATTACCATTCCCAAGAATCTCCTTAATTCTGTTACTGTTTGGGAAATTGTAATATAGCCTTCGTTTCTTCGTTGGTGGGAGTGATTCCCTGACTCGTTATGTGATAACCTATAAAATTAAGCTCTGTTTTGTTGAATTCGCATTTATCTAGTTCTATCGATCTATCTAGTTGATTGTTACTCCGTGTATGTGTAGGCGCTCCAGAATTATATCAAGGTGCCTGGTCTCGGTAGCGGGGATTTGTCGGGAATCGTCGCGTTATTTAGAGCTCTATAATTGCCTCATGGCCGCCATTCGCTTTTTTTTTACTAGGTGTAAAGGGCTGGCCCATGGACTATCCGATGGCCGACATATTCTCATATTTATCATATTTTGAAACTCCCTTGCGATATTATATTTCTCGGGGGTAAGGGTATGGTTCGTGCTGATATGGGGGGGGGGGGGGGGGGGGGGTGATATGCCTGATTTTATGTTCACAAGAAATGCTTGTTATTCGTGGTTGTTTTATTCTGATAATAGTTATAAGCGTTGTCAGCTTAGTAATCTTATCGATCAGCTTTCTTCCCTCTATGTCGACGAGTAATTTATGATGCTAGAGGTGCTAGAGGAAATCAGCGCCAATTATCGACGTGTTTACGTCGGCTATGACGAACGTCCATTGTAATGGTTGTTGTAACCCCAAGTTTAGAATTAATGTATAATGTAATAATATATTCGCTCCCGTGTCGTTCAAAAACCTTTCGCTACGTTGACGGTCGACTAAAATAAGGCCATACGGGTTACATACATTGCGTTTGTGTTACGTAGTGCAGCAATTTCAATTCGCAAGTCAGCTATTTGATTTGCTCTTTGCAAATCATATGCTATTCAACATGCATTTTTTAAACTTAACTTTAGTAATTTCAATATGTGAACTATTAATATAAATATTATGTTAACTCATAATTATATTCTACTGTCTGTTTGTCTTGATCTGGATGTTTTAAGAGAACTAGGGCGCATCAAAGCAGCCAGTCTGGGGATGTACCTTCACCGCAGTCAAATAAAAACTCCCAACTCGCGAGTGAAACTTAATGTATTACAGGCGTTCATAGGCTACGGTAACCGCTTCACATCAGGTGGGCCATATGCTTGCATGGCTTCCGACGTTGTATAAAAAACCCAATGGTTGACTGGTAAAGTCCTTTGCAATTAATATTAATTCAGCCTTTTAAATAAATCAATAGTTAAAGCATTTCGTCATATTTTACAGTCTGAAAAATATGGAGCTTTGTGTCCGGTGAGTGTTTACTTATGTTATTAGTTATTATTTAAACATTACACTGTAAATATTAAATAACATCGATGTCTAAGATTTAATCATGCGTAGATCACCCGTGTATTTAGGTACCACACGTTATCCCATATTGGTAGATACCATGTACCAGGAGGCAGGGTCCTCATCTATTTGTTTTATTTTCTAATATACACAATACATCATATTTTCTATACATAGATATTCTTTTATGGAACAGTTAAAAGGATTGAATAAGTTGCATATAAGAGATATGCGTGATCTAGAAAAGAGATCGCAGATAGTCGATGACAGACTATACGTGTCGATGTGAACGCGGCCATAAGGCATAAATTAATACTAGTTGTAAATTATATTTGCAGGATGATTTGGGCTCCGTTATTATATGTTCTGGATTTATCCAAGGCATGATGATATCGCGTCTGATCGACCGCCCTTGCGGAGTTGGATTTGTCGACCTGGGAAAATATACGAAGTTCCTTACATGCGCAGTGGACGATTCGCGAGATCTAATCGAACATGATACATTAATGGCATATGAGATTACAAGTGCTCGACCTACATCAGAGTTAATTGTGCCTGATGTTCTGTTAGAAAATAAAACACTTGCTGAGTATGGTTCATAAGAAAGAATGGCAGTTACATACATTGCAAGGCTCAGATTCCGGATGTTTTGTGGGTAGTTGATGAAAATATGCAAAATTTTACCTCTATTTTTTAAACAAAACCTTAGGAAAATGAGTTGCTCCTAGATAGAGATACGATTTAAATTAAGGTCAATTGCATACAATTAAATAACCAGTTAAATGTACCACTCACGTATATTTGTCAGGACAGCCGACTACTTTCAAATTCATACGAATTAGAGATTATTCGAATTAGACGAATTAGATTATAGCGACTAAAATACATGAGTGTTCCTTTTATGTTACTTAATTATCATGCTGTCTCACGTGAGTTTTAATAATGTTATGACAATGGATTCTCCCATCCCAAATCCAAAATTCCCAGCTTCTCTCTGGTTTGTGTTTGTGGGTCATGGGTATGTTAGGCCACGTTTTAATGATTACGTATTTTAAAACTAGCCATTTACATTTATCATAATAAATTTAAGGAAAAATATTAGATTTTAAACCTATTGTAAGATTATGTTTTTACATTGGTATTGTTCACATTTGTTGTAAGAGTAGTAATGTGTAGTATACATATTATGTCGTTTAACTAAGCAGCTACAGCTAGTAGAATCGCTTTGATACCAGAGGGAAGATAATCATAATGTTTGATACTTTAACTTGATTATAGCATTGTAAAAGGAAAACCCACTGAGCAAATGCATATTCTGTACTAGTTGCCTAATAAAAATCTAGAGATATAATCGATGCTTATTTTTGGTCATTTCTAATTACATTTCTAATGAAGTTGATTGGATATCAAGAAATGATAAAGGATAAAAAATCTTTTACTATACTATTAGGCATCTGCGGGCCACGTTCTACATTATTTTTAATAATACCGTAATATATTTTATAACTTATTAAATAAGTATATTTTTATACAAGAAAGAAAGTAATCTATTTCGTTGCTATTTGTATAAAAATATGCTTGATGCTTATGTAAGCATTTAAATATATTTAGAGTTGCATCTCCTTGTTCTTGTTGGCAACGGTTTTCTTTAGATCGTTGATAAGTTAGCTAAGTCTCATTACTTCATTACACTTGATCTAGATTCCGGATTTCATCAAATACAAATGAACTCCGACGACATACAAAAACAGTCTTTAACGTGGAGCATAGATACTTAAGAATTTTGAAAGCATGTCCATGAAGTTGAAGATCGCACCATCTACGTTCCACGAGTGATGGATTACATTCTTAGAGACCTCAAGAAAGTAGTGTGCTTAGTCTACTTCAGAGGTCTCCAAACTCTTTTGTCACGTCCATCACCGACCACTTGTCATGTTTTTTAATTTTGGGTTAGCTATCAATGTTTGTCGATGAATTTTCTAAGATGTAATATTACTTAGCTAATATTGCATTTTTGAAAATTTGACAACTTCAATCGTGTTTTGTCTTATTTTTAATTGTAGTAGGTAGAGTGAATAAACAATAAAAAATAAACATTAAATTTTATACATTTATTAATGAAACTTAAGTTAAAACGAACCTATGTATTATATAAAATCAATAAGTAAAAGTAAACGCTTTTTAGTGGAAGAGATGAACCTGGGTTTAGATATTAAATTTTCAATATATAGCATTAATTTAGTGAAGTGTAATCTTAAATCTCCTCGGTTAATGACGTCCAGTTTACAAACAAGCGTACGGCCTGCCTGATGGTAAGCAGTTACCGTGTAACTCATGTGTTGCCGACCCTCTAAAAACCTCTTTGCGCCTTTCTTGGAGTACCTTGAAAAAACTTCGGCTGGGAGTTCATTCTACTCCATAACTTGAGAGTACACGGAAGAAAATTTTTCTGGAACCGCACAGTACGAGGTCATTCGTTTCTAATACGCGAGGGTAACTCCCCTTCACCGGCGAGCGTTTATAACTCCATGCGCGGCATGACTTGAGACTTATATAACACAAATCTTTATCCCGTACTGAAATATTGCTTTGCCCTGTTGAGCACACCAAGTATTTTTGACGCCAGCTTGACCTTTTCGCCAGGAACAAAATAACCTTTCAGGTAGTTTCACCTCATAAAAGACCACACCCATTTGATTGCGATGGAGGTTCTTCACCAGTCGATATCTTTCATGCGATATTTTTCAATTTTGCGCAGCGCTCGCATTTCGACCGCGTTTATTCTACTTTCATGCTCTTTCTGCCATACCCAGCTCTCGCTTCCATAAGTTAGCGTTGGGTTCAACACTGCATTGTGTATAGCGAGTTGTACCTTCTGGCTCAGGTTTTTACTTCCAAGAAGTTTTCCCACGTTCCATTCACATTATTCCCAGCACTCACTCGTCTTTCCACATCTGCAGTGTATCTTCCATCCCTGCTGAAAGCGCATCCTAGATATACAAACTCATCCACTTGTTCCAACACATTATCATCAATCGTAATACTTACAATCGTTCTGGATTTTTCTCTTTCAAATACCATTATCTTTGTTTTCTTCGCATTCAGTAGTAAGCCTTTCTCCATACATTCGTCTTTCATCGTTGTGACCAGTGTTTGCAGTTCAGATGGTGTATCTGCTAATAGCACAGCATCGTCTGCATACAGCAGACAGTTCACCACTAGGTCACCCATGCGCAATCCCACATTCGTTGACCTTATTCTCTGCAGACAACTGTCGAGATACAGGATAAACAGCCTAGCAGATAGCATGCAACCCTGTTTGATACCAATTTTGACATCAAACCAGTGTGACATTCCACCATCTATCCGCACACATGCTGAGCAATCCTTGTAAGTGGACTGCACAGCACGGAGCAGTGAACCGTCAATCCCATATCTCGGCAATATGTCCCACAGTTCCTTTCGCACAACCCTATCAAAGGCTTTCTCACGATCCACAAAGCCGCAGATAACCTTCTGGTCTATGGCCAGATGCTTCTCTACGATATTGCGGAGCGAGAAAACTTGATCCGTATATCCCCTTCCATTTCGGAAACCTCCTTGTGCGTCCCACACTATTTCATGGGATTTCACCCTCATTCTCCTTTCAATCACCTTTCAATAAACTTTTGCTGCTAAACTGATCAAACTGATGGTCCTATAGATGGCGCGGTCCATGCGTGACCCCTTGTCTTTATACAAGGGCACGATGACTGCGCGTCTCCAGTCCATTGGGACCCTTCCAGTTCTCCAGCATAGGTTGCATAAGTACCAGAAGGCGTCCCGGACGTAAGTGCCACCTAGTTTGATCACCTCAGCTGTGATCAGATCAATTTCCGCTGATTTTCCACTTTTCAAGCTTCGTATCGACCATTCGATCTCATCCATAGTTATGCCTTCGTCGGACGCCGTCAACGTGGAGTAAGCATCCGACTCACTCTCATTTGCCTCGAAGTTTTTCGTCAGTCTCTCTTCCTCATTCATAATTTGTCTTTCACGCTTCTCTTTTACTAAAGTCTTGGTTTCATTCTTGCATAGACGGTACATTTCTTTCTTCATTTCTCTCATATTTTCATTTAAGGGCAAAGATGATACGTAATCCAGCCACGCTTTCCTCTTTCTTGCTACGGAGGATTCAACCTTCGCATCCCACCAGGCATCTCCTTTCGCTCCTTTACGTCTCTTTGCGCACCCACAAGCTTCTTTTGTACTATCCACCATACTTTCTTTCAAAATTTTCCAACAATCATCCACATCTGAGTCGGAGAGGCTTGCATTTCTCTTTCATTGCAAGTCTCAGTTACCAGATGCACATACGTTCTCCTTACACTTTCATCTTGCAATTTTTTGTTCCTTATCTTTTCATGATCTACGAAAGGGATACGCACTCGCCAGTGCCTCCACTTCCTAAAAAGGCCCACAAACCGGCTTACCACCAGGTAGTGGTCCGTCTCAAGAGTGGCCTCTAAAGGCTCTTGTATCCATTATAACATTTCGGAGACGTCTATCTATTAAAATCAAATCAATCACACTTTTTTGGTCATTCCTTCTCCATGTATACGTGTGAATATTCTTATGATGAGATAAAGTATTCGACACGAGGAGGTTTCGTTCCATACATAAATTTAGTATTGACTTACCTGCTTCGTTCACTCTCTTATCTCCATACGGACCAAGAACAGCTTCATAGCTGTATCGCTTGGTCCCAACCCATCCATTCAAATCTCCACACATAATAACTCTTTCATTCCCTTCAGCTAACTCCAGAACATCCCTCACAAACTTCCAAAACTTCTACAGTTCTTGAGCACACGCTGAGCTTACGGGAGCGTATGCTGCAATCAGAAATAGTCGCGTGATGCCCAGTTTAATACGAACCCAGAGAATCGGTGTCGCTCCCCTTGCGCTTAGTATCTGTCACACACAAAACATCCAAACGTCTATCATTCATTACGTCTATCAGTTCGTACGTCGTGCCTATGCGGCACACGGCTCCCCTCGCCCCGCCAGAATTGGCGCTGCGTGGTAGGTGGCGGCCCCCATCGCCGCAAGCAGCTATATTCGCACCGACGGGGGCGGATCGGTGCGCGTCTCCTACGGGGGACGTCCTAATCCGCACGTGGGCGCTCTTGGTCCAGAATTGCAATCGACTGATTGGCAGGGGTCGCGAACTAGCACGCCCCCCTACACCCCAATCTAATAATACTACGTTTTTTACTGAAAGAAACAGACATATAGACATGCACATAAATTGTCATGTCTGGTAATCGAATACTGAAGCCTTGGTGCTAAAGTAGCATTGCTAACCTCTACACCACCGGATTCATCAATTCTTATATGGTGTCACGTTGCAAACGTGAACAGCAAACTAAGATGTTTATTAAATTATTTTGACTAAGCGAAGGAAATTAGGCAGGTCGCGGGTTCGTTTTAATTTAGTGATCAAGTCCGTACAGTATTAATGGAAACTATCGCGCTCTCCTTTGTCTGGCCACGGAAGATCCACCGGAACGGAGATAGCTGTTGTAGCACAGGTTCAGAGTACAGAGGCTCGTAGTCAGTTGCGAGCTAGATGACTGTCAGGCTCAATATTCGAACCCCTACGGTGTTCCTGTGAATCGTACCACAGTATTACGATCCAGCCGAGAAGTCAACTACCACTAGCAACTGAGACGTAAGAGAGCTTGGCATATGCGAGACATTAGTCTAGTACAATTTTCCAAGCGGCTGTGGCATTGCGATAGATAAACAAGCACTACGAACGATTTATTTCTAATGTTTTGCTAGTGGTAGGATTACAATAAAAATAGCACAAATAGGATAGGCACAAGTTATTATACCAAAAAATTAAAAAAGCGGTTACAATTTTGATAGCCGTTACGTTCGTATCTGTAACGGTCGTTTATTGTTAGGATAAGTGACGCGTATATGCTCTTAAGCAGTTTGCTGTGCACTGCTCGGGCTCTGCTTGCGAATTCTCGATGCAATCAGTTACCGCACTGGTACTTCTCCGTTGTCTCACCCTGCGCATTACCAATATAAAGCACACGGTGCGTTTGTCCGCGCGAATATTGCGAATTTATTTTAGCATGTTTTTATGTGCTTCTATATTTTGTATAATAATTATGTAATGTATATAGGAAGATATTTTTAAGTATTTATTTAAGTTTAGATTTAAGTTAATTTTAAGTATGTAGGTAAGTAAGTAAGTATAAGATTAAATTTTAAAGAAGTTAGGTAACCTATGTTACAATCGTCTTTCTCAAAATAAGCTCAAGTCAAGTGTATTATCTTAAAGATGATAACACTGTAAACGTCCACACGCCCTATTGACATTTTCGAAAAAATCACGCGTCCGCGAATTTCGCACAGACCATATTGTGCGCCAGCTACATATTACTACAGCCATGGGTAGTTAAGGTACCGAGAACGAATTATTTTTGTTCTAAAAACTTACGGCATGCATCGGTTTAAAATGCTATGTTATGTCTCAATACAAATTTTAACTTATTTTTGTAAATTAAAAACTCTAATATACTTATTTATGTTCATTTATATCAATTCAAGCACATTCCTACCCATTTTAGACAAAAATAGAAACGAAACATTAAAGTCTTCGATTTTATTATTGTGGCATCTAGTATAGTGTGTACAAGCTCCCTTTACATTTATATAATGTATATGTATATTTAGATTGATATGTTTAGTTTAGTTAGCATTTAATGTACTATAAATACGAATGTAATTATAAGTTATATTGCTCTGAATAATACATACTAGTTTGAACCATATACTGTGTTTGAATTATTTACTTCTTGTATGGTAATTGGCGTTCTGAACTGCATGGCGACCCTGCCATGCAGCCTATGAACAAGTTGTTAGATGGGCCTTGGGAAAGCCTTGAATCAGCAATGATGAGCAGATATGGCGTTGCGCACTATTTTTAATCAATAATCAGTTGTAACACAGTCAGTCAGTTTGTGACTAGTCACCAGCATCCATCATCATCATCAGTCTGGTAAAGATTTTTCTTACTATGGGAACAACACCAAGGAAAATGTGATAATTTGCTCAAACCTCCGGAGCCGGCGATAACCACGCCAAGGCCATGGTGGAGCACATGCAGAGGAACAACACTCTTCTTCTTATTATAGTAGCATGTATGTTACCGGCAGACTCACAGCACTATGCTGCGCCTATAAAATATTCCATTCCAAATGGATGATAAATTAGTTCAGAAGATAATCTATGGCAGATAATGTCTCGCATGAGTTTCCGTCGCGCTGCGGATAATAACAGCATTATAGTGAGTGCATAGTATTAATTTTATCTTTAATTTCAAATGTGTTTATTTTAAATATATAATAGTGTAGGTATAATCAATTTGTATGTAGACTATGGTAATGGAAGTAGACCTATTGAATATTTATGAAAAGCTATAAGGGTAAACTAGGATCAAAAAGGAGGATCGGTAGTAATTTCGTTAAAAAGGTTTCGGAAGCCAAAATCTTCTTTGAGTCTCTCCAAACTTTATCGAGTTCATTGTCAATAAATATCTCTAAGGAATGTTGATATTATTAACCACAATTATAAAAGAAGTATATAAGCAAATTTTAAAATATGAGGAAGAGTCAATTTCCTGAACGACGATATAATACAACATACAATGCCGGGGGAAAAATTCTGTTTAAAAATGGCCAAAATATTGCCAAACATTTTTGGAGAAGAAAACGTTAGCATAGAATTAATAGAAGCAATTGTATTGTGCAGCTCCATCTTAAATAATGACGGTAGACTACTGATCAACTTCGTACTGAAGAGTAGACTAGCAAACAGTGCCCGGATGCGCTTAAATCTTTCTTACGCGCTTATTACCTCATTACTTGAAGACATGCGTATACATTTACTCACGCAAGTCACATACATCATTATAGTCGCAACTTCAAAATGATTGACAAGGGGATAAAACAGTCAAAGAGTTTGGTGATGAGTTAGACCAACTTATTCGTTGATTTAACTATTTGAGTCTGGAGGGAACAGTAATGCATATAAAGTTTTGTGAGCTCTTAACGAGAAGAACGCATTAAAACCTTTCTCCGAGGGGTTACGTAACCGAAAACTAAACATCATCATTTCAGCTCGAAATTATACATCGTTGAAAGACGCCATAAGTGCAGCTGAGGATGAGGCTAGGACAATAATGAAACCCCACATCATGCCATTTAACCCTAGAGGTGGAAGACATTTTCAGGGTAGAGGTAGACTATCAGGTTCGGTAGCTCGTAGACCGCGTACCTGTCCATACAACTCAAAGGTCAACAAACACTTTCCTAAGGAGTAAACTCCAAAAAAAATGTGACTCATCTGTCAACACTTAAAATTAATGGCGCCACTTGAGACGCGGGGAGTACTTTTTGTTTATAAATAGAACCAGTAACGTGTCGTTACCATTTAAAATGACCATTCACAAATAGCGCGTTCCTAGTGCCAGTAAAACATCTGATTTCTGGCTCTAGGGAACGCGCGTTCCCGAGATTTTTCAGTGGTATACACCGTGATAGCAGGGTTTACATTACCTTGGAAAGCCATATTATGCAACACGGAATCGAATAGTTTTCCCATAAACTACATACATTTCGAGTAACTAAAACTTTTCGATTGCGATTCAAATATGGTGTTTCAAAGTAATATGAAAAGCCTGTGCAATACCTACCTAGACAATATGAATTCTCGATAATTAGTAAAATCGGTATAATAGGAATGATCTGTAGGGCGTACCTGTTCACATTGCCTCGTAACACAATATATTTTTATGGAATTATTGTGAAATCTTTTAGAATCTGTTTCGATTATGGCCTTGCAAGGCAAAGTATTAATACCCCCACTGATGAATCAATGGTAAGTGAATGATAAGATGCGTTTTGATTTTGTATTCTTTGTATGTCTTCCTCGAGATTAGACTTTGATATTTTTATAGTCGTTCTCGTGTGAGTCTCAAAGGACTGTCGTCGGTTACAGTCGTTTTTTTTTTTGACTCGCACTTGACTACTTTTATTTAACATGCTTGTGTTATGAGATCTGAATTTTAAGCTCATTTTTAACAGTTTTACAGGTAGTAACCGCAACGTTCTTTTTGAGACTGAGTACACATCTCATTTGCTTTTATTACATTCATATATTGGCCTTTACTTTAATCTTTAAATGTCGCATAATACTGCATTATGAGTTTTATATTAAAGGCCTGGTATGTAGACCCGTTATCCTGCTTTAAAAAAAAACTTACCAACATGGCTGCCTTGCATAGGTAGCATTTCCGTGATAAAAATAGGTTACGTTTGTATTCACAATATATATATATATAGTGGTGAATGTAAATCTATATAATTGTGTTTTTGTGACTTTATTCTGTGTGAAGTGTTATAAATCAAATATAATGTTATAGTGTATTCTATATAGTAAGGTAAGATCGATTCTCAAATAGATTTGCCATGGGTATTTCTTTAGTACTACGTGCATTTATTTTTGTTGGTGTATAATACAAAAATTTCTCTGATTAGGTATCCAAGTCGTTAATTATGGATTTCGGGCATCCTCCACCGAATATGGGCATGCCTCCACCCTTAATGGGACCACCTATGGGTCCACCCTTGGGCCCGCCGCCCGGGCGTAACAACATGCGCCATAATTTTAGACCTTTCAACCACCAGATGCGCTTTCCACCTCAGGGTCCCCTGAACATGACCCAAGATGATTTTGATGGTAAACGTCTACGCAAATCAGTTATGCGAAAAACTGTAGATTATAATGCTGCAATTATTAAAGCTTTAGAGTGTCGCGTTTGGCAACGAGACTGGCGGGACAGGCACGCACTGCAACCCGACGCTATGTACACACCAGACTTGTTGCCACCACCCTCATATCCAGATAATCCCATTAATGCAGTTACCACTCGATTTGTTAAAACAGCTACAAATAAAATGAGATGTCCAATTTTTGCTGTCGCGTGGACTCCTGAAGGTCGAAGATTAATCACTGGAGCGTCATCAGGAGAGTTTACCTTGTGGAATGGCTTGACTTTCAATTTTGAAACTATCCTCCAAGCTCATGATTCACCTGTCCGGTCTATGGTTTGGTCACATGGTGAGGGATGGATGGTAACTGGTGACCATTCAGGCTTTATTAAATATTGGCAGAGTAACATGAATAATGTGAAAATGTACCAAGCACACAAAGAAGCAGTAAGAGGCATTAGTTTTAGTCCAAGTGATTCAAAAATTGTTACATGTTCTGATGATGGAACTTTAAGAATATTTGATTTCTACCGATGTCAAGAAGAGCGAATATTGAGAGGTCATGGTGCTGATGTTAAATGTGTTCAATGGCATCCAACTAAGGCTCTCATTGTTTCTGGGAGCAAAGACAACCAGCAGCCAATTAAATTGTGGGATCCAAAGTCTGGCACAGCTCTGTCTACACTTCATGCACATAAATCAACTGTAATGGATCTTAAATGGAATGAAAATGGTAACTGGCTTATTACTGCTTCTCGTGACCACTTGCTCAAATTGTTTGACATTCGTAAGCTTGGAACAGAGCTGCAAATATTTAGGGGTCACAAAAAAGAGGCCTCCAGTGTTGTTTGGCATCCTACACATGAAGGTCTGTTTTGTTCTGGAGGATCTGATGGAGCAATATTATTTTGGAATGTAGGGACTGATAAAGAAGTTGGCTGTATAGAAGGAGCCCATGAATCAATTGTTTGGACCATGGCGTGGCATCCTCTTGGGCATATTTTGTGTTCTGGATCCAATGATCATACATCAAAATTTTGGACTCGTAATCGACCAGGTGATCTAATGAGAGACAAATACAACCTGAATACCCTACCTCCAGGAGTACAAGATGATCATGACTTAGAAGAACCCGCAGTTATTCCAGGAATGGGGCCTGAAGACAAGGTCGAAATCTTTCCCTCTGATACTGATAAAGTTATACCTGGTTTAGATCTAGATACAACTTATATTCCAATGGAATTTGAAAAGAAAATTAAAAAGGTTCCCTACAGCAAGCCCATACCAAGAAACTTCCAGGCTCAGTGGAACCATGGGCCAACAATAGATGACGCTGCAACAGAAGCACTGACTCAGGCCTTAGTAGAAACTATGCCAGGTGCAGTTCCCCTTAGCCAGGTTACACCTTCAGCTATCTTTATTTATGGAAAATTAATACCTGTGGAACCTGGTTCTAAACTTGAGCAAGCAATAGCAGATGGGCCTGTGGCACTTAAGAAATACATTGCATCAGGTGAAATTGAGGAATTACATGATGTGATGCCTCATGTAGATGATGATGCAGATGATGATAATTTTCAGCCTTTTGAATATCCTGAACATCAGAATGATGTAGAAGAGGAATATAATGACAATGCTAGAGAAAGAGATGATTATTATGACAATGACATGGAAATGAGAAATGACAGTGGTCAAGTTCAAGAAGAATACTATAACAATGGATCTGATATGAATAATATGGGCCCAATGAACAACATGCCACCAATGGGTGATATGATGGGGCCTCCTATGCCTATGGGACCTCCTTCAATGCACCCTATGGGTCCAATGCACATGTCAGGTATGCCACCAAGGGGTAATATGCCTCCTATGGGAAATATGCCCCCAATGGGCAGTAGACCACTACTGGGAAATATGCCTCCTATGAATAATATGCCACTAATGTCAAATATGCCACCTCGTCCACCCTTTAATAATGACAATGGATTTAATAATAAAGGTCAATATGACTCCTATGATAACCAGTATAATTCCCAAAATGATGATGAGTACAATGACAATGAGAACTATGACCAAAATCAAAGTTTTGATGATGACAGATACAATAATGAAGGCAATGAAGATGACGGCTATGGCAGAAATCAGAGACGGGAAAGTGGGTATAGAGGACGGGGTAGAGGTAAAGGCCGTGGAATGAATGGTCACGGTGGGCGTGGCAGACGCAGTGGAGGTGGCGGCGGCCAGCGTGGCTCGTCGTGGAACCGACGAGGCGGTGGAGCAAACAGGAGCTTCAGGCGCGGCAATAAATCTATATCCAATAACTAATTTTGAGAAGACTTTGTGTTGTATGCATGTACAGACTATAATGCCCACTAGATTGAATGAAGTACGAACTAATGAAAAGTGATGAGTGTTTAAATTTAAAGACAGTGAGTATGAGTCACTAAAGGTTGTACATAATTTCATAATTTTTAATTAGGGCTTGTATTTTATTTTCGTAAGTTGGAAGATAATAAATTTCCATTATGTCAATTTGCTATTGATTTGTGTACAGGTGTAAGTAGCCTCGTTACTACTGGTCTCGGTGAGTTGTTTTCTTTACATTAATTTATTTTACATCTGGCAATGAATTAATATCCTTATTGTTCTCATCAGGTAATTATTGTTGATGGGAAGAACACCCTCATGATGACACCGAAAGAAGCATTTGAATGCGGCTCTTTGTTTCCTGTCCCTCGAAGCCGCTTGGTGAAACAACCAGAAACAACCTACGCATCATCATCTCGTCAACCTCATCATGCTTATAGTAAGAGCCTGGTATTTATTGAATTTGTTTTGTCAATAATAAATAAAGGATGAACCTACCTAATAAAGATTATCCTATACATAATAAAGATTACCCTTACCTTCATTTTTAAAGTATTGTGGGATACAAAATAAATTATATAGATAATAAAAAAAAATATAAAATGATGTTCAAGGCGTTTCCTATTCCTAAGTATCTTAGTTATTTTATTTATTGCACACATTTAAAATCAAAATTTATTTCATACTCAGGTGCCTAACTGCCAGGTCTTAAAATGGTTTGATGTGATAAGTAAATTAACAGAGATTACTACTTGTTACACACATGCCATCAGTAACCATTGCATGTGAAAAGATTTTCATCAGTTTGGTTTAACACTTTTATTTTCTATTTTTGAATATAGGTACATAAGTGCCTTCATTAACCTATCCATATGTTCACGCCAAGTGCCAAGGGCAGAGGACCGAGTAGATTATGATTTAGTCCTTACACACTTGACTTGTTTCTTTAATATTCATATTCTTTTCATGGACGGTCACCTGTTTTAAGACTCCTGACATCAATTTCTGGTAACACACAACTAATTTGATCATGATAGGTGAGTTTTAGCCTTCCTCGGCTTCAAACTCTTTCTACTTTAATTAATCTAGAGGATATGGCCTATGAGAGAGTATTTTCTATTTGTTAAGAGTCAAAATACTTTCTTGGTTACATTAAGTTTTTGTTATAAGAAAATTTTAAATAAATCTTATAAGTCTTTGAAAGAATATTCTATTTATTGAATATCAATTTCTATTCTATAATTATAACTAGTATTTGGAATAGTGTGGGTAGCATATAATTATTGTGGGCAAATGATTATTTGGTATTTTGAAGTTATAGGTATTGGCTTGTTCACAGATTATTCTTTTACTGAAGTTGGTATTTTTTTGTTGTGTATTTATTCAACATACAACCTATTCTTAACTACCTTCCTTACGCCTTGGACCACTTGGGTTACAATATTTTTTAAGTAATATATTTTGTTTATTGTATATAAACTATTGCAGCAAGAAAATATTTTTGCAAATGCATTTTGTACTACAAATAAAATTATGAAAATTTAAAGGGTTTCATTTGACATCGCCTTCGACCTGGATAAATAAAGAATAATTGAAAAATCTTTTGTAGTTTTAATTTCTTAATATTTTTTCCCTGCATGAGTTATTAGACGTAGATTGTGAACTGTCTTTTCTCTTGTTCCAGATGACGTTGGCAACTTGTTTGTGTTGGGTGTTTACGTTTTTTATATGCCAATGTCACGCAAGCCAACTCGACGACGGAAGCGACAAAAATGCAATCATCGTGAACAACAAGACAGAGACTCTTGAAGCAATAAACGGAACTCCCAATTACAGACTGATAAAACCAAACAGAGGCGCGCCGTGGTTTCCAGAACGCGAGATAAAACTAGACAGCTGTGTTAGACAAGCCCGCTGCGAGCGATTGGATAAGGTTATTTGTTTAGGAACCAAACTGCCTTACAATATTACTAGCGTTCATCTTACGTTTCACGAAAATCAAAATCAAATTCAGACTCAACTCGAGTTGTACAGAGAATTAGTAAACGTGCCAAAATGCTGGGCTGTGATACAGCCTTTATTATGTGCTACTTTTATGCCGAAGTGTGAACAAATTCTTGGACAGGATATGGTGTATTTGCCATCGTTTGAAATGTGTAAGATCACAATGGAACCTTGTAGTATTTTGTACAACACATCGTACTTTCCATCCTTTCTGAAATGTAATGCCACGTTATTTCCACCGAAATGTGAGACGCCTGCTAGAGAAATGAAGTTTAATACAACTGGAAAATGCCTGCCGCCCCTCATACATACGGACAAAGCACTACATTTTTATGAAGGTAATAATAATGTTTGTCTTGCCTATGTAATTTTAAGTAATGTTTGGGTTGTATTAGGGAAACTATTTGGCCTGGTTTTGACACTTCTGGTTCTGTTAGCTTCAAGTAGAAGAATTCAAGTCGAGGGTGAAAACTCACTTCCGTTGCCCCTTTTGTGGTGGTTATAGCTTGTACGTGTATAAATGTACTTCGCGTAGCGGTAATGTCAAGTTTATGCTGAGCAATTATGTTTACACACTTATCAGTAGTAAAAGACAAAAGGTTTATTCTAATAAATAATTCTGGAGCTCCACCTCATTTTAGATATTCCTGGACCTTATACTCTGATTGAAAAACAGTAAGTTTATTTTGTGTAAATCTCTTTTTATTACGTCATGTCATTTTTCTGTACGATTCTACCAATCTTATCCTATCCAATCCTATTGAGACACCCGGAAGTTGATTGGAATCGATGAAAAAAGCTGGCGTAAAAAGGTGATTCAGTCTCGCAGAGAGAGAGAACATTTAAAATCATAAAAAAGCATCGCTCTAAAATCTTTTCGACTCAATTCCATTTTCGTTGCGTACGTAGAACTTTGATGTGTGATAAAAAACAATTGACAAATGATTTCCCGCCAATTGTTTTTTTTTTATTATTATTAAGTAGGTTGCAACGTTTCAAAAAATATAACATTCGAAATTCAAATAGTTCCGATTAGCTAGAAGTGCAAAACTTTTAGTGTGCCCAATGTATCCACATGACTATATCAAAAATCAAATACCTGCCAATTGCAACTAACAAATTAATCCAAAACAAATATAAATACTTTGAAATAAAAATACCACAAATACTTTCACCTTGGATATTTTTTATCCCTTGGAAGTTAACATAAACATTCTTTATATGCCATTGGCCCATTACAGGCATTTAGACATGTCTTATATGTTTTAATATAATGTTATCGTACTTATTAATTTCTCATAGTTTTTATTCTTCTCTTTTTATCTTTTGTTATTTCAATTGGTTATTGCAATGCATAATCTTGTCAGTCTTTTTTTACAATCGTCAATTAAATAATTACCGTTAATGAGGTTATAACAATGAATTTGGTAAGCGTATGCATCATTTATTTTTGCTTTATTAGACGTCTCCAGAACTTTCCTTCCCTCTCCACTAAAGGCATGTT
Source organism: Pyralis farinalis (assembly GCA_947507595.1). Taxonomy (NCBI): domain Eukaryota; kingdom Metazoa; phylum Arthropoda; class Insecta; order Lepidoptera; family Pyralidae; genus Pyralis; species Pyralis farinalis. The sequence goes on along the minus strand of OX382257.1, from coordinate 15,357,142 downwards.
TAGGAATGCCCCTCTTATTCCCATTCTCGATTACGCTGATTTTTGACGAGCTCTTGGGGCACTGGTTGATAACGCTGCTTTGACAGCAGGGCTCGTGGGTTCGATTCCCACCTAAGACTAACATTTGTGTGCATGAACATGTCTGTTTGTGTTCGTCTCGGTGTTTTAAGAGGTGTAAGGCGCATCAAAGCAACTCGTCTTCACGGGGAAGGACTTCACAGAAAATCGCAGACAAATAACAATTTCCTAGAGGGTTGTTGTGTTTCTGCGAGTGAGTGAGGTTACCAGTAAACTCCTAAGGAGTTGCTGTGTTAGCAGGAGATATTGTATCGCGCGAGCAATACTTAATGTATTGCAAACGTTCATAGGCTACGGTAATCACTTTCCATCGGGTGGCCCGTATGTCTCCCGAACTAGTATAAAAAATAATTCGTGACGTATGTTATATATATGCACTTAGTGATATATTCGGTATGTGTCTTATGTATATAAAATTTATATTCGGAATTCGGTAAGTGACAATATAGCGCCACTGCTGTAGGTGGGCTGGAAGTATTATTTATTCGTAGGCTGGAAGAAATATCTTTTAGAGACAAGCTCGCCTTTGCGAACTGTATGTATATGTTCACGCCAAGTCCCTTGCGGGGTAGGCAGAGAGAACCGAGCGCCATAAGACGCGGTCCTTGCATACTTCACTCGCTTCTGTGACATTCATAGCTCTTTTCATGCACGCTCGCCGTTTCCTGGGGCTTCTGACATCACCTTCTGATAAAACACGACCAATTTGGTCATGGTAGGTTAGTCTCGGCCTTCCTCGGCTCCTACATCCTTCCACTTTTGCATTGTATATCTTTTTCGTCATTCTTTCGTCCCGCATTCTTTCTACATGTCCGAACCAACGGAGCATGCTCTTTCTTATCTTAACACCGACACTCTCACGTCTTCATTACGAACGCGGTCAGCAAGCGTTATGCCCAAATTTTGCTCAATGCTCTCATCTCGATCGCATTTATTCTACTTTCATGCCCTCTCTGCCATACCCAGCTCTCACTTCCATAAGTTAGTGTTGGAATTAGGACCGCGTTGTGTACAGCGAGCTGTGCCTTCTGGCTTAGATTTCGGCTGCCTAGAAGTTTACCCAACGCTCCATTCACCCTATTCCCGGCACTCACTCGTCTCTCCACATCAGCGGTGTACCTGCCATTGCTGCTAAAAGCACTTCCAAGATATACAATTTCATTCACTTTCTCCAACGCTACATCATCAACCATAATCCTAGTGTTCGTTTTGGTTGTCTCTCTTTCAAATACCATTATCTTGGTTTTCTTCGCATTCAATTGTAAGCCTTTCTTCATACAATCATCTTTCATTGTTGTAACTAGTGTTTGCAGTTCGGATGGTGATTCTGCTATTAATGCCGCATCGTCTGCATAAAGCAGGCAGTTGACCACTGAGTCACCCATTCGCATTCCCACATTCATATTTCTTATTCTCTGAAGACAACTGTCCAGATACAGGGTGAACAGCCGAGCCGACAGCACGCATCCCTGTCTGACACCAATGTTGACATCAAACCAGGGCGACAAGCTACCGTCCACCCGCACACATGCTGTACAATCCTCATAAGTGGATTGCACAGCACGAAGTAGGTCACCGTCAACCCCATATCTGGGCAAAATGTTCCAGAGATTCTTTTGCACGACTCTATCAAATGCTTTCTCAAAGTCCACAAAACCGCCGAAAACCTTCTGGTCCAAAGCCAGATGCTTCTCTACGATGTTGCGGAGTGAAAAAACTTGATGCGTACATCCTCTGCCGCTTCGAAATCCACCCTGTGCTTCCCAAAGCATTCTATCGGATTTCACCCTCATTCTCCTTTCAATGATTTTTCCATACACTTTAGCTGCTAAGCTGATCAAACTGATGGCCCTATAGTTGGCGCAGTCCATACGTGAGCCCTTGCCTTTATACAAGGGCATGATGACCGCGCGTTTCCAATCGCTCGGAACCCTTCCGGTTCTCCAGCATAATTTGCTCAAAAACCAGAAGGCGTCCCTAACGTAGGTACCACCTAGCTTGATCATCTCAGCTGTTACCATATCGATTCCCGCTGACTTTCCATCTTTCAAATTTCGAATCGACCATTCAATCTCATCCATAGTACTGTCTTCATGGTACGCTGGCACTGCCGAGTCAATCACAGACTCATTCACAATGCCAGCGTCATGGACATAATCATACATTTCTCTAAAATATTCACTCCACCGTTCTAACACTTCCTGTGTGTTAGCAAGAATGCCACCAGCTTTACATCTTATCCAGTCCATTCTGGATGCTGACGAACCACTTCGAGACTTCTTTACCTCTCTCCAGAATAGTTTGGTATTTGCCCCGAAGTTCTTCGTCAGTTTCTCTTCCTCACTCATATGTAGCCTTTCACGCTTCTCTTTCACTAAAGCTTTGGAGTCATTCTTGCATCGACGGTATATTTCTTTCTTTATTTCTTTCATACCATCACTCTGGTACAAAGATGATACGTAATCCTTTCCTCTTTTTTTCCACGGAGGATTGAACCTCCGCATCCCACCAGGCATCTCCTTTTAGTGTTCTACGTCTCTTTGCGCATCTAAATGCTTCTTTCGCACTGTCCACCATACTTTCTTTCAGAACTTTCTAACATTCGTCTACATCTGAGACGGAAAGACTCGCGTTCGCAAGTCTTTCACTGACTAGACGTACATACGTACTCCTCACACTTACATCTTCCAATTTTTCACTTCTTATTCTTTCATGGTCTCCGAAAGGAATACGCACTCGCCAGTGCCTCCACTTCTTGAAAAGGCCCACAAATCGGCTTATCACCAGATAGTGGTCCGTTTCAAGAGTGGGACCTCTGAAGGCTCTTGTATCCATTAATGACTTTCGGAGACGTCCATCTATCAAAATCAAATCAATCACACTTTTCTGTTCATTCCGTCTCCATGTGTAAGTGTGAATATCCTTGTGATAGAAGAGCGTGTTCGACACAAGGAGGTTTCGTTCCATACATACGTCTAAAAGTAACTTACCAGCATCGTTCACTCTTTTATCTCCGTATGGACCAAGCACAGCCTCATAACTGCTTCGCTTGGTCCCAACCCATCCATTCTGATCACCATACATAATTATCAGTTCATTCGCTTCGGCCAAATCCAGAATACCCCTTACAGCCTCCCAAAACTTCTCGAGCTCCTGGGGATCAGCAGAGCTCACAGGAGTATATGCTGCAACTAAAAACACTCGCGTAATCCCCAGTTTTATCTTAACCCAGAGAAGTCTTGGACATACTAAATCGTAATCTTTCACACCAGCGGCCAAACGAGATGAAAGCACGACACTTACGCCGCGCTGGCATGAACGTCCTGGTCCACCCCGGACCACAGGGCCATCATGCCACCGGGCAGATCTTCGGTGTTGCTTCCCTTTCGCTTGGTCTCTGACACACACAAAGCATCTAGGCGTCTCACGTTCATTATATCTATCAACTCATTCATCTTATCTTTTAGACCACCTCTCGCATTCCATGTGTCCATACGACACTCAGCTCTCCTCGACCCGCCGGAATGGGCGTTGCGTGGTGGGTGCCAATTTGTTCCTTTATTCATTTAAACATTTTAATAAATTATCTATATTTTGCCAGGTATATCTGGATGCGGGTTGCCGTGCCGCGATCCGCTCTATACTGAAGATGAACACCAGCAGATCCACCGGCTGGTGGGGTGGGGTGCGGGCACGTGCCTCGCGCTCAATCTCCTTACCGTCGCCACCTTCCTGATAGACTGGCGGAGCGCCAATAAATACCCAGCGCTGGTCATCTTCTACATCAACGTTTGTTTCGCTGTTGCTTCGATGGGGTGAGCGTTTACACAGTACTTAGTTTTTTTTAGGTTCGTTGGGTTAAACCTGTATGTGATCTAATGCAAATGTGACCTTCTGAAAATGTGTATTTTCCAATTGCGTAAAAATTGGCGTGCATATGGAAATGTGTTTATTACGTGATGACTTTCTGATAGACCTTTGGTAAATTCTTCATGTAACCTAATGCCAAAACTCAATTGAGAGGGTAACTTAGAGAAGATATTTCGCTCTGTATCTATCTGCGCGCTCATGCGCGCGTGCTTTTGTGTGCGTTTCTTAAGAAGCCCTTGCAACTTGCATTAGCAATATGTCTATTAAGGCAAACTGCCATCTGTAGGCCAATTCTACTAAAAAACTACAACTGCACTGCTGCGCAGCGTGTGTAAAATTGTGTACATTTTCACGTTATTCTGTTAAGCGATCTGACAGCAGCGACGTTGCAGTAAATGACTTGCTTATCTGTTAAAAATCCTACACTGCACCTGCACATTTCCTGCAATAAAATCGTATAGCGGTGACAGAAGTTTTGAAGGACTTTATTTAGTTTTGCTAACGTTAGTCTTAAGCAACTTTTGCGAAGTAATATTAATGTTCTGAAGCGGTGATTTACATTACAAACATAAGTAAAGCTTCTTTCCAGTTAGAAATACCTCCACGCCGGTAACCAAGGGCAATGGGGCTCGAAACTATAGCAGTCAACATTAAGTAAAACTCCAATTACTTAATTTTTTAATTAAAACTCCAAAAGAAAGAAAGAAAGAAAATAAAATAATTTCCTTTCTTTCAATTTATTAGATTCAAAGGCGGTAACATGATAGGTGTTACGTAGTTCATATGCAGGATACGCACAGTTGCAGTGCAGGAAATTTTAGAATACTCGTCCTTCACGAAAATTTGTTTGTTTGTCATTGACAAGCAAACGTGCAGCTGCAGCTTTTTAGTAGAATTGGCCTACTGCACTTTTATCACATCATGTATTTTTATTTCAAGTAAGAAAAATCTACATGTGAGTGATTTCACCCCCTGATCATATCCCTTGGGAATATCGTTAACTTCCGGTATTCATTCCTTAACGTAGGTTTGAATACCGGAAGTTAACGAAAAGAAAGAGGGCTCGTGTGTAAATTTAAATTTTAGCTATAGCAGTTTCGGTTGGGCAGTTTCATTAGCACAATTTAAATGGATTACTGCTATTTTAAGAAACTCAAGAAAGAGAGATAAATTGGCAAACCTTTCATTGTTTTTGTATCCAATAAAACCAGAATTACCACTCAGACTGTTTAATCTGAAGTCTCACTAAATCAGTGTTCCCATTAAAGTTCAAGATATTGAAAAAACGGCAATACTGTTAATATTATAACCATCTAGTCCTATACTAAAAAATATTAGACTATTTGTACTGGATAAGTAGTAAACATACGTAAATACCTTTTTCTTTTTTATATATTTACATTATGTAATACATAGAAAATACCCAGACCAAGACAAACAAGTCATGTGTATTCAATTCAATATGTTGCGAAAATGAAGGGAAGTCTTTTGCAGGAATGAAACTCATGCCCGTTGACGCTTATGTAGCTACTGGTAGCCACTAGATTACTACATTTGTCAAAATAAGCGTGTCGTCACCAAATTTGAATACGTGTTACAAAAACGTTACAATAGAATATTGTTTGTATTATAATTTTAATATAACCGGATATACAAACTACTTGCAGCGGTTTTGTTATCGGCAAATCATATTTTGGTCATGGATTTATGAATTTTATGGTAATAATAACCAAAACACCGACCAAAGCGCGGCCTTGTAGTATTTTTCGTATTGTTGTGTTGTTTTAAGGTAAAAATACAAAAAGTTCCTATGTAGGAAGCTCCCATGTAGGTTTCGGTAATGGTTGCACGTGTGAAATATTGCTTCATTTGACTTGGATTTTCTGTTAGGTAGGTACCTACAGGACATATGTTTTTATTTGTTTTGTTGCTTTGTTTTTACCTCCCTTTTGCAAACTATACAAAAGCTTAATCAGTCGCAGAAACAACATCCAACCGTCAGCTTGCCGTCCATATACGGTCCCGTTGGCCTTATTTCCGTCTATCCGGCCGTCCGAATTGTCGCTGTGCCCTCTTCCGCCAGAGACCTCGTTACCATCTATTGATTTTAGGCGATTTTACTAAATTCACGGTCCGTTTGGTGCGCGTGTCATTTTACAACTTTTCGGTCCCTAAATCCGGTGGGCTTTAAGTTCAAAGCAGTGAGTACTAATGAAATGGCAAAGGTTATGTATTTTAATTCACATGCAATTACACAATTATACACGTACTCGCACGCGCGAGCAGTACAATTTCCGCACATTTAAATTACAGGGTGTTAGGAATTTTAATTGTCCCGCACTTATCGGGAAAAAAGTTATGCTCATTATTTTTCCCTGTATTCAACAGTGTACGGGACGAAAAGTGATGAATATTAGTAATAATCTTATAACTCAATATTATTTACATCTGTACCTAGTCTTGCCATAAATACTGACGCAAAGAAAAAAAATATTTTCTATTGCAAATAACATTTATTACTTTTACAGTGTGTTAGTTTAATACATAAATATAAAACATTTTAAAATATAAAATGCTTATTCGAAGTGTTCTCCATTGGCTGCCATACAATCCTTTAAACGTTGAGGCCAGTTATCAGTAGAAGCACGCACTCTTTCCATGGGAAAATTCTTCACTGCCTTCGCTGTTTTAGGGACTCCAAATTATCATGGCGTTTAGAGCAAGCCGTACTCTCTAAAACTGACCATAAATCAAAATCCAGCGGATTAAGATAGGGACTAGACGACAGCCAGTCTTCAGCTCTGATAAAGTCCGAAACGTTCGTTTCTAACCAAGACTGCGTAGACCGAGCTTTATGACCCGGCGCCGAGTCTTGCTGGAAGGACCATTCTTGGTTATTGAACATGGTGTTGTTAAGGGGCTTCACTACCTTCTCAAGAATGGTATCGTGATACACTTGTGCAGATGTTTTGATACCTTTTTCACAAAAGTATGGCTCAGTCACTCCTTCATAGCTAATACCCCACCACACCATCACTGAAGTCGGATAGTGCCCACGTTGCACTCTGTCGACTAATTGGGAAGCTTCCTTAGAGCTTTGAGCATAAATACGGTCATTTTGTTTGTTAAAATGTTGATCAATTCTAAAAAAATTCTCATCCGTAAACAAAATTTTTCTGTGACCTCCCTTTGCGTACCGCTTCAGTAGTTGTTTCAATTTTACCACCCTATTCTTTTTTAAATTATCAGTTAAGAAATGACCAGTACGTCTCTTATAGGCCGCAAGTCCTAAGTCATCTTTTAAAATACTCCACATGGTTCTAGGTGCTATCTTCATCTCCCGAGATAAAATCTTTTGCTTTCGGACAGAATTTCTTCGAATTCTTTCCCTTACTGCTTTGACCACCTTTTTCGTACGAACACTACGTGGACGGCCAGATCTTTTTCTGTCACAAACAGAGGAGGTCTCATTGTACCTATTAATAGCCCGGTACACAAACATTTTACTAATACCAAGCGTATGGAGGATTTTAAAAATTGCATTTGGCTCCATACCTAGTTTGTGGAATGCAATCATAACGATTCGGTTCTCTTTATCACCCCACTCCATTTTAATATCGCAAAATATTGTACAATGTATTGGCGCCAAAATGAGAAAACTCAATGAACAATCATATAAAAATGACATTCTAAATTCAAATGTAATATTTTGTTTATTTTTAATTGTAACAGTATTTATGGCCAGAGTAAGTATATTTTGTATAGTTATATCATAAAGGTGACAAAAAGCGTACAGGATGCCCGATGGTAAATAAATAGGTACAGATGAGGTTGATTTTACACTCCATTTACTTATGGACGCTGGCCGCCAGGGTGCATCATGCTAAACTCGTAAAAATATTTTCAGCCCTTTTTTTTGAGAACGACAAGCTTAATTCTCTTGATAAACCTCAAACGGAAAGGAGGCCTATTCTACAATGCGACCGTTCTGAGAAGAAAAACTCTGTCCAAAAATGCATAATTATGGTTGCTATTTAATTTTAATACAAGGCCGCTAGGCAAACAAGCATACGTCCTGCTAGGTCAACCTACTCGCAGAAATATAATGACCCTTCAAAAAGTTATCTGTCTGGCCCTATAAGGTAGTAGTACTTCCGGCTTATTAATTATCGATTTGCCCTTTGATTTGATGACTTTTTTTTGCCAGAGCCTCATTTGTTATTTGATTGCGTGCACCATGTTGCACATGGTAGTATTTTCTTTCGTTCTAAAGGCGATATATGGCAATACACCATGTATATTGTTTACTGTCGTAACACTCTTAAGCCTAATGTGGGAACGATTGTAATTCTAGTTGGCTTGTCCAATTTGGCGTTGGATCAAGAGACGACATCGTTTGCTCAAAAGACGGGACCAGGCGACAAGGAGAACCATCAGCTGAAGAGAACCTGTCGTGTGTAGTCGTTTTTGTATTGGTTAGTTCACATTAAGTGTCCAGTGGTAACTTTAAATAACACTTTGATAACACTCAAGCCAACATTACAACGTGTTTTTTTTATCTTGCAGGTATATTATTTCATGATGGCTGCGTGCGTGTGGTTCGTCATTTTCACATACGCTTGGCATATGAGCCTTCGGGCTTTAGGTATGTATTGATTTTCTGTATAGGAAACTTCAGTTGATCATGAAATTTGCCAAGAATCGCGTAACTACTTTTATTAAACTTTATTCGTTGCATTACGAGTAAGTGACTTTTTTTATGGAACGGTTAAACGAGTAGCAGTTTTAACATAGAAAGTGCTTACGGTAAAATAGACCACATAATAGCCTTAGTTACGACATCCGTGGCCCTTTGCGTAAAATGAGGTATCCGTACTAGTATTATATTAACATGTGCTCGTTGAGAATGACGAAATTATTTATACTTATTTTCTGCATAAAGCGTGCTGAATACATATTAGTTAATTAGAGTGTTATAAATTGCTGCCAGGCGGTTTTAACATTAATTAATGAAGTCTGCTTCTGTATTTATTATTTGGTTTTTACGCCCGACGTAAAGGACGATCCACAAAATACGGACTCCCACTAAAATTGTGCATTACACATTCTTCCGAGGGGGGGCACCCTCCGGGACCTGATGGTAGGCGGGTGGTGAATCCTGACGAATACTCTTACGACGACCGCACGGTTATATCAGACTCTTACTGACTAAACACCGTCTAGGGACTGCCTTTAGCCGGGAAGTCTCTTTTTTTATAAGGCTAAAACTCCCTAGAGGGTTGCTGTGTTCATGCGCGTGAGTGAGGTCGCCAGTAAGATCCTAAGGAGTTGCTGTATTAGCTGTAGAAGAGGCATCATGCGGATACTTAATGTATTACAATTGTTCTTAGCCTACGGTAACCGCTTTACATCAGGTAGGCCGTATTCTTGTACCGTATACGTATCAATAAGAGGGATAAAATTAGTGTCGTCGACGACACGCACTATGTAGATAATAATATTTTGTAGGAATAGCCGTAACTATTAAGTTTTTCTGTACTTTGTAGGTAAAATCCAGGACAGGATAGACAAGAAAGCAGCATACTTCCATCTGGTGGCTTGGTCCTTGCCTCTAGTGCTGACGATAGCGACAATGGCTTTCGGCGAGGTGGACGGCAGCAGCGTCACGGGCGTCTGCTTCGTTGGCTACGTGAACCATCCGATGCGGGCCGCTCTACTGCTCGCACCATTGTCTGTTGTCCTCGTGCTTGGAGGATACTTTCTGCTTAGAGGTCTGTTAATGAGCTTTTTATATATCTGTTGCTTTTGCAAAGTTAGAACTACATTTTATAGTAATTGAATAGTTAATACGTTCATGTATTGTGTTATTTTATATTGATATTCTTAATTTCGCCGGCGCCATAAAATAAGGAACCAGGTATTAAATATAAAATTGAAATATTTTGCATTGCAGCATTGCGTACATATACACAGCTCGCTTGGATTAAGCCCTTGAGGCCAGTTATATACTTGTTGCCGTAACGCGCATGGCGGAATTCCGCCACCTGGGTCTCAACGTGATAACGCTCAATCTGCTTTGGATAAGATTCGGGTGTGCGAGCGTGTTTCAGTGGATGGTTTAAGATTTATTATTCTCATAAGAATTTAAAATTAACTTATATGAAATTATTTACATCGATATTATAAGTTCTCTAATTGCGAATTTTAAGCATTAGTTCGGTAACATACATTTATTCATCTCTCCTTCCGTTATCCCGTTTCCTAATCCATTAGCATTGACGGAGTCCGCTATCTAAGCCTAAGGATTTGACAATGATACCGATTTTGACATGCAGCGACTGCCATCCTCCTCCACAATCCAGACACCTCTCTTAGGTTAGATGTTTTGTTTTTCCAGGTTTTCGAAAATATTAGCTATATTTGACAGAGAGAATTGAAATGAGGTGATAATTATTAGGATCAAATTTATTACTTGTATTTTAAATATCTGTAACTTTAGCGGTCTTAATACTATTTGGAAGGTTGGGCAGTAAGTAAAATTGAAGACGGGTTCAGTTTGTTCGTCTGTTAACATTTTTTTTGTTTTACATCAGAAAAATATAGCCAATTATATTTTTCTAATGTAAAACAAAAAAATGATTGAATGTAGCGAGAAATAAGAGGTATAAATCCAAAAGAATCGGTTGGCTATTTACACAAATATGTAATTGAGAAATAATACCTAAATGTACTTAATCTAAGAAATTGATATCAATGCCATTTCTAATTAATTAACAACAGTGTGTGATATAAATATTTATATTAAAAAAAAAAAGATGTGTATCATAACATAAACACTAGAAATAAAAATAAAATAGCAACTTGAGCGCTAAGATTACACAAAGTACAAAATTCCTTTTTAGCCTAATTAAATAAAAAAATATTTGATTTGATTTGGTTACTTTCGTATGCGAGCATTTATACTCGTTTGTATGCTATATACATAGTATATATATTCTAAAGTACCGTAAAATGGGGGCAATATACATACGAGGGTCATTTGAAAAGTTCTTAGCCTAACATGGTTAAAGTCATTGGTTTCCTCTTACTACCCTCATTTTGTAGTTACATTATTTAGCAACAAGTATGCACAGTTTAGTTTATTCACAGTAACTCATTGTTCGTTTACACGTGATTCCGTAAGTCAAGTCAGAGCTATTTTTGAAAATGTATAAAATTGAACATCGTGCAGTGATAAAATACCTGAATTTGAAAGGTTTAACTCCAAAAGCTATACATGAAGACATGTCTGCTACTTTGGGTGAGTCCGCTCCTTCGTATGCGACTGTTAAAAACTGGATGGCAGAGTTTAAACGTGATCGTGAGACCATTCAAGATGAGTAGTGGCCGGCCTTCGACTGCTTCTACTGATCAAAACGAAGAAAAAATCTGTGATTTAATTTTATCTGATCGAAGATTGACTGTCGAGGAGATAGCTAAGACTGTAGGCATCTCATCTGAGCGAACACATCATATAATTACTACTGAACTTGGATTCTCTCTCTCGGTGGGTACCGCGACTGCTTTCAGTGGAACAAAAACGCAACCGACTCACAACTTCTCGCGACTGTTTAGAGTTATATGAAGCTGACCCAATAGAATTTGATGAAAGATTTATAACCGTGGATGAAACCTGGGTTCACCACAATACACCCGAGACAAAAGAACAGTCGAAACAATGGAAAAGAGCAGGATCCCAAAGAAGGCCCACCCCAAAGAAGGCAAAGGTGGGTTTATCGGCGGGCAAAGTCATGGCATCCGTTTTTTGGGATAGTAGACTGTTAACATTTTTTTTGTTTTACATCAGAAAAATATAGCCAATTATATTTTTCTAATGTAAAACAAAAAAATGATTGAATGTAGCGAGAAATAAGAGGTATAAATCCAAAAGAATCTGTTGGCTATTTACACAAATATGTAATTGAGAAATAATACCTAAATGTACTTAATCTAAGAAATTGATATCAATGCCATTTCTAATTAATTAACAACAGTGTGTGATATAAATATTTATATTAAAAAAAAAAGATGTGTATCATAACATAAACACTAGAAATAAAAATAAAATAGCAACTTGAGCGCTAAGATTACACAAAGTACAAAATTCCTTTTTAGCCTAATTAAATAAAAAAATATTTGATTTGATTTGGTTACTTTCGTATGCGAGCATTTATACTCGTTTGTATGCTATATACATAGTATATATATTCTAAAGTACCGTAAAATGGGGGCAATATACATACGAGGGTCATTTGAAAAGTTCTTAGCCTAACATGGTTAAAGTCATTGGTTTCCTCTTACTACCCTCATTTTGTAGTTACATTATTTAGCAACAAGTATGCACAGTTTAGTTTATTCACAGTAACTCATTGTTCGTTTACACGTGATTCCGTAAGTCAAGTCAGAGCTATTTTTGAAAATGTATAAAATTGAACATCGTGCAGTGATAAAATACCTGAATTTGAAAGGTTTAACTCCAAAAGCTATACATGAAGACATGTCTGCTACTTTGGGTGAGTCCGCTCCTTCGTATGCGACTGTTAAAAACTGGATGGCAGAGTTTAAACGTGATCGTGAGACCATTCAAGATGAGTAGTGGCCGGCCTTCGACTGCTTCTACTGATCAAAACGAAGAAAAAATCTGTGATTTAATTTTATCTGATCGAAGATTGACTGTCGAGGAGATAGCTAAGACTGTAGGCATCTCATCTGAGCGAACACATCATATAATTACTACTGAACTTGGATTCTCTCTCTCGGTGGGTACCGCGACTGCTTTCAGTGGAACAAAAACGCAACCGACTCACAACTTCTCGCGACTGTTTAGAGTTATATGAAGCTGACCCAATAGAATTTGATGAAAGATTTATAACCGTGGATGAAACCTGGGTTCACCACAATACACCCGAGACAAAAGAACAGTCGAAACAATGGAAAAGAGCAGGATCCCAAAGAAGGCCCACCCCAAAGAAGGCAAAGGTGGGTTTATCGGCGGGCAAAGTCATGGCATCCGTTTTTTGGGATGCAAAGGGTATAATTCTCGTGGATTATTTAAAAAAGGGTGAAACAATAAACTCCGATTACTATTGCAACCTGTTGCGTCGTTTGAGAGAAGAAATCAAAGAAAAACGTCCAGGTTTATTGAGAAGAAAAGTCTTGTTTCGTCAGGACAATGCGCGCGTTCACACCTCTGTGCAATCCATGGCAGAAATCCATTAATGTGGCTTCGAATTGTTACCTCATCCCCCATATTCACCGGATTTAGCACCGTCCGACGTTTTATCTGTTCCCAAAGCTGAAAAAATGTTTAGGTGGTAAACATTTTTTTACAAATGAAGAGGTCATAGCCGCCGTGGACGCTTATTTTGAGTTTGTTAGTTTGAGTTAGACGAAGATTTTTTTAAAACGGGTATCGAAGCCCTACCGGGTCGATGGAAAAAGTGTTTTGAGCTCGGAGGAGAGTATGTTGAAAAATAAAAATAAACTCAAAATCGTGTGGTTTCATTAAGTATGTTAGGCTAAGAACTTTTCAAATGACCCTTGTAGCATGTATATTCTATACTTTGAGTAGTGAGGGCTGGGCAACCACCGGAGACCAGTTGATCAATGGACCAACTGCTCTCCGGTTCGAATCCTGGCGGGGGATGCACTACTAATTTAGTCTTTTCGTATTTATGTATTTTATCACTTGTACGGCGGTGAAGGCAAACATCGTGAGGGAACCCTTGCGCCCAAGAAATTACATTTTGAAAGACGTAATACCTAACCTATGATAGATTTGGGTTTCCCTCTGGGTCGTGGAGGTCTGACGGCAGTCGCTCCGTCTAAAAATACAGTATCTTTGCCAAATTTTTAGGCTTAGGTAGTGGGGCCCGCCTATCCTACTGGATTAGGAAACGATAACGCCAAGAAGAATTGTATATTCCATACATTATAAATATTTATTCATTTTCTCTCTTAATCTAGATAATTATTATTGCATAATATAGTTAAGGTTCACATGCACAGAATAAGATCGAGAGAGACTGGTCACAAAGATAGGCCAGAGCTGGTTGATCAGTACACCAGTCCTCCTCCCGCGACATCTTAACATTGCGATACAGTACCAACGTTATAAATTGATACAAATAATATTGTATGTATGTATGTCTTCACGGCAGGTTCCTTGCGGGGTAGGCAGAGAGGACCGAGCGCCATAAGACGAGATGCTTACATACTTCACTCGCTTCTCTAACATTCGTAACTCTTTTGTTTGTTTTTTATATCTTTATTGTACATAAAATAATAATGAAAAATGTAAATTAAAATGCATCACAATAATAAATGTACAAAGGCGGACTTATTCCTATAAGGAATCTCTTCCAGTGAACCTTTGAGTGTCTAATTGGAATTAGTAGGCGAGTGGCGCGGTAGTACATCATATACGAAATAGATCATTATAAGAATAAACAAATATAAAAGTAATAAATTACAAAATAAATAATAAAATTGAAAGTAGCTAGATAAAATAGAACATCATATAAATATATATGTAAGGACATGATAAAAAAAAGAAAGAATGAAAGAAAACGAAATTAAGTAAGATATAAAATTAGTCTAAAGCACCATGATCAACGTGAGAGTTCTTCAGAGCTAGTTTAAAAGATTCAATGGCTCTTTTCATGCACGCTCGCCGATTTCTGGGGTTCCTGAATGAAAATAAAGACAAAGGACAATCTTCTGGAACATAACATCGATTGCGCAAATAAGTGCATGTTAAGTTTGGTATTTTCACCAGGAACAACAACCCTGACGAGTTCGGTGGCGCAGACGTTAATAACGCGACTTTGTCACCGACGCTCGTGAGTTCGATTCCCACACAGGACAAATATTTGTGTGCATGAACATGTCGTTTGTCTTAAAAACACCAAAGCAGCCCGTTAAGACAGCATCTCCACCTCGCAGAAAACCGCAGTCAAATAACAACTCTCTAAAGGGGTTATTGTGTTCCTGCGTGTGAGTGAGATCACCAGTAAGCTCTTAGTTGCTGTGTTAGCAGCAGAAGTGCCATCGCACGAGTGATATTTATGTATTACACAGCGTCCATAGGCTACGGTAACCGCTTAACATCATGTGGGCCCGTTTGCTTTATGCCTTCCGATTTTGTATAAAAAGAATCCCACCAACGAGTTTGGTTGGAGTGGAGGTACTTCACCAGACAGGCTGCTTTCTCTTGAAATCATCCTTATCATTGATTCATCCTCGCCAAATAACCTGATTGTTAGTGGTTGTGCAATGTATTATTTGTTCGCAGGCGTGTTCTCCCTGATCGCCGTGCGAGTGTCGAGTAAAGACGTGATATCGCCGCGCGCCTCCAACAAGATCCGGCAGACGATTACACGGTGCTCGCTGACGGCCGCGCTGGTGGCCGTCTTCATCTGCGTCACTTTCTGCTGCCACATATACGAGTTTAGGAATGCCGACGTATGGAAGGATTCGTTCAAGAAAAATATTATGTAAGTATTTTGTCTAGAAATATTTTAGTTGTACAACACGCTAAGTCATACATACTATAGCTTGGTTCACTTTGAAAATTTTACTGTGGACCATACATACATACATATCATCACGTCTCTCTCCCATTGGGGTAGGCAGAGACTATGGAACGCCAAGTGCACCGATTCAAACATACCTCTCTCGCCTTTTGCACACTCATCAACCTCTTCTCTCATGCTCTTCGGTTTTGGGTGCTTTTCATTTGGCCCTTTTTCAGCAGCATATTAGCTATTTAGAATACTGTGTACCATAGAGTAAAATTTTATTTAACAAAAACTATGCAATACATATATATTTCAATATTATACAAATACTTGCCAAGATGATGAATTTGCAAAGTGATTCAAACGATAGCCAGGTATGAAGTCATAGTTCGATGTTTCCGTACACTGTCCAGGGACGCGTCACTTTTAACATGTTGGTGGCCGGCAAAAGGGTGTGAATGTGCGTTGTACAAAGGGCGTTTTGGCCGTCGTTTGATCCCTTTGTCGCATCTGGCTGGACTGAAGCAACTTTTCTGTGCGGTGGCAGAGATGTCATTTTCTCTAATTTTGTTATACCTAAACTCCCAAAAAATACTTTGGCGTTGTTTACATAATCTTCCTTATGTGGGAGGAGATAGAGCAAATGACACACTTAACTATTATAGATCAAGGGTAAAAAAGGACGGTAAGCAACAAACGCAATTGGAATAATCAAATGAGTTACTAGAATATTTTGCCACTAAATTTCTTAATTAATTTAAAAAAAATCATTCATTCATTCAAATCAAAAGTCATTGTAACTATTTCAAAATCAATATTGTAACAAAAAAGGATTGCACAACTATGCAATCCTATTTTGTTTTGAAATCATACAATAAATAAGTACGCCCATTATCAGGAAATTAACAGGAATTTATCAGTCGTCGAGCTAAAGCGTTTGTACCACTGCCACAGGATGGTGTCACAGCCTCTACGTTATTAAAAGTCGAGTTAGAAGTAGAGAAACTAGCTAGTATGCTACTCCAACAAACAAAATGGTGATATGTAATAATTTGCCTTGAAAAGCGTTTCTTATATTTATACAAAAATGATTTTTTCTTTAGCCTGATTTTTCCAGGCTGCCTAAATGAACTGATTTATTTTTTATTTTATTGATTAATGTTTAACCAATTATTTTCTATAGCAACTATTTTCGAAAATATCAAAATTTAATTACATTACTTTATGCAATTGATTTTTAATAATGGGTTATACATACGTTGCTGCCATGATAATTACGAAGATTGCCAAGTGATTTTGTATATTTTATAATATAAAAGCTTGTATAATATTAACATATTGATGATGGTTAACATAATCACGTTTCTACCAATCTGGAATACAGCAATGTGACAAAGCACCTGCGATTGAAACAGACATGTATCTGAACTGTGCTATGAGTATGGTATGATGTGCTGGTATGGGGGGTATTATGCTATTTGAAAATACTGTTAATTGCGTGATTCCATGTCTTGTTGACTAATGCACAATTTAGTTGATAAAGTTTGTTGATCTAATATTCTTTTCCTTACAGATGTCGCCTCGAAGCCCTAAAGGAGACCAATAAAGAGTGCGGCAGCGGGGCGCGGCCGTCGGTGTCCGTGTTGCAACTGCGGCTGCTGTGCTGTTTCGCCGCCGGCGCACTCATGGCCTCGTGGACGTGGACACCTGCCGCCGCCGCCGCGTGGAGACGGTATCTAGCAAGGTACGTGATGTGTCCTTCAATACACCTAACTATGGCCAAGCATATCTTAGATAACTGTCAAATACAATATTGATATGGTATTTTTTTTATGTGCCACGTTGGTTCACCCTAAAGTGAAGCAATTTAGTATATGAACACATGAAATGCTAGGAGTCACGCGTTCCCATCCCTGCTGTTTCTTACGGGGTCTTGTATTTCGCCGGCATTGAGTATTGTACAAAATGTATAATATATAAGTAGCTGTTTAAACTGTACGTTGAAGCTCGTTTATATTTCATCTATTAAAATAGAATATGTTTATATAAGTATATATTTTATAGGAAGTGCGGCTGTTCAGTGGAAACAGAAGTAACGCGACGTGCGCGTAAACACGAGTTGATCGCGCGCGCGTACCGACGGCGCGGCGAGTTCGCAGCGCGTGGACGATTGTCCATCTCGCTGGGCGGGTCGAGACAGGACCCCGTCGGCCTCTGCCTCGATCACACCTCGCCTATCGACTGCCCTGACGATGGCAAACATGAAAGGTACAAAACCAAGTGTAATGCCGACGCGCGTACTGACTTTTGTTTTTCAACATAATATTATGTTAACAATAACAAGAAATTTATTTTGCAGTGCAGAGCTGTCGTCGTCGTGGGCGGCGAACCTACCGCGTTTTGTTCGTCGACGCGATGCGCTTGTACTTCCCACTCATACACACCATTCACTGAGCTCGACGCCTGATCGTCGAAATTCTCAGGATTCACAGATCAGTATTAGCCTTCGGCATGTCTCTGTGGAGTCGAGACGAAATTCTCTAGATAGTCAACTCTCTGTCAAGATTGCCGAAATGAAGACGAAAGTCGGAAGAAGAAGAACGAAGCACAGTAAGGCTAAACGAAAAGCGCGGGCAGCGAATGTACGTAAGGAAAGTACCCCGTCTATAGAAAGCCAGATAAGCCGCTATTGGCTGCAGGCTGTGGCAGCAAATAATGATCCGTCCCGCGAAGAAGTCAAGTTCAGCTTCGATTAAGGCTTTATTTGTCAGGAATTTTCTTAAGTAATAAATTTCTAATATGAACTGCCTGACAGACTATGGGTAATAAGTGAGCGCTAAATGATTTTCAAAATTCATCGCCTAAGTGACTAAAACGAAAGGTTTAATAATTTCTATGAAGGATAGACAACATCATTAGGCACCCGGCCTATGATTTTGGGCAGGAACGTAACTAATGGTTGTAGAAAATTACATAAGTTTAGGCAAACTACTAAACATATCTTTAAGATTCTGGTGTATTTGTGTGATTGCTGTGCACTGGGTGATTCGTAAGTGTATATTAATTAGTGAGCATTGCTCAACTGCGCATCGAGATTATAGTTAATTTCAAAAATTGTGAGAATTTTGCAGTTCGAAATAAGAACAGTCCGAAGGTTGAAGTTGTTGCCCTTGATCTGCAGACGACAGACACTTTTATGGTAATTTATTTATTACGTTTTAGCAAGTAGGTGCGAAAGTTCAAATTAGAAATTCCAAAGTCCATTGACCAAAAGTAAAGTTAATTGAGGAGGATTGGTACATTGTATTTTTCGGAATATTAGATATAATTAACATTTATATCATTATAATGTTTTCTTTGCATTGAGTTATAAAGTTTTCTCCAATACATTCAATCTCTTTGATCATGGTGATTAGTGTTTCAGTTTAGATGCGATTAGAAGCAAATAACAAGGGGTATCGTCTGCATAAATCAGACAATTATACGACACAGTATAGCCAACATCCCGTAACCCTGCGTGACACCAATTTTAATGTCAAACCAGGGTGACAAGCTACCTTCTATCCGCACATATACTGTATACTCGTCATACGTGGGTTGCATATCATAGAAGCAGGGCGCTATCAATTCCCGGCAATATGTTCTAGAGGTTCTTTCGCACATTCCTGTTAAATTCTTTCTCAAGAAACACGAAAGTGCAGAAATTATTCTGGTCTAGAGTTAAATGTTTCTCTGTGACATTGTGAAGTGAGAAAGTTTGACCGGTACATCTGCCATTTCGAAATTCTCCCTGTGCCTTCCACAGCATATCATCCGAGTTGTTTTTCAGAATTTGCCATACACCATGCACTTTTACAACTAGACTAATGGCCCTACAACTGGCACGTAGTCAATCCTTTTATGCAAAGACGTCGTAAATCCGTTGAGATCTTTCCTAGAGAATAGCTTATGTCGGAAAGCATAGCAGAAAGCTTCCCGGGCGTAGGCGCCAGCTAATTTGATCATCTCAGCTTACCAGCTCATTTATCGGTAGCTATCTCTAGTTAAGGCACCGTAATTTGCGTGTTTTGCTTTTTATTCTCATGCGGGCACTGCTGTCAGGCTGGTGGCACTTTTTTTTGTCGAGTTTTCGATACCGTCAAGTGGTATATGTACAGACAATTTAAAATAGTATCCTGAAATATGCGATAGTTTTCATTAGTTTTGAGTCACTAAATATGTTTTGTACACAATGTAGTGTTACGCAAGAATTCAATATACAACAAAGTGACAGTGGTTGCAATACACTCTACTATATAGATTAATAAAAACAAAGACTGATCGGAATCTCTTGACAAAATATATCATGATAAGTATGCTACTGAATATTATATTTAAATCCCATGACAATCTCATATACGTTTTGTGATATTATATCTAACCTCATCTTTTTATTATAATTGTGCCATAAATGATTGTGTGGAAAAAGACAATGGTAAATCAGATTTGACTGATAGTTTTCATAGTATGTAAGTCATAATTTTAGTATTATCTGTTAAGGTATATCGGCAATGCTATTTTGATTACTTTTTACAAACACGCACATTGTTATTGCAAGTAAAAATGTGATTTACAATCGTTTTGAAATCGTTGTTAATATAATATCCGTCGCATTATATCGTAATGTACAAGCCACGGTTGTGACGCCATTATATCATTGTTGCGTAGACGTTGTGAGGCTATTTATGATGAATGTATGTAAATACGTATTTTAATAATGCAATAAATGATAGTTTGCGAAAATCATTGTTATGCTACTTAAAGTTTTTAAGGCAGATACTCGTATTGCATTTATAATTGTAAGATTTGTAAGTCTGCTAGCTTTAATTATGGTTTTTACGAATATATTTTGTATTTTTTTTACCAGTAGTTGTGTACATATTATTCATGGCGTTTTATACGTAAAATAAATTACCTGGAAGTATAATAATTTGTTTTTATTGCATTCGACTTAAATTCTTTCTCACTTCGAATGGGGACCTAAGATTATTATTTGTTATATTTCTAGAAAAAAGGGAAACATCCACTGTTTCTGCGGTCGAGTTAACTACTCTTGTTTCTAGGGAATATGATAGTTAATAACCATTACGGTTAGATTTTGTGCAATTATGATCCATTTAATATTTAAAATTAATTGTGATAAATATATTTATTCCCTATATTACCACTATAAGCAACTTTAGTGGTATGATTTAAAATAGAAAATAAAATTCCAATTCATACTAAATGTTGGTGACTTCGAACTTTTACTCGCAACTTCGATGTCGGTAATGGGACAGGCCCACCACTCATTCCCACCACTGTGTCTCCTGTGTAGCCAGAATTAACAGCGGCGACCACCAAAAAGGAAATGAACAGTGAAGTCCTTTGCTGTCCCGGGGGTTACACTACAGCTGCCTTGGAACTCACAACGAATTTAATCAGAAGAAATTTGTAAGTTTTGAACTGACTTCCCCTCTTGGCAAAGTGAGAGACAGCAATATGACAAATAAGGCATTAAAAACCTCAAAGAGATGGCTAGTCAAGTGAAGCTCAACTGCCGTGTACCACGGTTTATCAACTGTCTATCACTATTGGGACCTAAATTGTGAGTTGTTACCTAACACATCGATTCCAATAACATAGATTTCAGAAACGCCTAAACGCCCGGTAGTGCTCCTTTGTTGCCACCAAATCAGAATAGTATACTACCCCGGATGCGACATGCAAGGAATTGAACATATCATCCCACTCCCGACGCCAGAGATTGCACTCCCAGAGAACATGATGTGCTGTTTGCTCGAATTCATTATTTGTCGTAGAACACTCACATAAAGGCGATGACACAAGTCTAAACGAAAAGAGCTTAGCTCTAAAGTTTCAATGTCCAGTTAAAAATTGCGCAACGGGATGATCGACTTCTAACCACTCTTTATCTGTCTCGCACTGATTGAAAGAACAGATACAGTTGGCATCCTTTAGTAGAAGTTTCCCACCTTTCTTGCCATTCAGACAGAAGTTTCAAATACCTCGCCAATTGGTTTGAACATCTAAGTATTTTGTACATATCACGGTGTTTTAGAAAGTCAGGGTGTATGTTTTTAGAGGTGTAGTACATTGAAGCCCGACGTTTAATTTCTAAGTCAACTGGTAATACGCCTGCCAGCACTGGTGTGCCTCGGTGCTCACAGTTCTATACGATTTACATAGAAATATTAAGGCGAAACGCTGACTTTGCAGTAACTTACGACGCTCAGCACCTATGGCAATCAGCCCATGCAGGTGAACCGTACGTAATACATCCTAAATATGTGGCTGTGTAAATATTTTTTTAACGTTTTAAAAGCTAAGCCCCACGTCGAGGTGGAAATTCGAGTTAATGCATAAAAGTTCTTTTTGGCTTTTTCTTCAACCTGTTTTATGTGTTCAATGTAATTAAAACCTTTGTCTAACAGTAATCCCAAGTAACAAACCGAGTTGCGAAATCGAGACGGTTACGATAACCCCAGTCTGAAATGAGGCCAAGGCAAGTAATGGCTAATTTTTCTATACTTGATCTGGAATTAGCTTTTATTAATAAGAGGCCGACATCGGCGTAGCCAGTTAACGAGCACCCTTCCGGTAAGGGTAGGCTAAGAAAGTCATCAAAACCGATATTCCAAAGATACGGCCCTAACACCGAACCCTGAGGACAGCCCCGCGTAAGCACCTTCGAAGCAGCATAATGGCCAAGTTTTAATTTAGTTGTACCATTAAAAATGTACGATCGAATAAGGGAGTATATGTTGCTATGGCGACCTCTCGCCTTTAGTTTCAGCAACAACATTGGCCACTAAGCATTATCGAAGACACCTGAAATGTCCAAGAAAATACCCACTACGTATTGCGTATACTATCCGAGAGATCCACAATTTTACGCACCGCGACTGCCGCATCAACAGTAGACTTGCCGATGGTAAAGCCGTATTGATTTTTATGAAATTGAGGGCCACCGGGCAACAAACGTGGTACAATTAAACGTTCAAGTAGTTTACCCAGCGATGGTAGATGGATACCGCTTTTTGGTATTAATTTTATAACACCACTACGCAAAACTCCAGGAAAGTTACCTTCTACAATACACCGGTTTAATACCTTTAAAATAGGTTCAGCAGCAACTTTGCAAACTTCCTTGATCATTTTGTTTGAGATTTTATAATCACCAGAAGCTTTACTTGTTGGTAATGCTTTAACAACATGTAGAAATTCGTCCATTGACACCACAGTTGACATTGGACTTGCAGGGCACAGATCTACCGCCCTCACCTCGCGATGGTATCACTGTCGTTATCAGGACAGTCATCCGGAAGCAAAGCATGCAGAAGTCCATCAGTAGTCTCCTCTATACCGAGGGTGTGGGTTATCAAGTTTAATATTAGAAACAAAGGCCTGATCAATGCGCCTATTTGCCTTAGATTCGTGATACAGGGGAGACCATGGTCCCTCACAATTTAATCTTTCTACTATTCGTTTTAGCAAATTACCTTTAGATTTTTCGACGGCAGCGCGATAATGAGATCTAGCAATACGCAAGTTACTCAGAGCTGTTCGATATGGCTCTCCTTTGATGTTACGTTTTCTTAATTTAGAAACCTTACGTCGCGCACAGCGGAGACTCATACGCAGCCTGACAAGCGCATCATTCCACCAGTCACAGCATCTCTTATTTACTATAGCTTTTCGGCCCAATATAACGTCAGCACAATATGTGAATGTATCAGACATAATTTGAACACTTTCTGTGACTGTAAGTTCAGCACGAGTGAAATCTCCGGCGCGAGAAGCGAAAAGAGAAGCAAAGGCTGCCCAATCGACATTTTTAGTTTTATATTGAAAGCAAGTATATTGTTGCGGGTGTAAGTTGTCTACAACCGGGGAGAAGTTACAAACGATCAGACGGTGATCACTGCAAGAAGCCTTAGGTAAAACGCGCCAGTTTTGTATTCGGACGTCGACACTAGAAAGTGTGACGTCAATAGAAGACTCGCCCATTGGGCTGCTAAATGTAGTTGGTGCTTCTGGGGTATTGTGAATAAGAAGATTCATTTCAGCAATGAACTCTTCAACAGCAGAGCGTCTGTCAGCATCGGTTGCTCTCAGCTTACCGTACCATAATGGCGATGATGCATTCACGTCAGCTCCTATACTTTATAACCAGAAAGCGCATCTAAAACTCTACGTAGATGGTGTAAATGAGGACCCACTGGGTCTTAATATTGAAAATAACTCACTACGAACACTTAGATAGGGGGATGTTACTTACTATTCTATTCTAATGCGTGGCGTGGGTATTAAGTTATTTATCGCTGTTATAGTTAAACCGCTTTTTGGAACATAAATACCCGCGCGTGACTTGTTACTGAGCTGTAGGAATTTACTGGTTAGTTGGGCTCGTTGGCATTGCTCCTGAACTAAGACTAGATCGAGCTTACAGTCCGCAATGAGCTTATCTAACTCTGATGTTGCAATTTTATCGTTGTGAAGCTTTAATTGAGCAATCATATCTCCATATCTGGTATTTAATATATTGTACTCCAACCTAGCCGCGTAAATTGGACAAGATTCTGACCCGGTCTTGTGGTCAGACACCTACTTTAGCCGCCTACATGGTGCGCACATCGGTTTAAAGTCTTTCTCCAATTTATTAGTAGATTCCCGCGAGTCATGAGATTCAGCACAGTGAGCACAAGTTGGTTTGGTCTCTGTGCAGTATTTGCTAACATGACTGTATTGTTGACATTTTAAACAACGTACGTACTACTTCAATGTCATCCACGAATCTACATGTTTCAAAGTCGATAAATTTGTTTTTCTTTTGTGGAAATAAGGTGCTTGCATATTTCCGGGGATAGTTCGATACCCATCCATTTTCTACACTTAGATAGGGGGATATATATACTATAGGCTACAGGACGACGACGCACTTTTTTTTATATCTTTCAAGTACTCAGACAATGTAATGTTCATTTCGTTTTTTATATTTTGATTATATAACGCTGACAAAAACTTTGTGTCGTCCATTTTATTGGGAATGTCTTTTATAATAATACGCGGTCGGCGTCCTTTGGGCTTTTCGAGTTTAAGCCCTGCCGATTGCAGCTTCCGTAACTGAGCATCATTTGATACACGTAAAACTACACCCGAATTGGCAATTTTTTTAACGCCTACGATTTGAAAACCATCATCGGATGGTTTGATGGCTTTCATACGAGCCTCCTTCGTAGCTTCGGACGTTTTGAATTCCGCGGATCGTGCCTCTGTGAGATATGCCACAATGCAAGGTCCAATGACTTGCATTGTGGCATATCCCATTCGCGAGTTTGAATGGGTTTAATTTGCTTGGGCAGTCGGAAGTTTCAATTTGTCCGAGTACGATTCACCGGTTTTAGCCACGGGTGCTACATGGTTATTTATTGGTTTTTATGAGTGCTAGCAAATCGCGTTCTGTTACGGCAAGCTTCGTTTCAGTTGTTGCTGACTTTATGGCCATCATAGACACTAGAGAGGTAACCCGCTGAGTCATATCCATTATTGCCGATCTATGAGCGACATCAATGCGAGAGGTCAGGTCAGTCCGTTAATAATTTCGTTAATTTTAGCCAAAAATTGTGATGATTGCGGACGAACTCGATATTGTCAACGTTCGAGTCTACAACTTCAAGCGAGCTATTAGGACTTAAATTGGCCATATTTTCAAACTTGACGACCGCTGTAGTCGTTTTTCTTTAGGTGACAAATTATTGGTATGTATTATGATTTGTATTATGATGATGTTAGAAATAGAGTTGGTCTGAAATAGAGCGTCGGTGTTAAAATAAGAAGAGGCATGCTCCGATGGTTCGGGCATGTAGAAAGAATGCAAGATGAAAGAATGACGAAGCAGATATACAATGCAAAAGTGGAAGGATGTAGGAGCCGGGGAAGGCCAAGACTTACCTACCATGACCAAATTGGTCATGTTCTATCAGAAGGTGATGTCAGGAGCCCTAGAAACCGACGTGCGTGCATGAGAAGAGCAATGAATGTTAAAGAAGCGAGTGAGATATGTAAGGATCGAGTCACGTGGCGCTCGGTTCTCTCTGCCTACCCCGCAAGGGATTTGGCGTGAAGTTATAGATAGATAGAGACAAATTATTGGGTGTTATATTGCCTAGCGGTCTTTTGACATTACTTGTCGTTGCGGGCGGAGAGCGTGTGGTCAAGTTGCTACGGCCAATAACCGACGTATTATTTTTTGTACCATCGGGGCTGTTCGGCATTTTACAATCACAATTATAATAATTCGATGCCGGTAGTATAATTTATCCTATTGTAAAATTTATTTGCTTTAAGACTTGACAAGAAGTTTGACGAGCTCGGTGGCTCAGTCGTGAATGACGCGACTTTGACACCAACGCTCGTGGGTTCGATTCTTAGACATGGCAAACATTTGTGTGCATGAACATGTCTGTTTGTCATGGTCTGGGTATTTTCTATGTATAATAAGTATGTATTTACAAAAAAAAATGTATTTACGTATGTTTATCAGTTGTCTAGTACCCATAACACAAACTTCGCTTACTTTGGGGCTAGATGGCGCTGTGTAATTTGTCCTACAATATTTATTTGTCGAATCGGAACGATGGCGCCACCGGTTGTCAACGATTATTAGCGTTTGTAATTAATCAATTTCTGAGCGAATGTCAATGAATCTTATTTTATTTGAAGTTAAGTAATCTTATTTTAAGTTATTTTGTTTAACGTTGTAAACAGAGGGCGCTGTACGTTGGACCTACTAAATCTATGCAGTAGAGTAGTTTCAGTCTATGATTATTGTTTCATGTTGGCAATGTTTTCTTTTTGATCAAAAACAATGACTTCGGTTAACCAATCATATTTGAGAATTCCGTATTGTTATGTTGGTACCACTGTACAAGTAACGATGATTGGTGGAAACGCAGGCGCGCATTTTTCCCGCGCCTGGGCATGGCTCTTGGCGGGGACGCGACATCATTTTTGAGGCGGGAAGACAATATGGCAGGATTCTTATTCGAACCGTGTTCGAAGCAGGTCCGTCGCCAAGAGACTTGTCAGTTTCCATCTAATTCTATAATCATAACGCGGACTGTAGTTAATTGTAATTGCTAAATTAAATTATCGTACCGAGTTATAAGTTATAGTGTCTTTTTAATATCGTGTGAATAGAAATAAAGCTGAAGTGTGTAACTTTCAATCGGATTTTATTTCATCTACCGTCGGTGTTCATCTACCATGTCTGATACCCATGAGTGCCCACATTTGCCCGCTCCAGCCACACAGGATACGACATCAGAGCGTGGGATACATCAGACTACAAACGATGGATCACGGGTGGATGAAAATCTTTTGCACACGTTGCTGTAAGTTCAGAACAGAAATATGATGAGTTTAATCGATGCCATACGTCCGGTGAGTACTCGAAAAGTTACTTTACCAGAGTTTCACCCCGATAAGTCCGACTTTGATGCGCGTGTATGGTGTGCTACTGTCGATTTATGCCTGTCTGAACATGAACAACAAGGCAGTGCTCTTATTGTCGCGCTTAGTGGAGCCCTAAAAGGAAACTCATCACAATAGCTGTCCCAGATATCATTTCGTGGTATGACGTGGTTCCAATTCAAAGATCTTTTTCTGGCACGTTATGGCTTTAAACGAGACGCCGGCCGCTACCCTCATTAAGATGAAGAATAGCAAACCAAAGGACAACGAGAACATGGCTTCCTACGCCGCCCGACTGTCGACAACTTTGATGACTCGTTTTAAGGACATGACAATAGAACAAATTATTTCGGCCATGGTGTTAGCACACGTGTCTCAGTTTGATGGAAGACTACAACACACAGCCTTCACTATGGAAATCAATACTCGTGAGCAAATGCAACGAGAGCTGCAAGCATGCTCGTACCTGAAGAGGAAGAGCGATGACCTGCCGAGCGACGGGACCTTCAAATTTAAGCGACCCAGGCCTGCTGGACCGCCTGGCTCAACGCGATGCTTCACATGTGGGAGGTTGGGACATCGCAGCGTCAACTGCCGTTTCAAGGACAACAACAGGTCATGCGATCGTTCCATTCCTTCTAGAGCTACCTCTCCTATAAAACAGCGACCCAATGCACCTGGTGTTATCTGCTTCAGGTGCGGCAGCTCCGGGCACTATGCAAACAAGTGTCCCCGTGCCCACACCACCGCTGCGGGGACGAATGCTTCGGGCAGCGGAGGTGCGGGCAGTGGCAGAAGCAGCAGCGCGGCGGCCGACAGCAGCACCGTGACGGCCAACAACGGCGGGCAGCGTCGGGTAGACCTGTGCTGTATCGGCAGCCCTACTGGACAACTCAATGTTTCTGGTGAGCACTTTTCATTTTACTGTGATTCGGGCGCTGAATGTTCTCTCATGAAAGAGTCTATTGCATCGAAATTCCCTGGAAAACGGCTTAATAATATAGTGGTATTGGGCAATCATGTGTATACAGTACGCAACAAATTTCTTGTGTGGTAGAAATTGATGATCTGAATCTAGAAATTTTATTTCATGTTATACCTGATGAGTTTCTAAAGAGTGGCATTATGGTAGGTCGTGAAATTTTGGCTCAAGGCATTAATGTCAACATGACTGCTGACAAATTATGTTTCTCTCGCTGTATTCAGGTGAATACATGTGAGCAGCTTCTTTTAAAGAATATTGATTTTAGTACTATCATTACTGACTACAGGACGAATATAGGCAGCAGTTGATTGATGTTCTGCAGGAGTATAGGGGCTCGTTTTCGTCAGGAATAGCTACCTCACGTGTTACTACGGGTCAATTGGAAATACGCCTCATTGATTCCAGTCGCACAGTTCAAAGACGTCCCTATAGGTTAGGTATTGAAGAGAAGGCTGTTGTTCGTGCTAAAGTTAAGGCGCTGTTGGAGGCAGGAGTTATTCGTCCTAGTTGTTCGCCATTTTTTAGCCCAGTGTTGTTAGTAAAGAAAAATCGGCCAAGTGCGAGTCGGACTCGCGCACGAAGGGTTCCGTGCCATTATCTATAAAAACGGCGAAAAAATCACGTTTGTTGTATGGGAGCCCCCTTAAATATTTATTTTATTCTATTTTTTAGTATTTGTTGTTATAGCGGCAACAGAAATACATCATCTGTGAAAATTTCAACTGTCTAACTATCACGGTTCATGAGATACAGCCTGGTGACAGACGGACGGACGGACGGACGGACAGCGGAGCCTCAGTAATAGGTTTCCGTTTTACCCTTTGGGTACGGAACCCTAAAAAGGACTGGTCTGACCGAATGTGTGTCGACTACCGTGAGCTCAACGACAACACCGTTGCTGACAGGTACCCTTTACCTTTCATTCACGATCAGGTGGCTAGATTAGGAGATGCTAGATAGTTTTCAACACTTGATATGCTCAGCGGTTACCATCAAATTCCTGTTGCAGCCGATTCAGTAGAGAAGACATTGGAGAAGGTATATGATCATTATTGGTTTCCGTTCATGGCAAAATACGTGAAGAGGTTTGTAGAGATTTGCATCACTTGCAAAGTATCCAAACCTCACTCGGGTCGTATTCAAGCGGAGCTTCATCCGATCCCAAAAACCCCGGTTCCGTGGCATACAATCCACATTGATGCCTCTGGTAAGTTGAGTGGAAAGAACGACGTCAAAGAGTACGTTTTCGTCTTGATCGACGCATTCACGAAGTTTGTTCTTTTGGTTCACTCCAAGAACATTGACAGCAATAGCAGTATTAGAGCTCTCCAGCGGGTATCTCTTTGTTTGGTGCGCCTAAAATGGTCATAGCAGACCAAGGTCGTTGTTTTTCTAGTAAGGATTTTTTAAATTTTTGCTGTGATCACGGACTCCAACTGCACCTCATCGCAACAGGCGCTAGTCGCGCCAATGGCCAGGTCGAGAGGGTTATGAGTACGCTAAAGAGTATGTTGACGTCTGTTGAAGCCACTAACGAGACTTCTTGGCAAAATGCGTTAGGTAATGTTCAGTTAGCTTTAAACTCTACCATAAACCGGGTCACTAAAGCGAGTCCTCTCGAATTGTTAGTTGGTAAGGTTGCTCGACCTCTGAACTTAGTTACTGCCGATGACGATGACCAAATTATTGATCTTGATGCAATGAGTGAACAAGCGTCCCGAGACATTGTTGAAAGTGCTAATTATCACAATGAAAGATTTGATAGTAATAAGGCTAAGATTAAGAAATGTGTAGTCGGTGATTTTGTACTCATTCAAAATGAGGAGAGAAATCAGGTCAAATTGGACTCTAAATTTAAAGGACCTTTTAAAGTAATTGAAGTACTAGACGGCGATAGATACTTGTTGAAATCCCTTACTTCGAATAGAACTTACAAGTATCCTCATGACAGAGTCAGAAAGATCCCCGATCAACAGGTTCCCCCAGAGTTAGACATTGCGTGTGACGACAGCAATGATAGTGACGGTCAATAAACTATGGGCTTTTTACTCTTCTGGTATTATTTGTGGTCGTACTCGGTTGCACCGGCCGGAGCATGTAAGAGGTACGCGTGGCTGTTTTTCTTTTCTGAGCAGCATGCCCTTTGCGAGGGGTAGTACTTACGCAGCTGAGATGGTTAGCTTCCGAGTGCGATACACACAGCCGATGGACTGGCTATTGCCGAAGGACTGGCATTTATTTTACTTAGCCGATGGACTGGCTATTGCCGAAGGACTGGCATTGATTTTACTCAGCCGATGGACTGGCTACTGCCGAAGGACTGGCACTGATTTCACTCAGCCAACGGACTGGCTTCTGCCGATGGACTGGCACTAATCAATTTAGCCGACGGACTGGCTAATGCCGATGGACTGGCACGGAGAATTAATCCCATAGCTTTGTATTAAGATTTCTGTGTTTAGATAATCTTTAATGCCTGAATGATATTGTCTTATGTAAAACTAAAAAAAAAAAAACCTGTTGATTGGCCCTACTGTCTCTGTACTCATTAAGTTGATCTGTTATTACTAGACGTTTTTTTTTTTTTCATGACTATGTACGGCAGGTTAGCCGAGCGGACTACTTTCCGAATGTTTTTGTTCACAGATCAATCACACGAGGACGTGTGAGCGGCAAGATGGCCGTGTCGAATCGGAACGATGGCGCCACCGGTTGTCAACGATTATTAGCGTTTGTAATTAATCAATTTCTGAGCGAATGTCAATGAATCTTATTTTATTTGAAGTTAAGTAATCTTATTTTAAGTTATTTTGTTTAACGTTGTAAACAGAGGGCGCTGTACGTTGGACCTACTAAATCTATGCAGTAGAGTAGTTTCAGTCTATGATTATTGTTTCATGTTGGCAATGTTTTCTTTTTGATCAAAGACAATGACTTCGGTTAACCAATCATATTTGAGAATTCTGTATTGTTATGTTGGTACCACTGTACAAGTAACGATGATTGGTGGAAACGCAGGCGCGCATTTTTCCCGCGCCTGGGCATGGCTCTTGGCGGGGACGCGACATCATTTTTGAGGCGGGAAGACAATATGGCAGGATTCTTATTCGAACCGTGTTCGAAGCAGGTCCGTCGCCAAGAGACTTGTCAGTTTCCATCTAATTCTATAATCATAACGCGGACTGTAGTTAATTGTAATTGCTAAATTAAATTATCGTACCGAGTTATAAGTTATAGTGTCTTTTTAATATCGTGTGCATAGAAATAAAGCTGAAGTGTGTAACTTTCAATCGGATTTTATTTCATCTACCGTCGGTGTTCATCTACCATGTCTGATACCCATGAGTGCCCACATTTGCCCGCTCCAGCCACACAGGATACGACATATTTATTTATTTATTATTTAAGAGGGACATAAAGCTAAGTGGCGCCTTCATTTTGTTTTTATTAATAACGCTGAATTTAAGACCAATCCCAAAAAACGCGCAATACAGGCCCTGAAGAATCACATTTATGTTTTTTGAGACATATTCTGTTTTTATTATTTATGTACAATTAGTCATAATTTTGATTATTGCAATAAGTGGCCACAATAAGCAATAATTAAAATTTTGGTTACTTGTACATAGATAATAAATGCAAGATATGTTTCAAAAAAACAAAAATATTATTCTTCAGTGACTATATTGAGCGTTTTTTGGGATTGGTCTTAAATTCAGCGTTATTAATAAAAACAAAATGAGGGCACCACAAAGCTAAGTGCGCGATAGATTAAGGAATAAGCACATCCGTTTTATAGTTACCGAGGACGTGTGTCTAAGGATCAGTAATCTGAAGTAGCAGTGGGCAGCCCACATAGGTAGTTCGAAGAACGATAGGCCGTTGGTGCAAAAAGGTTCTCAAAAGGCGACCAAGAATAGAAAAATGCAGCCTAGGACGCCTATCTACTAGGGCCGATCTGGTGATGATCACAGGGAGCCGATGGATGCAAGTCTTCTCTGTAAGCCTATTCAGTCTCAAAACATTTTCAGATGAGCCAGACAGCTTAAAAAATATAAAGACTACAATCAAGCTCTTACATTTTATTCATAATTTTCACTGTATATATTTTTTTTATATAAGGTTGTATGTACTCCAATTTACTACCGCAATTATATTTATTACAATTTACTGCTATTATTTGTAGCCTTATATAAAATTTCATCATGTGTACGCGAAAATAGGTGAAAACTGTTATTGTATTAGGGGTAAAGTATGAAATTGCCGATTTGTACTGAAAAAGTAATCTACTAATACAGAGATACTTATTTAAGGCGACACATCGAAAAATTAGACCAACTTTCATCGAATAGTATAGGCTAATGACTAAACTGACGGATCTAAGATTTTAATATAAATAACTTCATTTCTTTATCTTGAATTTGCTTGCTCAAATACGCGATTGTGTAAAATTGATTCGATAATAATTACTTTCGAAAACACCTCCTGAAATTCATTATTTTTGAAATTACAACGAAGTTGTTCTGTTTATACGCTTCAAAATTACTTAAATCTATTAGTAATATCTATGTTTATAATATGCTTGCTGCATATTTTGATAAGTGAAACATGAAATTTTTTAAAAATATTTTAAGTTTCTGACAATTTCTAAGCGATCACATTCGTCTTGGGTGCTACGTGTTTTCGACCTTATTGTGCGGTAATGAGGATTATAAACGCGTTGACTAACTACATCCAGCCAGTCCGGCTGCAGCCCGCTTCGAGGTAGGACCTATGTCGACTGTCTGCTCGAGCTCGCTCCATTTACATCGCGACACCGAAGTTTTTATAATTAATAGTTGTAAATATTCAATATTATAGTATTTAGCGTAAGTGTATTATTATTAGATATAAGTAGTAAATAATATTATAGGTTTATATATATTTATTATACTGTTGTAATAATGGGGAACACTAAAAAGAAAATATATAGAATAAAAATACAAAGAAAATGTTCGTAGAATGGGGGAGGCGAACAAGACAAGGTATTTATTTTTTTTAATTATTATATTCATTAAACATATTATAATAACATTGTGTAGACATATTTCTAGTTTTTAGAACAGTTCCTAGGTATGGTTGGCCCAAGCTATTTAATTCCTCTTCAAACTTTTTTTTAATTTTGATTACTTAATAACTCTATATAAAACTGCATTAATTAAATAAGAGTTATTTTTTGCAGGAATAAACAGTAACATTTGATAATTGGTATACATTATCCACAGGCTGACCGCGTACCTATATAGGACGTCAAACTCCTATTTTGTCCATTATAATCTGACCGAACTCCGACTTAGAAGTTGTACGTCGGTGGAGGTCAGGTTACGTTGGAAATTTATACCAATAAGGTTCGCGTTCTCAGCACATAGCAACCAGTGGAGACTCTTTATTTCTTTGTATTAAAATAAAAACTTATAAAATAGAATATTTTTGCTGTTTTGTTTTTTAGGAGAAACTTACTAAATAAACATATTCCACTAGAAGAATCACTACTCGATTTATATGCTACTTTAACGTAAGTGTCATACGGGACGACAAACTCATAGTAACCATTATAAGCTCACCGAACTCCGACTTAGACATTGTACGTAGGTGAAGGTTAGTTTACGTTGGAAATTTATCCAATCAGAAGATAGAAAACCAGTGGAGGTTTTTTTTTTTTTGTATTAAAATAATTACTGGTAAAATAGTATATTTTGATAGTTTTTAAAAAAACTCGGTATGTTTCATGTTAAAGAAGCGAGCGAGGTGTGTAAGTACCGAGTCATGTGGCGCTCACGAGGGATTTAGCGTGAAGATATAGATAGATAGTATACTTATACCCATGGTACTCGTGAAAACAAATAATATTTACTATGAACCAACACTGAAAACACAAAAAAATCATCTATTCTATACATTGTGGTTAGTATTGAACTATTGTACGGATTAGATTTATTTTGCAACATCAGAGATGGTCCTGGTTCTTTCTTCTTGAGAGTTTAATAAATAACAAGGAAACGTACAACAATACAAAACACAGAGTATACATAAGTAAAATACAATAAATGTCATTATACTGAAGTTAAAGTTATGAAACAGCAAGAAAATCATTTGTCACATGTTTTTTTTAAATATGAATAGATTATAAAATCTATTTGTATATATGTATATTAGGGTGTCCCTTATTTTTCAAAGTTTTTATTTTCTAACGCATATGTCTTAGTTTTGTTCATTTGCTTTTAAAACACTCGGAAATTAATTTTTAACTTATTTGGATTACGATAATCCGTGCCGAATTACATCGAAACATGTTCATACAAGTTGCGCGGCAGTGCCGCACGTACTCGCGGTATTCATTTGTTCAAATTCAAAGTCAAAATCTTTTTATTCCGTAAAAATGGCTACATTTGTTTGGAATCGTCACATTTTTTTCCCCTACCGTGCAGTTTATGACTAGGTGAGCACTGATTTTTATCAGCCAAAAAACTCAGGCATCCCTCTTTTGGTATCCAAACAAATTTACATATTTTGTTAATTACATTATAATTGGATCGACTCACTCCCAGGCATTTTTATCATTAATATAGTCAGATACTTTATAATATGCCCTGCTACACAATTTGGCTTTAATAGTAGTTTTAAATTTGTTTATTGACAAATCTCTTATATTGCTGGGAAGTTTGTTATAGAACCGTATAATTGCCCCATAAAATAATTACTTGTTTTGTGGAGACGGCTTGCATATAACACAAGATTATGCTTATATCTAGTATTTATGCTATGAATATCACTCTTTTTACAAAATGAGTCTATGTTTTTATGGACATACAAAAGATTTTCATAGATATATTGCGATGCGACTGTTAAAATATTTATTTCTTTGAATTTTTCTCTAAGGCTCTCACGGGGACCAAGTTTGTAGATAGCTCTTATGGCTCTCTTTTGCAATAAAAAGATGGTGTTAATATCCGCGGAGTTACCCCAAAGAAGAATTCCATATGACATAATACTATGAAAGTAGCTGAAATAAACTATTCTAGCCGTATCAATATCAGTGAGCCGTCTAATAGTTTTCACTGCATTAGCTGCAGAACTTAGTTTTCCTGATAATTTTTCAATTTGTGGGCCCCTTTGTAGTCTGGAGTCAATTGTTATACCCAAGAACACAGTTGTCTCCACAGAGGCTAAATTAGTTCCATTAACATGTACATTGGTAGCCACCTGTCTTACATTAGGTGTTGAGAACTTAATTACTTTAGTCTTTTTATCATTTAAAAGCAGATTATTAACACTAAACCAATGAATAACTTTAGAGAGAGCATCGTTAACTTCGTCATAATTACCTAACCGTCTATTAATTTTGAATGTCAGTTATTCTCGTGATTAATACGTAATGTTTTAACTTTTATAAGATGGCAGTGGAATTGAGAAGCAATAAATCAAGTATTTTCTTAGTTGGAGACGTAAATTATCAAATAATAGGCGCAAAATTACCGTCTAACCGTCAAGTTCTTCCTGTACTTTTTTATAAAATTCGCGAAGTTAAATTGACTGTTAGTGAAAGCGCATACCTAGTCATTCGAGAGTGTATTATATTTAGGGAAAAAGCTAGGATCCCTACCAGAGCTATACCTAACTGTGTAAAATAACTTGTGAATCTTCACCAGGAGGGAGTTGCAAAAAAATTCCAATTTTCTATTTCAATTTCAATCTAATTCAATCTGATAATTTTATTTCTCTTATTTATTCGAAATAAAAAAATCCTGTGTTTACTCGGCGCTATCAGCCATTATGACACTCGAACATCTATAACTTCAAGCCAAATCCCTTGCGGGGTAGGCAGAGAGAGCCGAGCGCCACGTGACTCGATCCTTACATATCTCACTCGCTTCTTTAACATTCATTGCTCTTCTCATGCACGCACGCCGGTTTCTAGGGCTCCTGACATCACCTTCTGATAGAACATGACCAATTTGGTCATGGTAGGTAAGTCTTGGCCTTCCCCGGCTCCTACATCCTTCCACTTTTGCATTGTATATCTGCTTCGTCATTCTTTCATCTTGCATTCTTTCTACATGCCCGAACCATCGGAGCATGCCTCTTCTTATTTTAACACCGACGCTCTCTTTCAGACCAACTCTATTTCTAACATCATCATTACGAATACGGTCTACAAGCCTTACGCCACAAATTTTGCGCAGCGCTCGCATTTCAACCGCGTTTATTCTACTTTCATGCTCTTTCTGCCATACCCAACTCTCGCTTCCATAAGTTAGCGTTGGGACCAACACTGCATTGTGTATAGCGAGTTGTGCCTTCTGGCTCAGGATTTTACTGCCA
Source organism: Pyralis farinalis (assembly GCA_947507595.1). Lineage (NCBI taxonomy): Eukaryota > Metazoa > Arthropoda > Insecta > Lepidoptera > Pyralidae > Pyralis > Pyralis farinalis. The sequence continues at coordinate 15,320,776 of OX382257.1, read as the reverse complement.
AGAAGTTTTCCCAACGCTCCATTCACACTATTCCCAGCACTCACTCGTCTTTCCACATCTGCGGTGTACCTTCCATCCCTGCTGAAAGCGCATCCAAGATATACAAACTCATCCACTTGTTCCAACACTTCATCATCAATCGTAATCCTTACATTAGTTCTGGATTCTTCTCTTTCAAATACCATTATCTTTGTTTTCTTCGCATTCAGTAGTAAGCCTTTCTCCATACAGTCATCTTTCATCGCTGTGACCAGTGTTTGCAGTTTAGATGGTGTATCTGCTAACTAAACATATGTGTCCGAATCAACAAATGGCCCGCTTTAGCCTCTCGATAAACAATGTTGTATTATGTAGCTGGTGTTTCATTCTTCTTAAGGGGGATACATGCCGTCCAGTGGCGCCTCAAGGAATAAAATATCGTATCTTAGCGTGGAAGATAAACATTATAAAGTCATGTGTTGCGTGTGTTACAAATACAATAACGTACTTTTACGTCATTAAACCAACAATTGAAATGTTTTGCTTTCGTTGTTATAGGCATAATTGCCAAAAAACGGCCTCTTTTAGCACTTTTGCTTATAACAACGATAGTGGAATATTTTGAGTGTTGGTTTAATGACGTAAAAATACTTTACTATCTTCGTAATAAATGCAACATAAGATTTCATAATGTTTATCTTCTATGCTATAATATGTTTTTTTATTCAATGAGGGCGCCACTGGACGAGACCTAAGTAAGAACAACATAGATACCAAGACATGTTAACTTATAGAGATATAAACATAAAACGATGTCATTGATTTCTCTTTCAATAAACTTTTAAAAGTGAATACGTTTCTGTAGTTTTTTATTACTATTATTACTATTGTTTTCCGTCTAGCTTAAATAAATATGTTTGGTTTAGTATGTATAAAGCTAAATAATAATTAAATCAATAATTTTTATTAAATATTGATATTATAAATTTTATTTAAGTGTGACGCGACTCTGTAGCTTTTCTGTTCGTTTGCATTGACTATACGTTGACCCCAGGTTACCTATTAGGCGCTAATTTCAAATTTTACAAATCGAGCGTCGAGTGTCAATTGAGGGGCGCGGGGTGATTGGGCGGAGCCATTTTAAAGCTTCACGATCGAGGTGTCGCCTTAATCAAAATATTTACCCTCATTATCTATACATTGCTGCCATCTAATCGGAAGTTTATTTATGCCTTTGCGATTAAACTCGGGAATCTAGATTCGACAAACTGTGTTACAGCATTTGGTGCTGCCTCCTGGGAAGAAGGAAAGAATCCACTTTTCGTCACATGTCACAATTCGATCCAATATTCCTTCATTTCTGTACCGATTCAATAAGGTAACATAAGTTTCAACACGCGTTTCTTACTACAGATCAGTCAAATCATGACGCACCCATTTTTAATTTTTTTTTATCTTATTTGTTCTCTCTGCCTAGCCCGCAAGAGACTTGGCGTGAAGATATACATACATACATTGATTTGATGCAAATGAATCAATATTGTAGGTAAGATAACGTTAAACCATGCCACTAATTCCTGGGTAGTTTGACTCGGATCGGCTTCCACCATCTCATTCAATTCAGCGTTAATCACCTGTGTGGGCCGTCTTCCATGTGGTTTGTTTATCAAGTCGAAGTTTCCATTACGAAAGCATTTAAACCAAAAACGCACGGTGCGTTCATTAGCCGTCTCCTCCCTAAACGCAGAATTAAGAGCGATTTCTGCCACGTTAGCACCGCGTCGGAACTCAAATCAAAAATTACTCGGATTTTGAAGTATCCATCTTTCTCCTCTAAGCTGAATAAAAAAACAATTGAAGGTCGAAAATCAAATGTTGCACAATTTTTAAAAGAAAAGCCTCAGTTATCGTGTGAAAAAAAGTTTCACTCGAAAATCTCACATCATTAAGGTTTACCTAATGTCAATTCATAGTAGGTATCTATTACTATAAAGCGGCAATTTCATACTTTAAGCCCTATTATCTAAACGCAAGTATAGATGTCTGATGGATCTTCTATTAATATTATGATTCGTGACGTACAATAGATACTCATGTGGCGACACCATGACCACAACGGATTGTATCATCCATTTGTTTGTTCGATGGCAGAGTATGGAATATCCAAAAAGTTTACTCACTAAGAGAAACAAACACCAAGGCGGCAGAGATAGACAATTGATAATAATAATGGTATTCCACAAAAGACTACAGCAACCTATTTTTGAGGTTCTTCAAAAAGGACGTGATGACTCAACAGGTTCAGCATTGCATGATACGATCCAATAGGTAAGTGTTTACACTGAGGTAACAGAGGGTGTTCCACAGGGCGGCGTATTATCTCCACTCCTTTTCTCGGTTTTTATTAACCAAATAACCTCCGTCATTTCTTCTTCTTACCACCTGTATGCAGATGATCTACAAATATATCGCCATTTTACACTCTCAAATAGTAACTCAGCAGTACAATCCATCAATTCGGATCTTAATGCTGTTAGGGATGGGCTTCATCGTTTGGTCTACTCGTAAACCCCCTTAAATCACAGTCGATGATTAACGGTAGTAGCAGGATAATACCTAAAACTGATTCATTACCAAAAATTTTATATGACGGCACTGTGATACCCTACAGTATTAAGTCCAAAAACTTAGGTCTTATCTTAGACATTCACTTATCTTGGACTGCTCATGTCAATGATGTGAGTAAGCGCATGCATCATTCATTTCACTCTCTTAGACGTCTCTAGAACTTTCTCCCCCTTGCCACTAAGGTCATGCTTAGCAATACCCTCCTGCTTCCTCTTCTCGTCTACGCCGATGTATGTTACCTGGACGCGAGTGAGAGGCTTTTGGATAGGCTGGAACGGTTACAAAATCTTGCCATTAGGTTTATTTTCAATCTTAAAAAATATGACCACGTCACTGAATATCGCAACCAATTCAAATGGCTCCCTATCCGCTCTCGCCGCAATTTCCACGTTCTTACTTTCCTCTTCAAGATCCTTCACAATCCCACTGCTCCCGCTTACCTTCGCTGCCGATTCAACCTCCGCCCTCCTACCGTTCTTTCCCGTCGTTCTTGCCATGCCAAGACGCTGCTGCTCCCAGTTGCGCAAACTAATTTTTTCTATAATTCTTTTACCTACCGTGCTGCTCAACTGTGGAATAAATTACCAACACACATTCGGAAAGCCCATCAATCCACTCCTTTAAAAAACTATTGAAAGAGCATTATTTATCAGATCTAAAATAAGTATATATATGTATGTATATAAGTGTAACTGTATTTATGTTATATGTGTATTCATGTAAATATATTTATGGTATACATGTGTGTATTCGGTATGTATGTATTTATTTAAAATTTATTTAGGCACGTACTACTGTCCGCAACTAACGAGATATCCCACTGCTGAGGGTTGGCTGGAAGAGATCTCTTTTAGAGATAAGCTCGCCTCTGTACTATCTTTACTATACACTGTAACTTTTTGTATTTATATGTGCAATAAAGAACATTAGAGTTATAAATGAAAGAATCACACAAATCAGAAATAACAAATAGATATCTATGAGTCAGTAAAAGATAATACACTTACCCGACTAGTGTTAGGTTCACTTTGCAAATTCAACGTCTTGCCAAGTATTTGACATATTAAAAATAAACCGTACAGTATTTTTTTATTTATTTTTAATATGTCAAATACTTGGCAAGACGTTGAATTTGCAAAGTGAACCTAACGCTAGCACAGTATTCTAAATAGCCGGAAAAGGTTCCAAAAGAAAAGCACTTGAAACCGAAGGCATGCGAGAAGAGGTCGATGAGTGTGGAAGAGGCGAGAGGTATGCTTTGATCGGTGCACCTGGCGTTCCATAGTCTCTGTCTACTCCAATGGGAGATAGGCGTGATAATATGTATTTTTTTAAACGATGTCGGGAGGCGTACATGCATATGGACCGCCTGATGTAAAGCGGTTACCGTAGCCTATGAACGCTTGCAAAATATATCACTCGGGGGATGTCACCTCTACTGCTAAAACAACAATTCCTTAGGAGCCTATAGCCTATATAGGGTCGGCAACGCAAGAGTGACACCCCTGATGTTGTAAATGTCCATAGGCTACGGTAACTGCTTACCATAAGGCAGGCCGTATCCTTGATTTCCACCTTAGTAGTATAAAAAAAAAGCCTTACTCACGCAAGAACGCAACAATTCTCCAGGGAGTTATTTCGCTGCGGTTTTCTGTGAAGCGGAGGTACTTCGCCAGGCGGGCTTCTTTGATAGGTGCGCGTAAGTATACTCTTGAAACAGGCATGTTCATCCACAAAAATGTTTGTCCTGTGTATGATTCGAACCTACGAGCGTTAGTGTCAAAGTAGCGTTATTAACCACTGCCCCTCCGAGCTCGTCAAAACTGCTTTATATATATATCTTCGTTAAATTCAAGTAAAACCAAATGTATCATCGAATTTAGTCTTCCAAATATAAGTGTTGCGAATAGAGAGGTTTACATTGAGAATAATAAATTAGAATATGTTAATGATACTGTAATTTATGGAATTACAGTAGTCTTGAAATTACAGTTGGCCTCCAATGTGTATAAACTTACCAAGATTAACTCTGCTGCATTTGTACTTGGAATAGGACATTGGACGGACGTGGCTATGGTGTTCGATACTTTCACAGCAGTATATTATTATGCTGTTCAGAGGGGCTGGCTTTGAATCAATTTTTATTTTACCAAATAGAGCAATCCGCTCTATGAGTAACATGAGCTCCAGGGAATCACTTCGAGAACTGATAAATGAAATACATATCCTCACTGTGTATATTTATGAACACATTGTTTTGAAATTCTTAGCTTTTCCTTCTTAGCTTTCTTGGGGAGGCTTAAAAGTATTAACCTCCCACCACCAATCTGCAGTGACGCAGCACTGATGAGTATGCCCTCTAAAATCTTTCTTTTGTAGGTATGAATATACGAGTACGAGGGTTCCATCGACCCGGTAAGGCTTCGATACCCGTTTTAAAAAAATATTCGTCTAACTCCTCAAAATAAGCGTCCACGGCGGCTATGACCTCTTCATTTGTAAAAAAATGTTTACCACCTAAAAATTTTTTCAGCTTTGGGAACAGATGAAAGTCGGACGGTGCTAAATCCGGTGAATATGGGGGATGAGGTAACAATTCGAAGCCACATTGATGGATTTCTGCCATGGATTGTACAGAGGTGTGAACGCGCGCATTGTCCTGATGAAACAAGACTTTTCTTCTCAATAAACCTGGACGTTTTTCTTTGATTTCTTCTCTCAAACGACGCAACAGGTTGCAATAGTAATCGGAGTTTATTGTTTCACCCTTTTTTAAATAATCCACGAGAATTATACCCTTTGCATCCCAAAAAACGGATGCCATGACTTTGCCCGCTGATAAAACCACCTTTGCCTTCTTTGGAGTGGGCGATCCTGCTCTTTTCCATTGTTTCGACTGTTCTTTTGTCTCGGGTGTATTGTGGTGAACCCAGGTTTCATCCATGGTTATAAATCTTTCAACAAATTCTATTGGGTCAGCTTCATATAACTCTAAACAGTCGCGAGAAGTTGTGAGTCGGTTGCGTTTTTGTTCCACTGAAAGCAGTCGCGGTACCCACCGCGCAGACACAATTCAGGTATTTTATCACTGCACGATGTTCAATTTTATCCATTTTCAAAAATAGCTCTGACTTGACTTACGGTATCACGTGTAAACGAACAATGAGTTACTGTGAATAAACTGTGCATACTTGTTGCTACATAATGTAACTACAAAATGAGGGTAGTTATAAAAAAAACCAATGACTTTAACCATGTTAGGCCAAGAACTTTTCAAATGACCCTCGTAGATAGATGTCAAGAAAACAGTGTATTGGTAATAATCATTATATAATTTAATGAAAACAAAGGCAAGCACATTATGTCAAACGAAATTTTCCTTATTTTTAATGTCATGAATTTGAACACACAAATTCAATTCTAAATGTATACAGATTATCCATAACGTAATAAAGAAAGATTAAACGCATTTGGAGAACTCTATGGCTTGTTATTTTTCTTATGAATAATCTTTAGGCGGTTTAATCTGTCGCTATTCAGAAGAAAAATTAACAAGTAAAATAGAATAATTTTTTGGCTTTGTATAATCACTAACATATTTTAATACTATCTGTTTTTAATATCTTTTTATACAGTAAACTGAAATAAAGTATGTATAGATACTATATTGGACGTTAACTTTCTAAATACCTGCATCTTAATATTATTACAATCACAAGACAAAGCAGGAATTTGATGAAGCAGTGTTCTGAGACGAATTTAAAAACATTTACAGGAATATCGATTTGTATCTGTGGTCATTATTGAGCAAATTATGTGAACTATGTAACAAGAAACGTATGAACATTCTGACGATAGCTTACATTTTCCATTTTAGAATATACCTCCAAAAACTTGTTTTCGTTTACCACTCAAATTACAGCATTGAACTTGCTACTTCTGTATACATAAACGCTGTAGGTATTAGGTTGATATTTCTTGCATTAACAATTAACAAATTTCAAAATGCTGCCATAATAAAATAGGTCAAGTAAGGGCGACAAAAGACCACTTAAGTTTATAACTTTTATAAACTCTTTTAGCATGGCAGCGGCCGACACTTTGCCCGAGAGTAAAAAAGGAGGGTCGAACGTTACTAACTGCGGAAAAGTATGAGCTTCAAGCATAAGCTTTCAACATTGCTCTCTTAGATTAAATAGTGTCTTTTGGTATTACAGTAGAAACCAAGTTGCAGTCCCATATACATAAACTTGCCACCAAGATCAGCTTTGCCGTAGTTAGTAGTAGGTAGATGTTAATTATTATATTATCCATAGTAGTTAGGAGAATCAGACATTGGACGGACGTGGCTATAGTGTTCACTACTTTCACAGCTGTATCTCATTATGCCGTTGCGGGAGCTGACATTGAAACAATTTTTATTTTACAAAATACAACCACCCGCTCTATTAATAACGTGAGTTCCAGGGAATTACACAAGGATCTGACGAAAGAAATACGTATCCTCACTATGTATATTTATGAAAACATTGTTTTGAAATTTTTAGCTTTTCCTCCGTTTAAGTTTTCAACATTACTCTCTAAGGTGATAAAGTGCTGTTGACAAAATATCTGCCGCTGCCTGCGCATCCTTTGAAGACCGAAGAAATATACACATAAAATCAACAAAATATACATATTTTATCAAGAAAATATGTAAAAAAATATCAATATAAAATATATAAGTAGGTACTGACATTTAATTGTCTACATAGGTCCTCATGTACCGACGTTCAAACCGTAGTAATCGTGAATACACTGGCATGCTTCAGGTGTTTCAGCAACATTTGACATGCAATACAGAAACTGAGAGTATCTTTAATCACAGATGCAAGTCACTAGTTGGCAAGACTATGAACACAGCCTGTTATAACTTATCAAGACATGAATTTTAAATGACGAGTACTTCATAGATAGCAGACTGTAGCACTAAACACAGAAAAAACTGCTGCTCAATATTAGATACTATCGTCATTGCTTATTTATTGATCGCTAATAAAATTCATCTCCAAAGTTATTGCAACACAAACTTGTGTTGACCATTATGTTTAAACTTTTGCACCTCAAATTATTATGATTAAATATAATTGCTAAATAAGGACAAGAAAACAACATCAATACGGATAAAATTATAAAACACACAACACTTATTTACTAGTAGTCATCTTCAGGGGATGGAGTTTTGGTTCGCTTTGCTTTCACTTAAAACTAAAGTCAAATTGCACAAAAAAGGAATCATTATTCTTTGGCCCTTAATAACTATAAAGAAAATCACAAATTCAAAACTAAGATATAAATTCGATTGAAAAATTCTCAAAAAATAGGAAATAAAAGATAGACAGCAACCACCGTAACTAAAATCATTATTATGTGCCTAATTATGCTATGTAGGGTAGCCTTAAACATGTATATATCTAAATGAATGTGCACACAGTTTAACACTATAATTAAATCTATATAACTTTACCGCTTGCAATAACCACATGCAACAATTAAAGTCTATCTAAATAGCAAAGGATTATTCTAAGGACATATCACACGTTCACAGCAGTCTTTCTATGAAGGTCTAGCCTTGCGTATATTTTTTTTCTCTGCCTCCGTAAAACCTAAAATATTTTCTATTGCATTAAGGTGACCCTGATGATTTTCTGGATCGGTGAGGAAATAATAGATGGCCGACTTCAAGAACTGCAGCGTCACCTCCGGATCTACGTTGACCTTGTTACCCTTCTGTGATTCAACTATACGACGGTACATAGCCTGTAACAGATTAATTTTGTGTACAGAAATTATAATATCGGTTCCGAAGGCATGCATTAAAAATAAATTAAAAAATAAACTAATATTAATGCAGGAAATTATACTAATATGTACATGCTGTACATTGTAAAACTACATAAAAATATATAAAAGAGCTTATAGTAACTACAGTCTAATACCATCTGTACAAAGAATTAAAAGTTATTTACCAAATATAAACCCGTAAAACCAAAAGAGGCTGTTTCAACTAAAATCATGCAAAGCTCGTGTTAGGCGATTTTTATTTGCGTTAGGAGTAAACGTTGCTAAAATATTTTAGAACTGAAGTTAGTACTGAAGCTGTTATTTTATAAATTAGGAGATATAATACCCTATAGTTATTATTACTGTAAGCTTGTCACGCATAGATAGCATCAGGGTGTCCACGATGCGCATTAAATCGTGAGTTGAAAAGCGCAATGCGCGTTTACTTGAGCGCGTGTATATAAATAACGGCATTTAGAAATTGTAGAAAAGTCCATATTTAATACAATTTACAGTTAAGGTACAGACAAACTGGAATAAGGTCAAGTTGGCTTCCAAGAAACTGGGTGTGTTCAACAGAGCGAAGCAGTTCTTCAGCTCGGAGCAAAGATTTTATGTTATACATGTCTCAAGTCAGACCGTACATAGTCATCTTTGGGCGGGAACGCCTGTTTACACCACGCCACCTTGTACAACCTGTCTTACCGTCGATTGTAAAACGGGTTGTGTTTCGAGGATTTGTTCGATGTTATGCCAGCTTCCAGCTTCCTTATACAATCGCACCACTCTTATTCGAATTTATCCTCACACACTGGAACTTGCGTACCCTGCGGTTCTAGAGAGGTTTTGTTCCGAGAACTCTTGTGGAATGAACTTCTGCCGAGGTTTTTCCAAAGACTATAAAATAGGGTCCAAAAAAAAAAGAGATGTTTGACACTCCTGGTGTTGCAAACGTCCATAGGCTATGGTAACTGATTACCATCAGGCAGGCCGTAAGCTTATTAACCACCTTAGTGACATAAAAAAAAAACAGTTTTTGTTCTCCGTGGGATTAAAACGAAGTGGTGGAATTGAGTACTACCATCTCCTTGTCAATTACAAGAAATAGGTATAGACAATATGTGTCTATATTCCTTTTAATTGACGCCCACTGACCAGTCGTCCTATATTATCTTATTATGACTGATTACTGTATTCTCTATACGTTTCTGTAGCTGATTAATAAAGTATGCATTTCTGTCACCAAAATGTCAACGGTGCTCGAAATTCCTTTCAACTGACGAGCCGATTTGCAAGTTCAAGTTCAAAATTTGTCAACATTTTAGACACTGCAAAGCCTAGCGACAGTAACATGTCTAGTATTGAGAGGCTTTTCAATTCAAATCTTTGACTTATGACGCTTCTCTATCACCTTCTTCATCACTCTCGCAAAACCTCGAAAACGGTTATTGAATAATTTTTTTGGTGTTTTCAAAGGTTTAAAAAAAACCCGGATGAAGTCGCGGTCCTCAGCTAGTTTTCAATAATTATTACTTTTGGAGAAAGTGGACACCCTGAGCTAGGGCCCTGAGCATTTCATATTAATTGTTATTATTTAAATATAAATAAATGTTGCTCAGTAGGACACTAAATGTAGTTGGGTATATAAAAAAAAAATACACCGAATCTTGGCAGTCTTGGCATGGCATATATAGAAAATCCTTGACACCTAAAAACAAATAGCAGGCCAAAAATCGATGACTAGTTACTTAAGATGGGGCTGAAACACAGACTTTAGCAAGAGTTTCTCTTAACCGTAGTGCTAAAGCAAAGTGTATAAATAAAAAAAAAAATGGGAGTGACAGTGACCGCCGCCGTCTTGTATAAAGTTCCATGGTTCCAACCTTTCGAGCTCCTAGGACCCATAAAGAAACAGCCTCCTTTGCACTTAGAAGTACTTGTGACTTTGCCGTTCGGTCCGCTGTGAATGCCGTGTCCTGTAATGCACTACACGTTAAAGCAGATTCCTGTTAATAGCCACTACATGCACACGCTACACGACATTTGGTGTACGATGTGGCGGTTAATACAATCAATATATATTGTTAATACATTCCTATTACATTGTTCGACTGTTCATTGCTTTTAGATATGTCATAACTCAAGAGATTAGCAATAGAATGTGTTAGCATTCATCACAATTAGAAAGGAGAATGAAAGAGATATTAATATGATGATGAAATTGATGACGATGACCACTGTGAACAATTTCCTCGAGAACAATCGCGCTCACATATTGGTAAATACAATGAAATCATTTCAAAGGTCATTTCATAAAGAATGTTGCCAAGGATAATTGTTCAAGTGAACAAACACTATTGTCTGAATATTAAATTTTATGCAGTAGACAGTTCTATTAAATACAAGCAAATTAAAACATGTAATTACTTACTCGGACATTTTCGAGCTCAGTCTGAGTAATCTGCAGCTGTTCAAGTAATTCCTCAACGGATACTCTGCTTGCTTGTCCTTGTGACGTTCCCGGCTCACCTTCCTATTGGAAAAGTAAAGTTGTACAGATACAAAACCATGTCACATAGTTACATGAAACTATTATCTTAATATTTGACTATCCTAAAATTAGGGCAAATTAGCGAACTAGATGTAAGCGGAGGCGTGGCACATTTACAGAAGAGTAGCTGACGCGTTTATTTTAGGAATATCGATTGCTTCGTAAATAAAATTTTTGCGTATTTCGGAAAAAGCATTAGGCTTATTGATTTCTTTTAATGAGCTTCAGTATTGGCTTGAATCGGTAAAAGATGATAAATATGCCTTGTCTAATAGGTTATCTAGTATATTACGGTTATATTGTATGAGTTACAAATATTATTATTATTTCTTTAAATGCAATTGGTTCTATGAATCACTCAAATTAAAGGGAATAGTGAGCAGGTGTTCTACTTCCACATTTTTCAAAATGTCTAATCATATTTATATATAACGGCAGATTTCCTATTTCATAGGTTTATCACACCATTTGCGTCGTAGTAAACCAGGACTTCTAATTGGACATCTCAACATATCTCAATAAAATGTAGTTACTAGCGAGTAAGTCCAATAAACCGATCGCAACGTCACCTGGCGGGTCCAATTGTAAATCTAAACCTTTCTCGAATCCACTTAAACACACAAAAAATTCATCAAAATCGGTCCAACCATTTATGAGCAGTTCAGTGACATTCACAAGGGCAGAAGAGTTATATATGAAGATAAGAGAAGTAAAATACATAAGATAGTCAAGACCCGATATGATCTTATTCTATAGTGGCATAAAAATAGGCAAGATATAGGTAATTGTATTATTTTTCTTGCTAACTTGATGTATTCTCACCTTTTCCAATTCAAATTTAGCTGCCTCGACCCCTTTATTGTACATTTGTAAGTACATAGATCGATGCTTACTCTCCTCCTCGTGTAGCTGCCTGCTGGCCTCCTCTAGCTGCTTCTCCAGAGAGTGGATTCTCTCTTTAGCTTGCTCATAGTTTGGCAGCAACTCACAATAACGTGTGTTTACATCTGCTAACTTCTGCAACAAGGCTTCAACCTTATCATTGTGAGCTTTTTTGATATCTTGCGTTTCTCCTACATTTGCTCGCATCACATCTTCTACTTTCTTTTCATAAAAAGCTATTAAACTACGGCGTTCCTCATCTGCATCTTCCAATTCAGTCATACACGAGGCATCATGTGTTAACATATGAACAGATTCCTTGGAGTGTAAGGAAGAATTTGTGAGATCATCAAAGTGGCCAGAGTCAGTAAAGGAACCTTGCATTTCATTGCGACATCGAGTTGGAGTTTGAGCTTTGTATAATGGACTATCAGTTACATCAAAAGATCTGCAAGCCTCTTCCCGCTTTGGACTTTCTTGTTCAATAGAAATATCATCTGCATTTTCCCTTATTGTCACAACTTCGCTGGAATTAGATTTTTCATCAGGGGAGCAAATTGATGCTTTGTATAGTCGGAGTTCCACTACTTCTTTTGTGAGATGAAATATTTCGCTGTCTTTTTTTTCTAAATCTCTTTTTGCTTGGCTGAGAAGGCTTTTGAGTCGACGGATTTGTTTTTGCGCCCGCTGTGTAGGAGTGAGGTACTCTTCCCCAGCAAGGCCAGCGTGTGATGAACAGTGCAATACATATCGCATGGATCTGCCACTAAATGTGGTACCATTGAAAGGGGCATAACCTGCATCAACAGAAGCAGCGGTAGCTGCGCTGCCATAGCTGTGAAGGGATTCATCATCAGGCAATTCTTCTGGGGATCCTGGTGGGGTGTGCGCCGAATCTGTCATACTCAATTTGCCATCCACACAGTTGTCCTGGGATTTAAGGCAGGGTTTTCTAGGTTTATGTTGAGCATTCGAGCTAAACGACTGAAATGAATAGAAAATTTACATTTAGTAATTACAGTTAGTAACATTTCATAGAGTTGACTAAAAATTTTACATTTATTAACATTACATTTTAATTTTTTAATATAGCCTAATTAGCATCCTGTATTTTATAGCGGTCACCTCTATGGTACCGCTAAGAGCAGATCACGCTTGACACACGAAGTGCGATTGTAATTCCTATTACTTACACCGTAAGTCAGCTAAATGTGCTGTACATAGGTCAAAGTGACGTGAACTTAGCTGTGGAAATTTCTTTAAATGTATATGACAATGTTAATTTACAAGTTAAAACTTGGGAGTCCCATCGCAAGGAGAGATTTGAAGTTAATGTAAAATTCTGTAAAGATATTTAAATTTTATAAGCCTTCATAAAAACTGGATATTTTCATATGCCATTTTAAAAGACTCTCTTTCTTATGGCGTCAATAATAAAAAGTACACCAATATTGGTAAGGTTATAGATATATAAATATTCATTTGCCGTGGGTTTGCGTTTTGGATATTCCTAACGTTCAGAGTTCGAAGTGGAAGCTATTAATGATATTCTGCTGTCTATTGGTATTATCACAATTACTCGCAAGTCATTTCGATTTCGTTCAAAATTACTTGTAGTCCTTAAATTTGAATAATTTATATAGAATATTGAAGCAAAATCGCATGTTTTTATATCTTATTTTACCCTTCCAAGATGTGTGTCATTATTTGTAGCTCATTGAGCAGAATACAATATGTACTACTACTACAAACTTAATATTCTTTATTTTCAAAAAGTAGCTTAATTGTGGAGAAACAGAAATATCAAAATCAATTAATGTATAGAATGGAACCCACATACATACAAACCAATGAGTGCCCCCAGTAGTTGGTTACGTGTTTGAGGGGAAAAATTACTTAGGCGAAATTGTATAAGGATTCATCAAACAAGCACCGATTTTAATATTTTCATAAAACGACAAACTTTCAATTCACAAATTATTGTAGTTTATCTAAATATTAAAACAAAAATTTATTGACTACTGTGAAATGATTATGACTGAAAGGTTTATTATAGATGATTGGGCCGCTTTTTCAGTACCTCACGTTTCCAGTCGCCTATGTTTTGAGAAATAAATTAACGAGATTGTTATTGTGTTTTAGTAATGTGAATTTGAAGGCTGCGGTATTGCTGTAATGAGCTAAGAAGTTCTTTGCTCAGTATGTACACAAACAATACTGGAGACACATCACACATTATCAACTATCAATACCATACCATTCACATAATTCCAGTAACTATTTTTATGTTCACGCCAAGTACCTTGTCGGGTAGGCAGAGACATCGCATCGCCACATGACTCAGTCCACACTGCACTTCTTTAACATAAAATACGACCAATTCGATTATGATAGGCGAGACTTGGCTCCACATCTATCCACTTTCGCGTTGTATATCTCATTTATCATTATTTCCTCCTGCATTCTTTCTGCATGTCCGAACTACGGAGCACACTCTTTTTATTTCTTTCTCTTTCAGACCGACTCTCTTAAATCAAGACTAATTTTGTTTTTTTTAAAGATGGGAGGCATACAACATACGGCCCACCTTATGTAAAGCGGTTACCATTGCCTATAAACGCTTGCAACATATTAAGAACTACTCGCATGATGTCACCTCTGTTGCTAACACAGCAACTCCTTAGGAGCTTATTGAAGACCTCATTCACACGCAAGAATACAACAACCCTCGGGTGTTGTTATTTCGCTGCGGTTTTCTGTGAGGTGGTACTTTCCCAGATGGTCCGTTTTGATGCGCCCTACCTCTCTTAAAAACACCCAGACCAAGACAAACAGACATGTTTGTCTTGGTCTGGTTCCAGTTCCAGAAGGTGAGCAATTGGATGTCATGAATCAGAAGCGTGCTCGACGCGACCCCTGCTAATCAATCATTGCATTTCTGGTCTTTCTGGAGATATGATGAATAAACAGATTGTAGTAATGAATCATTGACGTTTAAATATCTTGTGTGTGTAATATAGACTAATTGAAAGGGTAGTGGCTCTTGACGATCTTCACAGTGGCATGATTGCCTTCTGGTCAGAGGTAAACCAGGACGATCATGCCATGCTTTCCTTTCGCTTAGTCTCTGGAGTGAGAGAGAATGGTCTGGTAGCCAGACGTTTCTGGATTTGTATTTAAGTGGGGATCACGTGAGTTTTTCTGTGTTACAATGCATATTAGCAAAAAATTAAGCTGTAAAGGCGATTTTTATTTGCGAAATAAAAGTAACTGAAGATTTCAAGAAAACTATTCCGTCTGCATATCGCGAAGCTGTGGCTTCTTTAAAGCAATGCAAGTGACGATTACTGCAAAAGAATTTCCGTCGTATAAAAGTGGAAAATCTGACCTATACAATAAAACGAATAAAGGGGTAGAGGCCTTAAAAAAACAAGGCATTCGAGAGAGATTGATGTAGAAATACCTGCAATTTTTCACAAGTTTCTGCTCTTTGATTTGATTACACATAAAAGAATAAAGTAATAGCTTTCGCGTCTGAATCGGCGAGGGAAATAATAAGCAGAGAGAATAATTTTTTTGGCGACGGGACATTTAAAACACGTCTACGTCATTTTTTGAAATTTTATTAATTATCAACAGATGTAGGAAATTCCAAAGAAGAAATTAAAATAATGTCTGTAGTATACACTTTGTTACTAAATAAATAAGAAAGAACCGTAATCTTTTCACATTAATAAAAAAATATCCAAATGGGAACCAATGAAATTCACAGTTTATTTCGAAGCCACAGTTATGTCAACATTACAAAATAAATTGGTTGAAGCATATGGAAGAAAGCAGAAAGCCTAAATTTAATTAGAAACAAGATAAGAAACATGTAGCTATTTTGACAGTATTGGTACATCTACTTCAGGAAGCTGTAAACAATGGATTTCTTTATATTATGGGAGATAGGCCAACTGACAAATTTAAATAATTATTTTGTAACACAATGGTTGGAGAATACTCTAATAAAAGATAAATGGTGTTGTTTTTCTGAAAGACCATCACAAACAAGCTAAAAGGTTGGCACGCCATGTTATACAGGACATAAGTAAATCATCTAACCTGGTCCAATTTTAAAAACCCTAGATGATTACTTTTACCAAAAAAAAGAAGAGCAAAAGATATTGAATGACAAGAGGATAAATTATATTGTAAATTGTTTTATAAGTGGTGAAATAACAGTAGATCTTTGGAGAATTGAGTCCATTTATTTTTTTTTACTTTCGATTCACATATAACATGCAGGGACATTTAGGTACATAATGATAATGGTAATGGATTGTATTAAATATATTTTGTTATTTTGGTGATCACATTCAGAGTTTTTGAATAATTTAACAAGTACATTATCTAAAAAGTACCAAGGTAGCAGAACTTGTAGAAGGTTGTTATGAAATAAAGTTATTTACAGTGCACTTTCTTACAAAGTGACTCTTATTATATGATAGCATCCTTCTACAAGCTTTCGCTACCCACATTCTTTTTAGGATTCCGTAGAACTGACCAAAAAGCCTTGATTTAAGAATAGGAAAATAAATGCTTATGCACTCAGTATAATTTTGATTTGAATATTAAGTACCTAATAATTTGGGGTTGAATATGGACACAAAAATAGAAGTTAATGTATAGAAATCCATGTTCAACCCCAGGGTGTAGAATGTGGACAACATTTAGGGGTTCAACATGGACGGGGTTAGAGATTCTGGGGGTTGAAGATGGACTAAAGGCATTTCAAGCACGGCATCAATATAGAATCTGATCCATTGCAGTATTTCGGACACAACTGTCTATCAGAATCATATCTTATCACATTTTTTTGGTCATTTTGCCTCCATATGTATGTATTATTTTATTACATATATGTATGTTAGCCAGAAATAATTATACACGGCCAATTATTTGATGATCTGTATATCTCATATATGGCAACTTATGTACACATGTCACTAAATGAAGTAAGAAGTACAAAATTTACCATTAATTAGTAAAGATTTAACCCAAAACCAAATATGATTTTCTATATGGTGCCAAAGGAGTTTGTTCAGATGGCATAGGAGTTCCTTTTAAACAGGATATTAGAGGATTTATGTAAATGCATTTAATTGTGTATTTACACAAAATTAAATTAAGAGAAACTTCCAAAAAGTCTATAAGAACCTTAATATTTTTTTACACAGTTATATATTGTTTAACCCACTAGGCCAAGTCTGTATTATTAGGACTTCCACATAGAATAGCTACAGTAAAAATAAGTGTAAGTATAGGTATTTTATGCTATTTACAAACAAATAAAAATAAAGATAATAATACCAATGTAACTAACTACTATTAAATGTAACTTTACTAACAAATGTAACCAGAAGAATTCCTAAGAAAATTATATTTATAGTGGTAATTAGTATCAGTGAAATTTATTTAAAATATTATGTATCTAAGAAATAAGTAATATTGCTATCATTATCACTGTAAAATCACATGTATTAATCCCATTCATTTGATTAGCATGCGCAGGATTCTCTTTATTTTTTATAATCCTATCTTTGGCCGGTCCACACTCAGGTTGCCTTATACCCACTTAAGTATAAGGCAACCTGAATATTAACATGTTTGAAATCTCCACAGATGCTTTTACATGATTTAAGTAAACTCAAAACGTGCCATACCATATGAGACATAAAGGACAATAAAATACATATTGCATGCTTGTAGAGGCCCCATTTAAAACAAAATGGACCCTATTATGTGTATATTAGAAAAATGCAAGAATGTTTTATGACAAACTATGATTAAAGCATGAGGGTATCTATAATACATCAGCTTGTGCATGCATTTTTGTTTTAATAGAGGTCTATAGAGTCTTCCTAACTGCTGCCTCGTCTACTACAAATAAAGACAATCAACTAAAAACTTAGCGGAATATACCATTAAATAGAATTTTTTAATAGCTAGATACACAGTAGTGTGTCAGACAAGTTCAGAAAAAAAGGACCACACACTGGCTAATTTTTACATTATATGAAACATTTCATGTCCGATGTCCTGTTATCCAAAAGCTATTAGTGAAATATTTTTTACCTTATTTTATTGGTAATTTATAATTGTAGATAAATTACATTCAAGTAAATTGACATAGCCTTTGATCTCAACTCTTTAATTGGTGACTCCAATTACTCTGAAGGTCATTTTGGGTTGGTTATAGAATAGAGGCGCAGGCTTTTGGGGTAGATGAGGGTTGAATTATGTAGGGATTGATGTCTGCTTTTTAAATATATCATTCCTGTTCCGCGGAGCCGCATAGTTCTTTTTAATGATTTTTAATATTTGTGCAAAGAAATATACCTTAACCTTTTCAAATGAATTTACAAGTTATATTTTAGCAAAACAGAACATATTTTAGCCTGTTTCTATGTGTTGTGTGTTGAAATGTTAAATGTTTATTAAATGTATTATTCAGATGGTTGTAGTAACCCATATTTCTTTTTCGATCGAAATTTAATACTGCATAACGGAACATACTCTACCTACATTTGAATATCACACTTAAAATATTAACTTAGCATATTATAAGATACAACGAAAGGAAAGAGTATATTCAACCAACCCTCACTGCTGACAGTAGGCTAGTTACGTTCCCTATACACCCCACACCCAGAAAGAGGAACCCCGCGAAGCAGGGCTCCGTCAACTTGCCTTTGATCACTATGGTGAGAATTTAGTAACAAATAAAATTTCAAATTGATATTTCAGGAGGGGTATCAGTGCGTAGCCCCTCCCCCCATCTTACCCTTGTCCGCTAATACCTGCGCCTATATTCTATATTTTTCCCATCATTTCTAGCTAACTTGACCCTTTACCACATTTTTGTTGGGATTCATGTCATAAAGACAATTTATGTTTGCTGTTCCAGTTTATGTAATGTAATAAATCCATACGTAGATTCTGTTAGAATCTACATATGGATAACGTAAGAGATACTTACAAATATAATATCCAAAATTATAGCACATAATCAAATACGGTAGTGTAATTTTGCGTGTATCATGGAACTGAATGTTTTGCTGTGGCATAGATGGGTAGCTATGGTAATAATAAATTATTCAAAGTGTAAATATATGGGGGTGACAGTTACTTACATGGCTTCTTTGGCGATGGCCTGGCTCCAGAAGACGAGGCCCATCGCTCCGATTTTTCTGATGTGTAGTTTCCGTGATTATAGGAATTAATTTCCTCGTGGAAAGAGGCGAACGCTGCACCATCTTTTCACCGCGCAGCCGCAGTGAAGAAGTGCGCCGGAAATTCCCGGCGACGCTCCCCGCACAGCAGTGTTCATCGTGAAACTCTGGCACTCTTCTGTTATAATTTCTGTTCATTTTCTTCAATTATTCACATTGACTTAGCGTACTGTAAAAATATAACAGCTGTCTAATAATTCAATAAAACATACAAAACATTAAGTATGCCAAAATGACATTTCAAAATTGGCAACTAAATAAACAATCATATTTTGTATTTTGGCGGGACTAGCGGCAGAGTTCAGTTAGCTACGCCGGCATTCTAATTTCATTTGAAAAATTTTCACTCAGATCCCATACATTTTGAGTGAACTTTTTTCGATTCCAATTCGAATGTGGTGTTTTTAGGCCTGTAATGCTACATTTAATACGATTGGGTTCGTAATATTTGTATTATGACATAACCTTTATCCCTAAATTTACCATAATAATACTTTGAGTCAGCTGTATAAAATTATATATCTGTGACGAATTTACACAGTTCTTATTGCTTAGCGTTAGTTTTTCTGATACAATCACGAAGTGTTATATCTGATCCTTGGCTTACCACTCACGGGGTCAAGTGTCTGTTAGAGACAGTATTTCCTCCGCCATAAGATTCAAACGGATACAGTGCATAGATTTAGCTACATACGGTGTAGATACTAATACAGAAAAAAAGAATTACTGACTGATTTTATCTTTTTATAATAAATCCGGAAGGTGGAAGGACCTTAATCCTTTCAATTGGAGTTCAGAAATATTTTTCGATCGTGTAAATTAGAAATAAAATAATTGATTTCTCACGGCTGACCCTCGTGGGAGTAGAATAATTATTTATTTTACCTACATGAAATTTGACCTAACCTGCAGTTTAGATCAAATTGAATGTAAATTTGACTTTCATGAAATAACGCCTGAATCTATTAACTATTTTGCATACATCGAGTGCCAAAGAATACATACATACCTACAACCCATCTGTGAAATGGTTACCGTACCTGTCAACTGTACCATTATGTTCTGTATTCGAATTAATGTTAGTTTTACAAGGAATATTATTTGTTGCCACCTCTGCTGCTAATGTAGGAATTTCTTATGAACCTATTGTTAGCTTCATTAATACCAAGGTACTGTTAATTAGTTGTGGTCTTCCTTAAGGAAGTATCATAGATGTTCTATACTTTATAGATGTTTTAAGGTATTTCTTTATATCTTCAATAAAGGTAGTGTGATAGATAGAGTAAAAGAAGCGCGTGGGTGCCTAAAGAGAAATAGAAAACAGACGATTTAATCCCGTAAAAAAACTAATTGCTTTAACAGACTATTTTTGTTCATAATATATAAAAAAAAATGTAATTAAAAAATATTTTCTTGATTTGAATCCCTATTCATATAGTTGCTTTCTCTCGACTAGCATCGTCTTCAATTAGGTCAGTGTCAGTTATTATTTATTATTTCATATTTTTTTAGTTTATTATTAAATATTTATCATATCGTCACCATATAGAATCTTCACCAAATTTACAAATACTTACACAGAAAAGTCAGTTTTAAACAGAACCTCCTATTTATCGGATTTGCAAATAAGACAATTAGGTAGGTACTGTAAATATTGACACCGCGGCCGATTTGAGATAATTTTAGATTAGCTTAGCTCGCGGTGTGCCCTGCGCTTTAGAACTGTTTCAAACACTTGCTATAAAAACCGGACTGAAATTGATTATTTGTATTCCTGCGAGTGAGTAAATTTACCAGGAAGAAGTTGCTGCGTTGGCAGTGGGGATGGAATGCGCAAGCTATACTTTTTAGGGTTCCGTACCCAAAGGGTAAAACGGAACCCTATTACTGAGGCTCCGCTGTCCGTCCGTCCGTCCGTCTGTCACCAGGCTGTATCTCTTGAACATTGATAGTTAGACAGTCGAAATGTTCACAGATGATGTATTTCTGTTGCCGCTATAACAACAAATACTAAAAATAGAATAAAATAAGTATTTAAGGGGGCTCCCATACAACAAACGTGATTTTTTTAGGGTTTCGTACCCAAAGGGTAAAACGGAACCCTATTACTGAGGCTCCGCTGTCCGTCCGTCCGTCCATCCGTCCGTCCGTCTGTCACCAGGCTGTATCTCATGGACCGTGATAGTTAGACAGTTGAAATTTTCACAGGTGATGTATTTCTGTTGCCGCTATAACAACAAATACTAAAAAATAGAATAAAATAAATATTTAAGGGGGCTCCCATACAACAAACGTGATTTTTTTGCCTTTTTATAGTTAATGGTACGGAACCCTTCGTGCGCGAGTCCGACTCGCACTTGGCCGATTTTTTTTGCTTGATATTGATAACGGCAAAAGGTAGACGTTTGAAATATTCACAGAATATTTAGTTACATGTTCACTTGAAGACTAAATAATTAAATTAAAATAAAATAAATATTTAAGGGAGGCTCTCATACAACAAACGTGATTTTTTTTTGCAGTTTTTATAGATAATGGTACGGAACCCTTCGTGCGCGAGTACGACTCGCACTTGGCCGATTTTTGTATTACCAGCGTTCATATACTACGGTAACAGCTTCACATCAAGGCGGCCCGTAAGTAAACAAAAAAATATAGGCAAACCCTTAGGTTTTTATTTTTGTCACCCTTTTTTGGTCGACGGTTAGAAATAGATAACAATATCGACAGCTGGAATTTGGACTCAATTCGAACGGTGCAACACTGGCCCAGACAGTTTGCCCTGACGCTAGGTTTGTTACAACACAGCCTTGTTTCGCAACGGACTCGAGAAACGGTTAGTTACAGAATATTGCACGAACGCATTATCTGCCTGGGAACCTTTGAATGGTCTACTTTACAAGTACCTAGGTACATTTGTGTTAACGAATACACTTCTTAATACCTACGTAGGTATTTAGATTTACCTAGTCAGGTCATAAGTTCTGTCAAAACTTTTGATGTAATTAATGATACACTTTTTGATTATTATGGAAAAGTTATATATGAAATGAAAGGTAATTAAATGTACAATAAAATTTAATTTACATAATTCGAAATGCCCTCCTCCATTTTGAATACATGCCCTTAATCGACGCGGCCAGTCATCGATCGCAGCACGCACCACATTTATATCTATTTCTGCCGCTGCTTTAACCAGACATGCACGAAGAGACTCCAAATTCTGATGAAGTTTAGCGCAGACTTCCTCCTTCAAATGTTGCCATATCTTGTAGTCCAGTGGATTTAAATCTGGACTAGAAGAGGGCCAGTCCTCATGCCCGATGATGTCAATTCCACGGGCGGTCAACCAGTTTTGAGTACTTCGTGCCTTATGAGCTGGTGCAGAGTCTTGTTGGAATATCCAGTGTCTGTTTTTGAACATTGTTTGAGAAAGAGGTTGTACTATGTTTGTTAGGACGGTATTTTGGTAAACCACGGCACTAATTTTCACACCTTTTCCACAGAAAAACACCTCAGTTAAGCCTGAGTATGAGACCATGATTGATGAAGAATAATGCCCTCGCTGGACCCTCGTAATACGCGTGCTCGCTTCTTCACAACTGTGGGCATACACATTATCATTTTGTTTGCTGTAACTTTCTTCGATGGTAAAAATTTTCTCATCCGTATACAAAATTTTTCTGTGACCTCCATTTGCGTACCGCTTCAGTAGTTGTTTCGATTTTACCACCCTATTCTTTTTTAATTATCAGTTAAGAAATAACCAGTACGTCTCTTATAGGCTGCAAGTCCTAAGTCATCTTTTAAAATACGCGATATGGTGCTATCTTCATCTCCCGAGATAAAATATTTTGCTTTCGGACAGGATTTTTTTCAATTCTTTCCCTTACTGCTTTGACCACCTTTTTCGTACGAACACTATATGGATGCCCAGATCTTTTTCTGTCACAAACAGAGGAGGTCTCATTGTACCTATTAGCCCGGTACACAAACATTTTACTAATACCAAGCGTATGGAGAGGTTCAAAAATTGCATTTGGCTCCATACCTACTTTGTGTAATGCAATCACAGCGATTCGGTACTCTATATCCATTTTAATATCGCAAAATATTGTACAATGTATTAGCGCCAAAATGAGAAAACTCAACGAACAATCATATAAAAATGACAGATTCCAAATTCAAATGTAATACATGTTTTTATTTTTAATTGTAACAGTATTTATGGCCAGACTAAGTATATATTAATATATTGTTAATTTTACTATTTATTTGTTCTGTGTCAGAATTTTCTAGAACAGCATTCAGCAGAATAAAATTTATTCTAGATATATAGAACTAGACAGAGAATATTTGAGAAATAAAACTATTCATTTGATCAATGAAATATATATATATATATCAATAAGAAAATGATTAATACACAATAAAAGGCGATATTAAATCATGCCGTAAATAACGCCCATGATAGATACACTAACAACTTTTCAGGACGGTTACACTTGGTTAAACTTGCCATTATATTATAAATGAAATAGATTTTTTTTTTATTGCAGATTTTTCTGGTTTCTGTATTGTCGAGGATATCATGTTTTAAATACCACCAGGACTTAGTATTATCAGTTCCGCTCAAGTATGTTGTGATAATCTCTAAATATGAATTGACAGAGAAACTTTGTGTAGAGGTCCTTTATCTCGCTCTTTGACGACCGCTAACTCTGTTACTAATACAAGTCACAAATCCCACAATGCTGCTTGTTGCTTTCTGCCATCAAATATTGATAAGGGCATTTTTCTGTGGGTTTTCTGGCCTTATGACATGTACAACTGAAAATACACATAGCTTTATTACTCATCTCGTAAACCTGCAATCCAATTACACTAAAAATATGTGTGCAACAGTAATTTCAAAAGGATTTTGAAAGTATAAATGATTAAAACACAATTGTGGCCTGATTTTCGGCATTCTCCTTTGTTTCTTAGTCACGCACTGAAATTAAAATGCGATGATTCCCACCGTAAAGACTGTGCAAGTGTTTGGTGTGTATGTGTGTTTGTTATAAGTACCTTTAAGTCCTATTGTATTGAAAGCGTGCTAATGTAATGTCTTAAATTTTATTCAACTGCTTTCTTTTACATTCATAATTCATTTTTTTAAATCTTCCATGGAGGTATGATCTGAGTGAGTGAGGTGAGGAGGGATGATCGTAAGCCAAGAGACAGACGAGGTTTGAGTAAAGGTGATCGTGAAAAATAGAATAATGTTTCCATCGACCCAGTCCTTCGGAAATCATCAAAAACACGTTACAAAACAAACAGGAATTTTCGGAATACTCTGTGTCATTTTTGCTACTTTTTTACTAGTATTTTATCGGAGTCATTGTTATTAAAGTAAGCGTTAAAATATAGTTTAAAAATGGCTTAACAATTGATTTGGAGCCAAAACCAACCTTACACAGACATGGTGTATTCCACCCATTAGAAAACTAGGCTTTTGTGATATTTAAAGGTGTACTTCTATTAAGAAATACTACTACCTCGATCACAAGATAAGGAAGGTAGAGATGCGACGGCGACCTGCACGAAAGTGGAGGCGCAACACACATACAATACTCCTTGTGTGAGTCGTACGTTTATTTATGTGTCCAATAAATGAACTTATTAAAGTTTATTTTTGTCTTTTATTATGTAAGCATTTTATCGGTAATATATCTATGTATGTAGAGTGAATTTTCATACCCATATGCCTTTCGCCTTGCTAGACATAGGTACTACTAAACTTGCTACACTAAATAGACTAGTTTGTTATGTATAGTATTCAAAACAAACTTCAACTTACCTGAATAATCTTGGTTGTAGTAAATTGCCAATAAATACTTTTCTTGTTATCATTCAAATGACGTAAGCAGTCGATCAAACCACTCTCAAAACACTAGTGAATACCAAGTTTATGCACAAATGATAGACACGCTGTGACCTTTCACACTTCAAACATTGTTATGACAATAAACATTTATACTTCTAGACTAATAGACCTCTCAAACAATACTGAGGTAAGTGATTCTTTATTGTTAAGTTTGCTGAATACTTGTGTTAAGTTTATGAGGAAGTGAAATGTCTGTAACCTGCACAAATCCTTGAGATACGCTTGCAAGCAATATTATAAGTATAAATAACTATAAGCATAATTATATTATGACGTTGTACATCATTTTTCCAATAGCAAGCAAAACTCACTAGTTAGCAAGAGAGATTTGCTGTCTATATTGTTTTCAACTTCATTAGAAAACTTGAACGTTTATTGAGGATATAGACTTTTGCAATAAACACCGATATCAATTGATATCCATTGAAATTAAAATACATATCCATCTTTTTAATGGATCAAGCTTAACAGTGAAGGGATTTGAGCACTAACCTCTATATGATGTTTTGGAATTATTTAAGAGTCCATTTGAATATAGTCAAAGTGGTTTACCCTTAACGGCGCACAAGGCACCCTTTACTCCTCAAAAAATTGTGTTATAGTGCTTACGTATCTCATCAATTCGAGCCTACGTTCCAATGCGAGGAAACAATAAGCTGAAGTGACAATATGTTGAACTAATTAGAGCTGAGCGTTCTACTTCATACCCCGACGCGTAACAGTCAGTTCAGTTTTAAAGCAAAATCATTCTATTGGTTCTCTGTTCGTTATTTCCTCCATGAATTAAATTAGGTACCAGTCCAGTACCAAGGGACTACAGTATGGGGTACTTCAAGAAAGGCGTGAAGAGGTTCTTACAGGGTCGGCAACGGAAGAATGACACCCCTGGTGTTGCAAATGTCCATAGGCTACGGTAACTGCTTACCATCAGGCAGGCCGTACGCTTGTTTGCCACCTTAGTGGTATAAAAAAACTCATAAACGACGCTCCAAATTGATACATTAGCTGTTATTTGTATATTGCCTTTTAACCCTTCAGAGAGTTGTTATTTGATTGTGGTTTTCTGTGAGATGGAGGTGCTTCCCTTGACCTCTTCTCTCTTAAATCATCCAGACCAATACACACAAACATGTTCATGCACAAAAATATTTCGCGTCATTCACGACTGAGCCACCGAGCTCGTCAAAAGATGAATGAGTTGATAGAATGAACGAGAGATGCCAAGATGCTTTGTGTGTGCCAGAGACAAAGCGAAAGGGAAGCGACACCGAAAATCTGCCCGATGGCATGATGGTCCTGTGCTCCGGGATGAACCAGGACGATAATGACAGCGCTGGTGTAGGTGTCGTGCTTTCATCTCGCTTGGCCGCTGGTGTGAAAGATTACGATTTAGTAGGTCCAAGACTTCTCTGGGTTAAGATAAAACTGGGGATTGCGCGAGTCTTTTTGGTTGCAGATAATGCTCCTGTGAGCTCTTCTGATCCCCAGATCCCCTTCTGACCCTCAAGAAGTTTTGGGAGTCTGTAAAGGGTGTTCTGGATTTGGCTGAAGCGAATGAACGGATAATTATGTGTGGTGATCTAAATGGATGATCACATCTGACCACTGCCTAGTGTCGAGCACAGTGCCAAGCTCGGTTCCACCACTACCCACAGAGGTTAAGCGTCGTGTATGGCTCTACTCGTCAGCAGTTTGGGACGGCATGCACGACTACTTTGCTTCCGTCCCATGGGGGCAGCGTTGTTTCAGTTCGAAGGATTTCGCAGCGAGTGAGTGAGTTGACGAGATCGGTTTTGGCATCGAATACTACATTCCTCGCTCCGATGTCGTCTCCAAAAGCCGGAAACGCCCTTGCTTCAATCGCGAGTGCGCCGAAGCTGTTAGTAACAAACAGGGGACGTAACGCGCTTAGACCAGGGGTCGCGCCCTCAAAGATAAAAAAAGGCATGCTCCGTTGGTTCGGACATATAGAAAGAATGCAGGATGAAAGAGTGTCGAAACAAATAAACAATGCGAAAGTGGTATGCAGGAGCCGAGGAATACCAAGACTAACCTACCATGACCAAATTGATCATGTTTTATCATAACGTAATGTCAGGAGCCTGGCGAGCCGAGCGTGCATGAGAAGAGCAATAAATGTTAAAGAAGCGAGTGAGGTTTGTAAGGATCGAGTCATGTGGAGCTCGGTTCTTTCGGCCTACCTCGCAAGGGATTTGGCGTGAAGATATAGATAAGATAGATTAAATATAGAAACTTTATATGGTGTGTATAAATATAACATTGTACATTTTTTGGATTTGAAGAAAATTGTAACTAACTTCAACTACCTCGCAAGAGACCTGGCGTGAAGATGTACATACATACAACTTCAACTTATCAGGTGTATAGGTAGCTAATTAAATTGGAACTTTGTTAAAACCGATGTAAATACTGAAACATTGAATGCGCTCTGCTTGACTCTCACTTGTACGTTTTTCTACTATTACGAGTGTAACACGCTTGTAACCCCGCAAGTACTTACTTGAGAAATTACATGAAATAAGTTGATCGCCGTAGCTTCATTATTATTGCACAACGTAACGATTTACGACTATGATATGAATTCTGTAATACACATGAAATAGTTTGTAATTGACATGATTGTATATATGATTACTAGCGGATTGTATATTTGATTAATACTACGCTAAAAAAAATGCATTTTGTTTATTTGTTGGAAAAAAAGGAACTTTGCTTATATATTAACTTTTTTATCTTTATTTTAGCGGATAAACAATATTTTGAAAAAATATTTTTTCCTGTAGGCGTTTAAACATAAAGGTTTTTTGGCGTTCCAACACTATCATTGGGAGCAAGCCTCCAACTTGACACTAATGTTTTTAATTTATTGGCGAGTAGGGGAAAAGTCTAAAATCGAGTTCATGAATGGACTGAATTTGCCTAAACCATTGTTTTAGTAGTCTAAAACCACCTTCGCATTATTGCCTTTCAAATGAAATGCCGGTTTGGGGCACATCGGTTGAATGGTTTCGAAATCTATAACGGACACAGGTAGAAACATTTTTTGAGAGTCCTAGGAGTCCAGCAACGGCAAAATGCAAGGCAACCTGGCGATTCAAGACGTACAATAATTAATAGTACCTAGATTTTGTGTCTAATCTATGATAATGAAGAACAAAAATAATCAATAAGGATTATGCTATGCAATACTTCTATTGCTGTTAATATTAATTACTTATACACATTTTAATCAAATTTATATAGATAAGTAAGTCATCGACATAATAGCAGCACACATGTCATATTTATCAATTTATGTAATAGTACTCGCAAGTCCTTCTTTGTTAATTTTTTGGAAAAATATACCTACTCTATGTTTGTCACCTATGAAATATTTTATATATATTTTATATAAAATTTAATAATGGCTTGTGTGAATATAGATTTTTTTCATTCTACTTAGAATGAATAAAACTAACAACGAAACTAATTTTGTGATGTAGCTATTTTCATTTTTGATGTAACTATTTTGATTTATGATACATTATATAAAACACAAAAAATGTTTGTACCTATGTCCGTTATAGACTTTGAAACCATTTTCCATCCGATTGTGATGAAACATATGTGTTATATTCAACACATTACCGTTTAGAGATATAAAAAAAAACGCTCAGCGAAGCGGTGCCGGGCACAGCTAGATGTATAACTAGTCTGGCCATAAATACTGTTACGTAGAAACTTTTTTTTTTCAACTTTAATTATTTTGAATTTGGAAGGCGTTTATTATGTTAAAAACTTCTTTCGATTTCCCGCCGTTTTACATATTTTTTTCGCGTTTATTATCAAATTACAATATGGAATTGGACGTTAAAGAATATAATATTGCAGTGATTGCCTTGCACAAAGTGGATATGGAGCCGTCGGTTATTTCATGACACTTCAAAAGCTTGGTATCAGCCGTATGAACGTACATATCGTAGTATCGATAGATATACAAATACTTTATCTGTTGAAGACCATAAAAGGCCTGGCCTAAACCGCGTGCTGTAGGCCAATTCTACTAAAATCCTGCAGCTTTTACGCTTGTCATTCGAATCGTGCAGGAGTAGTGCAGTGCCAATACGTGTTCTATTAAAATTTCCTGCACTGCAACGGCACTGCATCTACGCTGCAACTGTGCGTATTCTGCAGATGAACTACTTAACACCTGTCATGTTATTATAATTCAATCTAATAAATTGGATTTTTACTTAATATTGATTCCAGCAGTTTCAAGCTCCTTGCTTGCCGGGCGTGGAGGTATTTCTAACTGAAAAAAAGCTTTACTTAATCATATATTCCCACAAACATTTCCCAAAACAAAACAAATGTTTCGTAATGTAATTCACCGCTGCTGAATATTAATTTTCACAAAAGCTTTGCTTAAGACTAACGTTAATAATACTGCAATTAAACTTCTTCAAAACTTCTGTGACCTCTATACAAATGCCAAAACAATTTATCAGAATACGATTATATTGCAGGAAACGTGCAGGTGCAGTGTAGGTTTTTAACAGAATAGCGAGACATTTACTGCAGCGTTGCTGCAACGTCGCTTCTGTAAGATCGCTTAACAGAATAACGAAACGTCAACATGTACACATTTTGGCACACGCCGCGCTGCAGTGCAGTTGCAGTTTTTTAGTAGAATCGGTCTACTGTTAGAACCACAAAGGCTGTTAATGCTGTTAAAGCCAGAATTTGCCGAAACCCCATCCCAGATTTGAACACCTTAGACTACAAATTATGGACAGTTTTAGAGGACATGGGCTGCTCGTAACGACATGCCGACAGGGATTGTTTTTATACGCCGATACGTGTTCGCAACAATCACCCAGAAAGGTCACACTTCGCCGAGCATCTCATAGACAAAGGACATAACTTATCCCCCACTAATACATATCAAATTTTACACACCATAGACAAAGGTTTAAAACTAAATATTAGGGAACAATTAGAAATTAATAAACATAAAAATTCTAAAATTACTCTCATGAACAAACAAACTAACGTAAACCATTCCCCACTATTAAATATCTTTTCGCTCACACCATCCACCCCCACCCTCAATTCAATATAAGGGACGGCACTGCGATGGATTTGTCACTTGTAGCATGTTATTCTTACGATTAACGTCTACAACGCCTGATGATGCCTCGTGGAGAGGCGAAACACGTGTCGCAGCGACGACAAGGCCAGTCGTGGCAGCGACGGTGGTGGTGGGGCATGCGGATTCTGTTCCAGATGGCGGACGACCGCAGCAGCCGAGGCAGAGACTACCGGAGCAGCCATGGCAGCGTCGGCATGTTGCACGCACTAACAGTAGTAGGTGGGTGCCGGTCGGCGCTAGGCCACATGAACTAATTGGTGGCGGAAGCACACAAAGCAGGTTGGATCAGATACCAAACTTTTTTGGAGAGAGGTAAAGAAGTCTCGGAGTGGTTCGTCGGCATCCAGAATGGATAAGATAAAGTCTAAAGCTGGTGTCATTCTTGCGAGCACTCAGGAAGTGTTAGAACGGTGGAGTGAATATTTTGAGGAAATGTATGAGTATGCCTCGGACGCTGGCAATGAGAGTGAGTCGGATGCTTACTCCACGTTGACGGCGTCCGACGAAGGCATAACTATGGATGAGATCGAATGGTCGATACGAAGCTTGAAAATCAGCGGGAATTGATCTGATCACAGCTGAGATGATCAAATTAGGTGGCACTTACGTCCGGGACGCCTTCTGGTACCTATGCAACCTATGCTGGAGAACTGGAAGGGTCCCAATGGACTGGAGACGCGCAGTCATCGTGCCCTTGTATAAAGGCAAGGGATCACGCATGGACTGCGCCAACTATAGGGCCATCAGTTTGATCAGCTTAGCAGCAAAAGTATATGGAAAGGTGATTGAAAGGAGAATGAGGGTGAAATCCGATGAAATGCTGTGGGACGCACAAGGAGGTTTCCGAAATGGAAGGGGTCAAGTTTTCTCGCTCCACAATATCGTAGAGAAGCATCTGGCCATAGACCGGAAGGTTTTCTGCAGTTTTGTGAATCTTGAGAAAGCCTTTGATAGGGTTGTGCAAAAGGAACTGTGGGACATATTGCCGAGATATGGGATTGACGGTTCACTGCTCCGTGCTGTGCAGTCCACTTACAAGGATTGCTCAGCATGTGTGCGGGTAGACGGTGGCATGTCACCCTGGTTTGATGTCAAATTGATGTCAAACAGGGTTGCATGCTATCTGCTAGGCTGTTTATCCTGTATCTCGATAGTTGTCTGCAGAGAATAAGGTCAACGAATGTGGGATTGCGCATGGGTGACCAAGTGGTGAACTGTCTGCTGTATGCAGACGATGCCGTGCTATTAGCAGATACACCATCTAAACTGCAAACACTGGTCACAACGATGAAAGACGAATGTATGGAGAAAGGCTTACTACTGAATGCGAAGAAAACAAAGATAATGGTATTTGAAAGAGAAGAATCCAGAACTAATGTAAGGATTACGATTGATGATGAAGTGTTGGACCAAGTGGATGAGTTTGTATATCTTGGATGCGCTTTCAGCAGGGATGGAAGGTACACCGCAGATGTGGAAAGACGAGTGAGTGCTGGGAATAGTGTGAATGGAGCGTTGGGAAAACTTCTTGGCAGTAAAATCCTGAGCCAGAAGGCACAACTCGCTATACACAATGCAGTGTTGGTCCCAACGCTAACTTATGGAAGCGAGAGTTGGGTATGGCAGAAAGAGCATGAAAGTAGAATAAACGCGGTTGAAATGCGAGCGTTGCGCAAACTTTGTGGCGTAAGGCTTGTAGACCGTATTCGCAATGATGATGTTAGAAATAGAGTTGGTCTGAAAGAGAGTGTCGGTGTTAAAATAAGAAGAGGCATGCTCTGATGGTTCGGGCATGTAGAAAGAATGCAATATGAAAGAATGACGAAGCAGATATACAATGCAAAAGTGGAAGGATGTAGGAGCCGGGGAAGGCCAAGACTTACCTACCATGACCAAATTGGTCATGTTCTATCAGAAGGTGATGTCAGGAGCCCTAGAAACCGGCGTGCGTGCATGAGAAGAGCAATGAATGTTAAAGAAGCGAGTGAGATATGTAAGGATCGAGTCACGTGGCGCTCGGTTCTCTCTGCCTACCCCGCAAGGGATTTGGCGTGAAGTTAATATAATATATAATATATATATAATCATTTTAACTTTTCTCTACAAGAAACAATAAAAATGTTTTATGTTATTAACTGATTTTTGCTGCTCCATCCAGATGGAATATTTTTTTAAATAGTAAAGATAGGGGTCTCTGCACAGTAGAGATATATAAGCAATAGCATAACTATCGCACTTGGGCCTTCCCATAATGGTTATCAATGCTCTATATCTCGGTTTGCGAATTTTCAAGATTACGAACAGTAAGCTACCCGCTACACAGTACTGTTCGCAAAACTGGCAAGTCGCGATTCATTTAACTGTGAACTTCGCTTAAAATCATGGAGCGATGTACATGTGTATGAGTGGGTCGTGAATGTTTTTTTGAAGTCATTATACTGGTCCCGGCTTGCGCGAATTCCACATACAGTTTCTACGTGTAGGATACCTAATTCTTATTCCTTATTTATTAATATATAATTTATTAATTATTCCACATAATAATTCACTATCGTCTTCAAAGTTGAATTTGTGTTCAATATTCGTGGGGCACCGTGCTGAAGTAAAGTATTTCATTAGTCTATTAAAATTTTATGTCAATGAAATTAGTTCTTTTTTAAGAGATCTTTATGAATTATAATATATTTATATTCCTTTAAAATGTTACGAGAGGTTGAGCACCAAACCAGTTCAACTGGGTAACGTATATTCACGTTATTGAAGACTGCGGTCAAATAACCACTTCCTGAAGGATCATTGTGTTTCTGCGAGTGAGTGAGGTAAAATGTGTACTTTTGTGGAGTTACTGTGTTATCAGTTAGAGTGGCAACGAGCATATGATACTTCTTGTCCCGTATATAGTTTATAGGCTACATTACATCAGGTAGGGCATATGCTAGTTTACTTTCGACGTTGTATGGAAAAAATGTAGATACGTGGAGAAAGTTTATAACATGTCAGTAACAATATAAGGTGTATAGTCACTTAAAAGAAAACCGTGATTTGAATTCTAGTTTGTAGTCTACTTGAGTCTTTACGACATTTCCTTTTTTATGACGAACGCGACAAACATGTCCCCACCTTGTTGAGAGACATTTACCTTGCAATGAATACATTTAAGGTTTCATATGATATTTCTGGATCACGCCAAATCAATAAATTAAGCAGCGAAGTTTGTAAAGTTTTCCGATTAATCGGCACACAAAATATCAAAACAGCGTATACTTTTTAGAATTTGTTACTAAATGACGTAAGAAATCGTAATTGGTTATTAACTTGATGAAACCTGGAGAGCCCCTAGTATTGCAGACGGGCGGTATACTTATTTTTCACCTTAGTTGTATAAAAAAAACATTTTTTGTGTTTCTGCATAGCATACCTAACGCCATTCATGTTTATCAAAATGTTAAAATGCGAGTGATTTTTTCAGAACTAACGGTCGAGCCCGATGGTGGAACGGCTAGCGATGACTAACTTAGCACCGAGGCTCGTGGGTTTGATTCCCACACAAAGCAAATATTTGCGTACATGTCTGTTTGCCTTGGTCTGGGTGTTTTCTATGTTATAAGTACATATGTTTCATTGTCTAGTAACCATAGCACAAGCTTAGCTAAGTTTGGGACTAGATAGCGCTGCGTATTGTGTCCGAGAATATTTATTTATTTTAATTTCGTTTGAATCTCAAAAACTGGTTTTGATTTAATGGCCGTTCCGTACACGTTACTATGTAATAAATATATAGAAATATGCCTTAAGTGGTAATTTAAACAATTTATAATGAATAAAATGATAATGATTTAAGAGGTTTTTTTGTATGTAAGCTGTCCGCTTCTAGTTCGTATTCTCATAAACTGGTAAATCTAGATATAGAACATTTGACGAGCTCGGTGGCTCAGTCGTGAATGACGCGACTATGACACCAACCCTCGTGGGTTCGATTCCCACACAAGGCAAACATTTGTGCGCATGAACATGTCTGTTTGTCTTGGTCTGGATGTTTCAAGACAGGTAGGGCGCACCAAAGCAGCCCGTCTCGGGAAGTACCTCCACCTCACAGAAAATCGCAGCCAAATAACAACTCCCTAGAGGGTTGTTGTGTTCCTGCGTGTGAGTGAGGTTACCAGTAAGCTCCCTAGGAGTTGCTGTGAATGCAGCAGAGGAGGCATCGCGCGAGTGATACTTAATATATCGCTAGCGTTAATAGGCTACGGTACCCGCTTTACATCAGGTGGGCCGTATGCTTGTATGCCTCCCGACATAGTATAAAAAAAGGAAGTGATAATAATGAAACATTCGATTCTTTAAATATCTGTATTGTATAGAGACTGTTCGTTAATGCGTGTGGTGTTTCGCTGCGTGCTTATGCGATAAGAATTGTTTATAGAAATTGTGATTTGCATGGAGATTTCTTATCGGAGCACTTTTTTACACTGAACCCTATAAAGAACGTTTACAGAATAGTTCCTAAATTGTTGCAAGGAGCAAGGCTGACAATGTGAGACATTGTCAAGCTAAGTTGTACGTCGACAAAAGCTTTCTTTTCTTATTTTTAGATGTAGGTTCTTTCCCACTCGAAGGTCCTCCCCCCTTTTTTTCAAGGTTTCATTAGATCATGGGTGGAATGTATAAAGTTCAAGTGAGGTTTTTCATAGAATAGTGTAACTTTTACCCTTATATTACAGTATAAAGACAGCTGGGAAAATCTGAAAATCACTGCTGTCGAAATAATTTGTATTTATGTATAGAAATAAGATAATGCTTAGACAGGCCCGTTCCCGGCAAATTTATACTGTAATTAAGTTCATTATAATTGTCAATAATAAATAATTTGCAATGTAATTAAGTAACATGCAATGAAGTTTTGATTAACTTCTTGTTTTGGTAAAATAAATATTTTTTTCTTTTTCTTCAAACTGCAAATATGTAACTAAAACTAAAATACAGTATTTTAGTACATAGTTAGGTAAGTAGACAAACTAATATGATTACTTAGGTAATAACTATTTATTCCTTACTAACAATACAGTACTAATGTCATTGATGAATTTACAAATTACATAATAAAATTTTGTTGTATTTCTAGATTAATATAATTTTATTTTCTTAATGTTGACTGCATCGGTCTACTATACCTAATAGATGTTCATCTATAGTAGACCGATGCAGTACAAACAACGAAAACTTTAGTGCCATATAACACGTTGTTTTTACGTGGCTTCATACAGAATTTAATGTACTTACATAGTTACAGCGTACGTTTTTTGTCGATTGAGTCGAAACCCTGACGAACGTACCTGTACGAGTATCGTACATTATTAGTTGTAATATTTATGCTGACGCGTAATATTTCAATACTGTTGCATTTTATTATACGTTGCGACTTCAGTGCAATAAAGACGTGCAGCAAGGACAGTCGTTTGACATTTTCGCCTACCTGACATCATTGACAAATATATGTTTTTGGGCAAATTGCAGCCCTTTACATTGGTCCTTCGAGTTACTTTGGTGTTCTCATAGTTTTGGTGCGGCTAGCGTATCGGCTTGGTTGGCCTTCCAGAAGCGGAAATCACCAACTGAGTTGAGACAAACGACAAGGTCGTATCGAATTCTGTGGGTGCACTAAAGGAATCAGCCTGGACATACAACGTCCGGAAGGATTGCAGTGACAGTTAATCAGTGACATTTTATTAAGCATAAAATATTGACAAAGTGCAGTGACAATTTATTGACATTAACCTTGTGGAAGTGCATATATTATTTCACCAGGTAATTTGACACTTATTCAAGTACAAAAATGACAGCATTTGACAACCTCCTTGTTCGTCAGAAGGAGATCATTTCAACAATTCAGCAAATCCAAATTAATTTCAAAAAAGATTCGGCAAGTAGAAAAACTGCAGACTACATCGCTAAGCGTTTGGAAAGTCTTGACAACCTGTGGGCGGAATTTGAACAAAATCATTCGGAACTTGTGACATCTCCTGACCAATCTCAGGATTATTTCTACAAAAATATATTTAATGACACTAGGTCATTATATCATAAACTGCGTGACATGCTGGTGAGCCATCCGATGCCTTCGGGATCAGCTCATGTTCAGCAAGAAACTGACAAGGATGATGTGATAACAGCAATGTTTAACGAACAAAAAACCAATTTTCGTGCATTACGTCGAGTGATAAACAGCATTGACATTGCAGCTATAACAGCAAAATGGGAGCTAGAGGATGAGTTACGTAATTTGCAGTCACGCTGGAATAATATTGACACCTTACATTGGAAAATTGACAACATTGTGCAAGGGAAAGATATGACATATGAGGAACAATACACCGAAAATGAAATATTATTTAAAACAATAAAACGAAAACTTCATAACAAAATTTCATCCACGACGCATTTATTTGAAAGCACTCAGAAGATACACATTCCACCCTTTCATGGGGATGATTATATGCAATGGCCAACGTTTATGGACCTATATAAAAGCAGCATACATGACAATATAACCTTGACAAAAGCACAAAAAATGCAGCATCTAAAAAGCAAGTTGAAAGGCGAAGCTCAACGTCTTATACAGCATCTACACATTTCTTCTGACAATTACGACACTGCTTGGGAAATCCTATGTCATCGTTATCATAACCATCAGGCTTTGTTTACCAACCATATTGAGATCCTTTTAAACC
This sequence comes from Pyralis farinalis, assembly GCA_947507595.1. Lineage (NCBI taxonomy): Eukaryota > Metazoa > Arthropoda > Insecta > Lepidoptera > Pyralidae > Pyralis > Pyralis farinalis. Next base: position 15,283,827 of record OX382257.1, on the reverse strand, counting down.
AACCCACCGTGCAAAAACAAACTTCACGTGAGCTCAAGAAACTACATGACACTACGATGGAGGCCATCCACGCTATACATAATTTGGGAATTGATACATCCACGTGGGATCCCCTGCTCGTCCATCTCTTGGTGAAAAAATTAGATCCTATTACGCGATGTGATTACAAGGAAGTCCGGAAGGCACCGCGTGAACTCCCTACTTTGGACGAACTCATTCAGTTTATAGAAATGAAATTCACTGCTCTTGAACCATTATCCAAACGGGACAAAGATGACAACGTGACATCACCTAAACAATCAGCTGTGAACAGAATTCAACAAAGGCCTATGTTTGGAAGAACGTCCTACAATAATTTTAATAATTTAGTACGTTGCGTAATTTGCAATAACTCTAGTCACGCCATATTTCAATGCAGGAAATTTGAAGCGATGACGGCTGACATGAAACTAAAATCCCTTGCCGACAATTGTATATGCAAAAACTGTCTTTATGTGCATGAGCGACAAATCTGCAATTCAAACAAAAGGTGCAAAATTTGCGGCGATGGTCATAACACATTATTGCATTCTGCAATTGCGCAATCCCGACAGATACAAGGAAAATCGAAAAGTTCTAATCATGTGACAAGTGATGACGAAGAAATTTTGCTACCTACTGTGCTGATAAAAGTTAGAGCTAATAACAATACCTACATTACATTGAGAGCACTGTTAGACCAAGGGTCTCAAATCACACTTATTACAGAAAACGCTGCACAGCGCCTAGGCCTTCCTCGACATCATCTCAATGCATCCATTTCCGGGGTGGGTTCAAGCTCGAAAAAGGGTAGAGGCAAGATAGAGTTACACTGCCAATCAATCCATGATGACTTCTGTTTCAGCGCGGAAGCTGTAGTCATGTCAAAATTGATAAATAAATTGCCAACAATTTCTATACAAAGAAATAACCATTCTCATTTACAAAATATTCAACTTGCGGATACTGAGTTTCATATTTCACAGCCCATTGACATACTACTTGATGCGAATGTTTATTCAAAAATAATATTGAATGGGCTTATTAAGGGATCAGAGCGACAACCTATTGCTCAACAAACAAAATTGGGCTGGATAGTTTCTGGAACCATTAAAACATTGAACTGCAATGTCATCATAAATAACATACAAGATATTGCACGATACTGGGAGATGGAAGAAATACCATCTGAATCCACTTCACTGACACAACGGGAACAGTTCTGCGAAGAATTATTTACCAATACAACCAAAAGACTGTCCAATGGCCAGTATCAAGTTCGATTACCCATGAAGGTAAACTTTGACAAACAACTGGGTCATTCTAAACCACGCGCCGCAGCTCAATTTATGCAACTAGAGAGGCGCTTGACAAAAGATGGCAAACTCTATGACAGTTACAAAAACTTCATGGATGAGTATTTGACATTAGGTCACATGAAGGAATGCACTACGAAGCAGCAGCCTATGTGTTATTTGCCACATCATGCAGTACACAAAGAAGATTCGACTACCACTAAGATGCGCATTGTTTTCAATGCATCTTCGCCAACAACCACAGGATACTCCTTAAATGACCTCATGGAGTGTGGTCCAAAATTGCAGCAAGATATCCAAGTATTATTACTCAGATGGAGAACAAAGCAATTTGTGTATACAGCTGATTGTGAAAAAATGTATAGATGCATCCTAATCGCTGACGATCAACAACATCTTCAGAAAATTCTATGGAGACAGCAACCCCAAGATTTTTTGAAAGAATATCAGTTATGCACTATAACATATGGCATGAAGGCCGCTCCATATTTAGCTATGAGCACCATGAAGCAACTAGCTGTGGATGATGCAGGGAAGTATCCTCGTGCAGCTGAAGTACTCACAAAAGACTTCTACGTCGATGACCTCCTCAGCGGAAGTAACTCCATCGAAGAGGCAAAGATCATTCAGACTCAGCTCATTCAAATGCTAAAGGGTGCTGGCTTCAATTTGAGAAAGTGGGCTAGTAACACCCCCGAATTATTGACAGATTTATCACCGCAACAAATAAATCCATCTGTTATCAACCTTCAATTAAGCGATTCTACAAAGGCGCTTGGATTACACTGGAATCCAACAACTGACACCTTTACATTTTCGCACAAAAATAAAAGCTGTAAGCAAATATCTCGAATAATTAAACGTCAACTTCTCTCAGAAATAACATCGCTGTACGATCCGCTAGGATGGTTGGCGCCAATAACAATTAAGGCAAAATTGTTATTTCAACAAGTGTGGCTCGAAAACATGAGTTGGGATGACGAAGTATCCACTGACATTCAAGAACAATGGCTCCAAATCAGAGAAGACTTGCGGAACATTGATAAAATAAAAATTGCAAGATGTCTAGGAGATGATAAATGCAATCCGGAGCTACACGGCTTTAGCGATGCATCTGAAAGGGCATACGCTTGCATTATTTACTTAAAAACAATTAATAACAATGGTATGCCACTTATTAACATTATTGCTGCAAAAACAAAGCTCGCACCTCGGGCAAAAACGCTGACATTGCCACGTTTGGAATTATGTGGAGCTGTCTTACTCTCAAGACTTATGAATAAAATAATTGACGTTATGCCGAACGGAAAATGCATCCCTGTGTACGGGTGGACCGATTCTCTCGTGGTATTGGGTTGGCTTCAAGGAGAACCATCACGCTGGAAGGTTTTTGTTGCAAATCGAATAAAGGAAATTGTTGACACTATTGCACCGTCGTGTTGGAGACACGTATCTTCAGCAGAGAACGCTGCCGATTGCGCGACGCGAGGATTGACTACATCGCAGTTACTGCAACATAAGCTGTGGTGGGAAGGTCCAGCATGCATCAAAAATGTCACCCCTGAAAACGCTGAGAAGATTGACATACCTCAAATTGAGATGAAGAAGTCGCATCAAATGTGCGCCACACAGATAGTGACAACCAATTTTATAGAAGAAATTTTAAACAAACACAGCTCCATGACTCGCGCTATTCGAATAATATGCTACATGACACGCTTTATTAAAAATGTATGCAATAAAATAAACAAAGGGAAAAAAGGCAGCGTACACACTGACCTCGATATTCCAGTGTATGACAGCTATTTATCATGTAAGGAAATTGAAGATGCATATTTACTTGCCATAAAGATGACACAACTTCTGGAATTCCAGAAAGAAATTGACATGTTAAAACAGAAGGGGAGAGTAGCACTTCAAAGTAAAATATTTAAACTTAACCCCTACTTAGATGACAAGAACATACTAAGAGTTGGTGGAAGGCTGCAGTACTCTGACTTGACGAATGATGCAAAACATCCAACTATTATTCCAAAAAAATCACGGTTGACAGAATTATTAATACAGCAAGCGCATTTGACAACGCTCCATGGTGGACCTAGCCTTACTTTGGCACTGTTGCGTCAAAGATATTGGATACTCGGCGGAAATAAAACAATTAAAAGCCTTCTTCGTCATTGCATTACATGTTTTCGATTCAAGAAACACAATCCAAGTCAAATTATGGCAAACCTACCGAAACCGCGAGTAACAGCATCAAGGCCTTTCACGCACACAGGGATAGACTTTACTGGCCACGTGGAGCTGAAAGCAAACAAAGGTCGAGGAATAAAAACCACAAAGGGGTACATTGCTATCTTCGTGTGCTTCGCAACAAAAGCGGTGCACCTGGAACTTGTGTCAGACTTGAGTTCTTCCACGTTTCTGGCTGCACTGAAGAGGATGTGTGCACGAAGAGGAACTCCCAAGCATATCTACAGCGACAATGGCACCAACTTCGTGGGAGCAGCTCGTATCCTGAAAAAAGAATATGCAGAATTACAATCAATTATTAACAAAGAGCTGTTGCATATAGTGAATGAACTCGGAATTACCTGGCATTTTAATGTACCGGCGTTTCCTTCTGGAGGCGGTTTATGGGAAGCTGCCGTTGCAAGATCAAAATTTCATCTGAAACGTGTGATTGGTGAGCAAAGGCTTACCTTTGAAGAGTTTATCACGCTACTTACCCAAGTGGAGGCATGCCTCAACTCCAGGCCGCTGTACGCCTTGACAGAAGATCCTGAAAATGAATTTTTGACACCTGGTCACTTTTTGATCGGAAGCTCTCTGCTCTCTCCACCTGTAACAGAAAATAATCCGATGCATACTCACACTAGATGGCAGTTGGTAGAGAAAATGCAACAAGAATTCTGGAAGAGATGGTCAAATGACTATTTACAACAACTGCAGAAAAGAAGTAAATGGCATCACCCTACAGAGAACTTGAAGAAAGATGACATCGTGCTCATAAAGGACGAAAACTTACCGCCTGCGAAATGGGCACTGGGAAAGGTCATAGAAACTCATCCTGGCCTTGATGGATACGTCCGGGCTGTGACACTGAAAACTAAAATGGGAGAAATGAAACGCCCTACCCTGAAACTGGCGCGCCTGCCGCTGGTTGACAAATCCGATGACACCTGCAAATTTCCTGAAACAAAGCCACATATTATTGATGAATCTCCGGATAAAAACGTTGGCACCCACAACCGACAAAGAACAAGTCGAAGACCTCGCAAACTCAAACGCAACTTTCTCGTGTGCACACTTTTGGCTCTAATGACAATGCTCACTCCTACTATGCAGCAAGAAGCAATGATAAATTTGCACACCTTGCAGAACAATAATACACTCTATTTTGACAAAGTGTCTGACGACGTTAAGATTATTCAAGATCAGTGGAAATTACTCATTTACTGCAACATGACATCTTACTGGGAAAACATGAATAGCATTGAAACGTACGTTCAGCTGGTCTCCCAACTATGCAACCATGACACTGTCTGTACACCCATCGTTATGCAATTCGAGCACGAATTAAACGAAATACGTCACTATAATGACGTGTTGTTATACAACAAACGAATGGGAAACAGTCACCGCCGTAGAAGAGGCTTAATTAATGCTATCGGAAACGTCGCTAGCGCTCTGTTTGGGGTACTAGATGACAAATTTGCTGAAAGATACGAACATGACATAGAAACAGTGAAATAACGAGAAGATCACTTATTTACTTTATTGCAAAATCAAACTTCAGTGTTAGAAGCAGAAAATAATATTCTAAAAAGAAACGAAAAGGTTATGAATAAACAGTTTGCTGCTATCAATTATAATATAAATGCGATGTCTGCAGAAATGAGTCGCATTACAAATATGACAAGAAATGCATTGCAATCTTTCTACATCGTTACATCTTTGGTCACCGCAGATGTTGTCATTTCCAACTTTCGCAGGATACAAGAATCCCTGATTGACACAGTAACTGATATTTATCATGGCAGATTAAATGTGCATTTATTGTCACCGGAACAATTACAAATGCAACTCAACTTTATATCGGGACATCTACAGGATGATGTAATTCTTCCATCCGACAGTATACAAATATTATATGGATTATTGCATATAAGAGCGAAGGTGACAAAAAGGTTCCTCATAATGGAAACTAAGATACCATTGGTGAGCAGAGATCAATTTGAATTGGCCAACATAATTGGTATCCCCCAAAAGGTTGGTTTTAATACAGTCTACACCTCACCGGAGTCAGAATATCTCGCCATCGACATGAAAAAGGATGCTGCAATCCCAATGACAGAAAGTGATGTTCAATCTTGCATTCACTTAACTAAACAACAATTACTGTGTCCGTTGAATCATCCTATATATTCATTAGCAATTGGCGAGTCCATTTGCAACTTGAGACTGCAGATAAGCAACAATAACAAACCATTCTGTCGGACTGAAACAAAGCCGTGCACCGACAGATGGATCAAGTTACATGCGCCGGACACCTGGCTGTACTACTGTTGTGCTGAGTGTGCAGTTCGCGTGCTCTGCGAGTCTGAAGTGATAACAAAACAGCTGAGCAACACCGGACTCCTCACTCTCAACCAAGGCTGCACATTAAAGGGAAATTCGTTTATCATCCATACTCAACATGAATATACAAATCATATTTATATACAACAAAACCTGCACATGCTCCCAACTTATCAGCATTGAATGACATAATGAACACATCGTTACCAAATATAGACAAGTTGGAAGATCACAGTCAAGAATTTGTAAGCATTCAACAGAAAATTGACATTCTTAAAACCCAGAAACTGGAAGAATTTCACGGATATGACAATGGTCATTACACCATCACATATGTGATATTGGCACTGACAACCATAGCTGTCCTGGCACTTATTATTATCCAAGTGAGAAGATGCCATTTAAAAGGGAGACTTAGAGATAGCGGGTTGAAACCTGAACCAGTAGACATTAAGGAAACTACTTTCAGTAATATGGAACGTGGAGAAACCTACACATCGACGTCATCGCTACCCTTCGCGCGCCGAATACCCTCTGCACTACGTGGCTCCGTGACAAGTGTTGACACCGCTACTTCTCCTATGGCCGACCGTAAAATTACATTTAATCTCAATAGTGAGATAGTCGATTAATAATATTGTACATTTATTGTGTGAGAATATGTTTTGTACTTTACTTATTTTGCATTAATTAATGTTTTGTTGGCTTTGTTTACATTTTATCTTCAGTGAGATGCTTTTCTGTGAGTTGCCAATATGTACGAGTATCGTACATTATTAGTTGTAATATTTATGCTGACGCGTAATATTTCAATACTTTTGCATTTTATTATACGTTTCGACTTCAGTGCAATAAAGACGTGCATCAAGGACAGTCGTTTGACATTTTCGCCTACCTGACATCATTGACAAATACATGTTTTTGGGCATAGTGCAGCCCTTTACAGTACCTACTCATTTCAAGGACGTCACGACATTATAGCTAATTTTGTTTGTAATAAATAATGTAGGTGTACATAGAGTATAATAGAGCCTAAGTAATAGAATACTATTTTCACAACAATAATTTAAGCAACAGCTAAAAATTCACTAGCAATGAAAAATTATGTCTTTTGCAATCCAAATCATCTGAGCATAAAAATTCGTTCTCAACATACAGTTACGTTCTGCTAGAGAAGTGGAACTAGTTGTTAATTAAGAATAAAATAAAATTCAAACTATACTCACTAATTGTAATAAGTACGAATTTCCCAATATCCATTGCACTAGTGGGAACATCGCCGCAACAGTAACGCACACCGTACAGCACACTCGTAGTTCGAAATAAAAAAGTCGTTCGCACAATGTTGTTCGAAGGGAAAACTTTGAAGTATCAACTCAAACATCGCAAATTACATAGAGTAAACCATCCACGATAACTTTTACGCTAAGAATGTTGCGGCAAGTCGTCGGAGCGCAGTGCGTGGCTGCGTGCTTGGTCAATGATTGTTCACGGTATGTTGGTGCCGACGCCGTCGGCAGCGTCTCCCCGCGGCCACGTCGGCGCAACACCCGATTGCTTTTAGCAAATGCACTTCATTGTTAGAGTTAACAATATTACGCCACAGCCGATCGAATCTTACAATACGAATCTGAACAAACCGCAGAACAACGCTGTTTACTTCTTATAGTATGATTTTGTGTTACGTTGCAACTGCATTGCAGAATTACGAAGGTAAACTGCGCCATCTGGTACTATTTACCGATACTGCGCTCCTATATTCGTACATGATCGCTTACGTAAAGTTTTCACTTTCGACATACTGTTTAGTGCAACACGAGTAATTTCTGACTTTAATTCATTAAATGTCAGGGAGGATTTACAGGAGTTGTTGAATACAAGTAAATGAGACGGAAAGTAATGCTAGTGATCGTAATTATACAATCTGAGTTGTTTTAGAATCATTAACACAACGTCGTCATTCGAGACAAAGTCAATTTCACGTGGATGAGGTGCACCCTAATAGGTTGGCAACATGTTCTGGTGAAAGAGGGGTAGCGTACGGCAATAGGGACAATGACATGGTAAAATTTTTTTTGAGACTAGTTAGTATATATATTATACAAATAACTAGCCGTGCCCGCGACTTCGTCCGCGCGGAATAGTTTTTTTTTATTATTTATTTATATTAATAAAAATAAATAAAATATCTAAAATAAAAATAGCTTAAGTTACTACTTTATACATCAGCTATCTGCCATCTGCCAGTGAAAGCCCCGTCAAAATCGGTCCAGCCGTTTCAGAGATTAGCCGGAACAAACAGACAGACAGACAAAAATTGCAAAAATATTCATTTTGGTATACGAAGCGAAGCTCAATCGCTTAGGTAAAATAATACGACATAATTAAAGTATCATTCTTTTTTTGGCACCACTGCTTTTGTCGACATAGCACTTCCACAGGAGATATCTTCTATACAGATACATAAAATTGGAGTGTCTGTTTGTAATGAGGGATGCATTTTTGACACGATGAATCCGCGCTAGACTTCATCCTGACTGATGAAAAGTTTCTTAGAAGGGCGTTATTATTTGTAACGTGGACGTAATTTACATTTGTATGCAACCTTGCTCCAGTTGGTGGGCAACTGTCGAGGCAGAGACGAACGGAGCAGCCATGGCAGCGACGGCATGCGAATGGCATATCCACCTTCATCGGCTATTCGTGCAATGTTTATGAGCACGTTCCCCTAAAGAAAATAGCTCTAGTATTAAAATAGCATGACTTTAAGGTATAACACAATAAGTATTTATAAACTATACAAACTTTATTAATATTTTATTAGCAAAATAACGAATATTAAAAAATAAATATAAATAACAGTATCCTCATTAAAAATACAACTATAAACTAAAATTACCCAAACTTAAAATATTAAAAATATTTTAAAAATTGGGTCCTTTAGGTAAGGTGCCCATAACGTAGTGTTCCTGCGCTGAATTGCTAAGGAAAGTCTTTGCGCGAGAAAGCTGCCTGCGCGGGGATCTCCAGTTGCCTCCCTCAACCGTTTACTGAGTTCCTTGAAGAGCCCGTGCGCGCCGCGACCACACGTACCTAGGGTCTCGACGCCGAATGCTATAAGTTCGTATTGGGCATCGAGACAACTATATTCGCCCATCTTAAGTCGCTCACGGGCATCCGCCGCTGCACTGGCCTGTTTACTGGTAGTCGGGAGGTAGGACGCCGCTAACGTATCGGCGCATGTGGCGTCCCACACCAACGCACGTCCCCTCCTTCACGGTATCAGAGACATCCCGTCGGGACGCTTGCCATCGTTTCGCACGATCTGCGGCTCAAGAGTCGGTGGCGGGAGTCCGCTCGCGGCGGAAAGGCAGGCAAGTACGGCGATCTACACCGGCTCCATAAGAAGCGCATCAATGATCAGCCCCTAGCCGTAGACCAATCGTGATTCTAAGTGTTCTGGGGTCAATGAAAGTTCCAGTGTTGGGCGAGGGATAGGCGTGACGTCTCCAATCGGGACACTGCCAAAAGCCTGGCTATCTCTACATATGGATTTGTCAATTAGGGAATTAAGGGTAGCGGTAGAAGCTATTATGTCCCAGGCCTTTTGTTATTTTGGTGTGGGCGGTAAATTCGGACTTTTCCCAACTAACCAGGCATTCAAGGCTTCATTTAAACCCACAATCTCGCAGTTTATTGTTACGGGGACTTTTAAGATTTTACCTGCGAATTCAAGGCTGCTGTTACTCGAAGACAGGTAGGCCGGTAGATAAATCTAGGGGCGATTTAAGTAGATCTAAGTACTTACTACAAAATTACTTTAGTATATTTTAATATAAACTAAATGCATAAATAAAATAAGGCAGTTTGTTTTTCATTCTTGAAAAAAAAAATATGTTAACCGCGTATTATCTTTTCCAAACAGATTAATCAGGGTGATATGATGGTTTATTATTTACTTTGTATGATGAAAAAATGTACTGTCAATATATATGTATGTAAATGTATATATAATGTAATGTATTCTTTATTACCCAGAAAAAATACAAAATATGTGCATATGTAATATAAATATTAAATCTATGCATTATTAGTATATTCAATGGCAGACTTAACTCAAAAGAGTATCGCTTTCAGCCAATCATAGAATGCCTGAAAGGATGATACTCATGTACAGTTTGTGTAAGGTTTTCATGTAAAATAACGAGTCGCATAAAAATTGTAAACTTCGTCATCTTCAACTCCAAAGAAGATAAGGTATAAACGTATCTATTTATCTATAACTTCACGCTAAGTTCCTTGCGAGCTAGACCTAGAAAACTGAATATCGCATGACTCGGTCCTTACACACCTCACTCGCTTCTTTAACATTCATATCTCATGCACGCCCGCCGGTTCCTGACGTTCAGATACTATACACTTGTCTTGTCACTCTTTCCTACTGCATTTTTGCATGCTTTTTGTTATCTTAAATAAATCTAGGTAGCGATTTAGGTAAGTTAATCTAGGTACCTACTATAAAATTGCTTATTATGTATAAATTGATTTGATATTAAAACTTTTTTATATTCTAGAAATCAAAATCACTGTTTTTATTTGATTCAGTTTAACAGTCGGCCTTATTTTGTTGTACGTGCCTACTCACCTCGATATACAGATATTACCTTGGAGCATTCACTGTAATTCAAATGCAATTATTGTTACGTATTTCACTGGCTAATTAACACACTTCCTGTATATACTACGGTTACGTGCAGTTTTATTATCATTTTTTGTAATCAGCTCAATCTTCTTTGCAATTACTAAGAAACTTACGTTTTCTTTACTGTTTGATTATCTCTGTTGGTGATCCTGAATTAATATTTTATCATATATATCTCCTTGACGGGAAATGTAAATAGTTATTTTGAGAATATAATTACGTGGCATACATTATTACTAACTTTCTATAGAGGCTCTACCCGCATGGACCATGCAATGGGTATTCAGTTAGGTATACAGATTACCTGAATAAAGGCGCCGTTATTAATGCAAGAGATAAAACAAATTCAATATTTACAATTAAAAATCGGCCAAGTGCGAGTCGGACTCGCGCACGAAGGGTTCCGTACCATTATCTATAAAAACGGCAAAAAAATCACGTTTGTTGTACGGGAGCCCCCCTTAAATATTTGTTTTATTTTAATTTAATTATTTTATTTAACTAAATATTCTGTGAATATTTCAAGCGTCTACCTGTTGCCGTTATCAATATCAAAAATCGGTCAAGTGCGAGTCGGACTCGCGCATTAAGGGTTCCGTACCACTCCGTATCTATAAAAAATCGGCCAAGTGCGAGTCGGACTCGCGCACGAAGGGTTCCGTACCACTATCTATAAAAACGGCAAAAAAAATCACGTTTGTTGTATGGGAGCCCCCTTAAATATTTATTTTATTCTATTTTTTAGTATTTGTTGTTATAGCGGCAACAGAAATACATCATCTGTGAAAATTTCAACTGTCTAACTATCACGGTTCATGAGATACAGCCTGGTGACAGACGGACGGACGGACGGACGGACGGACGGACGGACGGACGGACGGACGGACAGCGGAGCCTCAGTAATAGGGTTCCGTTTTACCCTGTGGGTACGGAACCCTAAAAACGGCAAAAAAAATACGTTTGTTGTATGGGAGCTCCCTTAAATATTTATGTTATTCTATTAATTAGTATTTGTTGTTATAGCGGCAACAGAAAAACATCATCTGTGAAAATTTCAACTGTCTAACTATCACGGTTCATGAGATACAGCCTGGTGACAGACGGACGGACGGACGGACGGACGGACGGACGGACGGACGGACGGACGGATAGCGGAGCCTCAGTAATAGGGTTCCGTTTTACCCTTTGGGTACGGAACCCTAAAAATGAGCAAAAAAATCACGTTTGTTGTATGGGAGCCCCCTTAAATATTTATTTTATTCTATTTTTTAGTATTTGTTGTTATAGCGGCAACAGAAATACATCATCTGTGAAAATTTCAACTGTCTAACTATCACGGTTCAAGAGATACAGCCTGGTGACAGACGGACGGACGGATGGACGGACAGCGGAGCCTCAGTAATAGGGTTCCGTTTTACCCTTTGGGTACGGAACCCTATAAAAAATAGAACATTTATGAGATGATCTCATTTCTTTCAAATGAAAAGAAATACTCATGTAACTTTTGACTTTTAAAAATAGATCTTCGTAATACCCTCGACGTTACTATGTATAAAATGCTGCCGTTGTTCCTTTATTCCTCTGACTTCCGTGCTTCCTCAATTCGCCTATATTTTTACTCTTCAGGGTAAATAGTTTTCAATGGCAACATTACAGTGTTTTAAAGATGTTGCATATTTACGCCTTCACATTAACTTCATAAATTGTTGTTATGATCTTTTTGTAAAATATTTACATCAAGTTGACAAACCTCAAGTTATTCTACCCAGATTACGCAATATGCTTTGATCTGCCAGTTCATGAAATAAATATGTTTTTTTTTTCTGTTTAATGCTACTACGCCTATGTCGTCTGTGTCTAACGGTTCTTTACACTCAACGAGCTAAATAGATATTACGTTACGTATGTACGATGCTGAAATAACATTTTCTTATTTAAATTTACTTGCAAAGTAAAGAAATCGAGGAATAGATTATTGACAAGTACGAGAAAGGCGAGAACGTTCCAGTTTATAATAAACAGTGAAGTTTTTAGATTTGAAAGGAACATATACGGATGTATCAGAAATTTAGTATAACAACACAGACTTGGCTATAGACGCCCTAATTTCTTAACTGGCTGCGTCGATTCGGGTATAGTCTTAAGATAAACTAGAGCTGAGGCATAGGCATGGTTCATATCAATAAGGTGGCAAATAATGTCCTGTTTTATTGTACACTGTCGTTACAACTTGATAATCGATGCATAATATGTGATCCTTTGGTTCCAATTTAAGGGCAATTATTTCCTGTCGATGCGAGCAGTGCGACTGTGTAGAAGTAAGCCGTGGGATTACACTTAATGAATGAATGATTATTTTCTGAATTCCTTCCAGAAGAATATCTCCATAGCTTCTACAACCGCATCGCACATCATTGCCAGGGAATTAATTCACACATTGGAAACGCAATACTGGCTTACTGTGCGGCCAATAGTAAAGTTTCCTTGTCAGGCCTATTAGATGTGTAATGAATCCTCTGGTGTTGCAAGTATCTATAGACGATGCATGACAGCACCACCGCACTCACAAAATCGTCGCATAAATATCTCATCGATTCGAGCTACTGACCAATTACTTAACCAATGTGCCGATCAGTGCCACGTTGTTGATTCGTGCACTAGCCAATAAGTGCTGTACGTTCTACTTTATCCCCGACCCGTATTGAGTTACTATGTAGTATCTGGATCGTCGGTTCTCCATACGTTATTTCCTTTGTGGACTAAGGTAACTGCCTCATAACGTATGTATAGAATGTACGCTTTTATAAAAAAAATAATAACTTTATGATTCACTCATAAACTATAGTTTTTTGCTATTTCAGCTTTTATATATAAGTATTTTATTGCGAAATATTGATGATGTGATGAGGCATAGAATGACTTACGGCTAGTTTAAGAATTCTGTTATGTGTGAAAAAATAAAACTTACTTCTGAACATCGATGCCACCTCTGCTGCTAACACAGCGACTCCTTAGGAGCTTATTTTTTCTGTGAGGTTTCAAAGCAGCCCATCTGCGGAAGTACCTCCTTCCCCAGATGGGCTGCTTTGAAACCTCTCTTAAAAACACGCAGACCAAAAAAAAACAGACATGTTCATGCACACAAATGTTTATCCTGTGTGGGAATCGAACCCACGAGCGTTGGTGTCAAAGTCGCGTCATTCACCACTGCACCACCGAGCTCGTCAAATTATGCTGAATGCAGTCAACAATCGGTCTTGCGTATGTTCTGCGTGTTGTTAATTATCTACGCATATATTTGTCCTCCCAGTTAATGTCCCGATTAAGTTAATGTGTACATTGCGTTATATCCTCGCGTTGCATTTTGACTTTACAAACTATTTGTGAAGCTTCCGTCCATATATCAGCTAGTCTAAAATACTCGTTAGCAGAAGCTACTGAATACTGACAAGAGTGCCACCCCTGGTGTTGCAAATGTCCATAGGCTACGGTAACTGCTTACCATTAGGCAGCCCGTATGCTTGTTCGCCACCTTAGTGGAAAAATAAAAGTCTGCCCGGGCAATGAGTACCGAGTTCGAGGTTCGTTTAGACTAAAGTATTTTTTGCTATTTCAACTTTCAAAACCATTTTATTGTGAAACATTGATGATGAGGCACGAAGTGACTTACGGTTAGTTTATAAATTATACTTCCTGTGCACAAACAAAACTTTTTATGTGATGAAAATTAATATACTTACTAGAACCAGTAAATTTATCGTCCCCCTTTGACACAGAGCTCGTAGGATCGATTCCCACACAGAACAAACATTTGTGTGCATGGACATGTTTGTTTGACTTGGTGTGGGTGTATTTAAGAGATGTAGGGCGTAATAAAGCAGACTGTCTGGGGCAGTACTTCCACGTCACAGAAAACCGCAGTCAAATAACAACTACCTGGAAGGTTTTTGCTCCTAAGAAGCAGTTATGTTAGCAGCAGAGGTGGCATCGCCCGAGTGATGCTTAATGTGTTACAAGCGTTGATAGGCCACGGTAACCGCTTAACATCAGGCGGGCTGTATACTTGTATTTCTACCGACGATATAAAATATTTATATATAAGCATTTACTTCTAATCTTCATAATGATCTCGCCGTGCCGTGCCGTGCCGTGACTGTGATCATAGCGATATCTACGTACACGTATCTAGGGGTCATCGTGCACCTGACAAATATAGATTTTCTACTTGTGTAGTGTGTTCAGGTGTTGTTCAGGTGCCACTTTGCCATTTTGATGTTTTATACGTTACGTGTCAAATATACGTACGTATGTTTTATAGCGTCTGTTCGTGTGTCATTCTACCGGACATGCAGGTCAAGCAACATCGACCGCAGTTTGTCTATGGATGGGTTTATCTATCTTGAGCTTTTGCGTGCTTAGGAGGGTATGTTAAGCCGTCGGTCCCGGCTGTTGTCGACAGACGACAGTCATTAAGCTAAGTCAGTGGCCTTTGGGTAGCTTAAAAACACAGGTCTGCACCAATCCGCAATTGAGCAGCGTGGTTGAGTATGCTCTGAACACCTCCGTTTGAAGGGTATCCCTGCAGTTGGATGAGTAAGGGTTGTTGTAGTAGTAGTAACACGGGAATAGTATTTTGCTAATTTTCTGGTGACCTTACTTAATGGCAAGAAAACAATAATTTTCATGAGAAATGCGTTGACGCTCGGTGGTAAGTAAACAATCATAGAAACTGACTCATATGAAGCGGTTAGCGGTTAACCTAATTTACGCCCACTTACGAAGTGCATGTAAATGAGTACAGCCTGAATTAACTAATTATAAAAACATTAAAATACATTAAAAAATTATAAGTCCTGTAAAACAGGCAATGAAATGCATTTAAACACATAAACATTCATTCATTCAACAAACAAACAGGCCTGTGACTGGCCTTATGCCAGTCATAGCCCTGCCTTTTTTTGAGCCAGCAGGCATCCTTAGAGCCATACCCAATCACCTTCACTTGGTACACTGTAGCGTAAACGAAGCTTTGGCAAAACTGAGGTAGGTCAAGTCTGTATCTAATAAGTGGTAAGTAAGCAGACGGAGGAAATAGCCTCCATCTAACAAAATACCACAGCCAAATTACTTTTTCTCTATTGTTGTGTTATTCGAGTGAGAAATGTGGAACTCGAAATACAGATCGATTCTATACTTACAGGAAATCGAACTGTAGGAAGTTGTGCCCACGTAATATCTATTATATGGTATATAGCACGTCCCGCTGGATTTAATGCACCACCATAAATGCTTAATGACATCGTAATTGACGCAAATAATGGTTTCGTCCACTTTGGTAATTAAACTTACGTAACCAGTTACAAGAGAAGATTTTTCTTTCGCTGTTTGATAACTAGTTGTGAGAGAAGAATTATTTTTCCACTTTTGTAACTTTTTGATGGTTATGAACGTAGATGTGCAGAACGTGAACAGACAATGTTCGGTTCTGGCGCTTCGCCGGCCGCTACCGCGGCACGCTTGCTTCGCTCGCTCGGCTCGCGCGCTGTAGGGTCGCAGTTCTACCTAACACTCCTCCTCGCTTCGCTCGTCGTCGTACCTATTATTAAATGGCATGAAAAATATTTTCGGACTTCCGATAATAGTACCTACTTAAAAGTTACGTAAAAAACACTTTATTATTTCGATGTTATTTTCTTTTTATAAAAACTAATATCTCGGGTTACAAAAATGGAAATAATTTGATCTACGAAAGTGGAAAAATAATTCTTCTCTCACAACTAATTACCAAACAGCGAAAGAAAAATCTTGTCTTGTAACTGGTTACGTAAATTTAGTTATCAAAGTGGACGAAACGCAAATAATATGCAATAATTACATATCGTTTTCGTCAATTATATTATTATTATCACTTATATATGTTTTTTTTTCTTTTCTTTACATATTTATATTTACAATATATAAATACGATATTATAAATATAAAAATGTACAAAAAGAATCGCCACCGATGCGAGACGTAATGTGTAAGTCGTCGGTGGTCACGGCTACAGACTAAGGAACCTCCGCATAATACGTGCAGTTCCCAAAGTTGCCACCTTCTGTATTCGGCCTTCAATCCAGTGACCTACCGAAAGTCTCTTGAGGTGTTGGTCATACTTTTCACTATAAGACCATTGACCGACACGACTATCGGGACGATTACTGTTGAATCAACGTCCCACATGTCGGTAACCTCGTGGGCTAAGTCCAAGTATTATGACAACTTGTCTTTCTCATCCTTCACGAGATTTTCATCATAAACGACGGTGATATCAACAAGAAATGCCCTTCGTTTCAACCGGTCTACCAGCACATTAGCAGGCTTATTAGCTATGGGGCAGGCCCCAAGTGTTTTCTAGTGCTTCCACGTAGTCTGCCCTGGACCCATCTCACCTGGTGCGCGGTAACGCAGTGGCCGGTGAGTGGTGACTAAAGCTAGAAAACAATACTTGTGGGCGAGGAGGTTGAGTAGAGTAGGAGTATTTGGCGTTTTCGTTGATTGTTTTGGTGGTGTGAGCGTGTCCCGTGGAAATTTTGATTTCCCACGGGAACCATTCTTAATTTTTGTTGGTATCTTGTGTGTTTGTCGTTGTGTGTGTTGTCTAGGGTTCGGGAACGAATATGGACAGCCGAGTCCCGGGGTTTCCGGGTGTGGGGATGATGTCGGGGCCTGAGGGGTCCGGGGAGAGTGACCTCCCGGAGGAGCCACAGGCGGTGGCATTGCAGCGGGGGCGTGACGGAGGAGAGGAGACCGATATGTCGGTCCCCACCCTCTCGGAGTCGGAGCTGGGGCGGAAGCGCCTTTTCTCTGGCTCGGAGACGGAGACGCCCGACGAGCGGGCGAAGGTATCCACGGCCAGGCGCGGGAAGCGGGGCGGCATCGCTCCGAGTCTGGCCAGAGCCCGTCGGCTGCTCAAGGAGCGCACTGAGGAGTCAAAGGAGGCGGCCTTTCAGGCGCTCCTGGAGAAGCGGGCGGCGGGAAAAAAGGACGCGGTAGTGGCGGCCGGAAGCGTCGAGGGGAGAAGCCCCGAGACGGGGAAAAAGAAGAGCCCCGAAGGGAAATGCCCTGAGGGGAATGCGGGGTACCCAACTGAGAGGGGAGCCGATGAGCTCATGGTGAGGGGCGAGGAGATGCTGGGCGTCATCCTCGACCTGACTGGCAAGTCGGCGAGCCTCAAGGGGGGGTACGCCGCTAAAATAGCGAAGGCTGCGGGCGGGATCAGAGAGATCCTCGAGACCCTGGTGGTGCGCACGGAGGCGGAGGAGACCCACCGCCTCCGCGCCGATAACGCACGGCTGCAGAGGCAGGTCGCCTCCCTCAGGGAAGAGGTGCATGCACACCGCCGGGAGTTCGAGGAGCTCCGGAAGGAGAGGAGGGCGCAGGGGCCGACGGGCCCGGTCGATCTCGAGGCTCTGGAGAGCAATATCGCCCGGCTCGACGGCAACCTAGTTGACGGACGTCTCGCGGAGCTGGAGTCTCGGTTGCCTCCCCCCGCCGTCACCCGTCCGCCATTGGCGGGTGACAAGTCGGGGGTGGCCAAGGCCGCAAGAGCGGCCATCGAGAGAGCGGGACGACCGGCTCCAGCTCCGCAGAAGGCGAGCTCGCCGGCCGAGCTGGATGTGCGCCCTCGGGCGAGGCGGGCCGCAAAAGTGGGTCCCGCCCGCCGTACTGGTGCCAGCGAGGAGTCGTGGACGAGCTTTGGGCCGTCCACATCTAGGGCCGCGGCGACGCCCTCGGCAGCGGCAGGGACCGCCGAGGTCCCGAAGGTGGCATCGTGGACCGAGGTGGTCCGCCGCAAGCCGCGGAAAACCGCGGCCCTCGCGACTCCTGCGGGGCCAGCGCCCGCCAAGGCGTCAGCCTCTACCCCCGCGGGCAAGGAGGAGGGCCGCAAGGCCAAGGTGGTGCTCCCCGGCTCCACGGCCGTAATATTAAAGTTACGGCCGGAGGCAGCCCAAGGGGGGGCATCATATGCCTCGGCCCTGTTAAAAGCCGAGCGGGAGGTGAATCTGGGGGAGCTCGGAATCGCCTCGCTTCGGATCCGGAAATCTGCGACCGGAGCGAGGCTCATAGAGGTACCAGGCTCCTCCAGTCACGAAAAGGCTGACGCCCTGGCGGCCAAGTTAACGGCCGCCTTGTCCGGCGTCGTGGAGGTGTCCAGGCCCGTGAAGTGTGCGGAGTTCCGCCTCACGGGTCTGGACGACGCCGCTACGGCACAGCGGGTCCAGGCTGCGGTCGCGCGGGAGGGGGGCTGCACCCCTGAGCAGGTCCGGGTGGGCGAAATCCGCCCGGACTGGCGGAACTCTAGTTCCGCCCTGATGCGCTGCCCGCTCACGGCAGCGAAGAAGCTGCTTGAGCTGGACAGTATCGGGGTGGGCTGGAGCAGGGCGCAGCTCCACTTGCTGGAGGCGCGCCCCATGCACTGTTTCAAGTGCATGGGGAAGGGGCACACCGCTGAGCTGTGCCCCTCCAAGGAGGACCGCAGCCGGTTATGTTATAGGTGCGGGCAGCCGGGGCACATCGCCTCGGGCTGCTCGGCCCAGGCCCGCTGTGCCGTGTGCGCAGACGCCGGCCGGAAGGCCAGCCATGTGATGGGGGGCCGTCTCTGCAACCCCCCATCCATCCGCGGGAGAACGCCCCCCATCTCCCGCGGAAGTGGGCGGCAGAAGGCGCCTGAGGCTGGGATGTCCGAGTAATGGCCGGACATCCCCGCTTCCTGCAGGCCAACGTCAACCACTCCGCTGGGGCACAGGACCTTTTCCTGCAGACCATGGCGGAGTGGGACGTGGACGTGGCGGTGGTTGCGGAACCATATTCCGTGCCCTCCCGGCCTAACTGGGCCGGGGATCTGGACGGTTCCGTGGCCATCGTCACGAGGCCTGGCGCCAGCCTCCCACTCGTGGTGAGTGGGAGGGGGGCGGGATACGTGGCGGCGGTTCGGGGAGAGTACGCAATCATCGGTGTGTACTTTTCCCCGAACCGCGACCTGCCGGCCTTGGAGCGGCTGCTCGACGCTCTGGGGTCGGCAGTGAGGCGGCTAGCGCCCGCCCAGGTTGTCGTGGCCGGGGACTTCAACGCCAAGTCCACGGCGTGGGGGAACCCGGCCACGGGAGCCAAAGGGCGGAAGGTGGAGGAGTGGGCGCTGGCCGCGGGACTGTCCCTCTTGAATAGGGGGACAGTCCATACGTGCGTGCGGTGGAACGGAGGGTCGGTGGTGGATCTGTCCTTCGCCACCGCGTCCACCGCGCGCCGAGTGGAGGATTGGAGGGTAGAAACGGGGGTAGAGACACTCTCGGACCATAGGTACATCAGGTTCGGGGTGTCTCGAGCCCCCGGGAGTTCGGCGATTTCGTCCCGGTGGCGGAGCCGGTTCCCGCGTTGGGCACTCACAAAGCTCGACCGGGAACTGGCAGAGGAGGCGGCCATAGTCGGCCGCTGGGGCCTCCCGCCGATGGAGGATTTGGGGGTGGAGCAAGGGGCTGGCCGTCTCTGCGACGCCTTCACGGCGGTGTGCAGGGCGGCCATGCCCAGTGTTGGGCGTCCGCCCCCAAGGCGGGCGGTCTACTGGTGGTCGGCGGAGATAGCCGACCTTCGGGACGCCTGCAACGGGGCGCGTAGAGCGTACACCCGGAGCAGGCGTCGCCGCCCCCGGGACGAAGGACGAGATGACCATCTGCACGGCATCTACGTGGAGAAGAAGAGGGCCTTGCAGATGGCCATAAGTAGGGCCAAGGAGGGAGCGTGGCAGGAGCTGCTGGAGGGCCTAGACAGGGACCCGTGGGGCCGACCGTACAGAGGAGCGCGGAACAAGATCCGCGCTCAGTCGGCCCCACTGACGGAGACTCTCCAGCCAGCCCTGTTGGAGAGGGTTGTCGGGGAACTCTTCCCCGACACCCCACGGGGGTACGCTCCCCCGAGAATGGCCCGATCGTCGGACTCCAGAGGAGAGGAGGAGGGCGCTCCGCCGCCCGTCACCGACCAGGAGATGGAGGCGGTCGTGGACCGCCTCCGAGGCCAGAAGAGGGCGCCGGGTCCGGACGGGGTGCACGGGAAGGTGCTTGCGTTGGCTCTCGTGCACCTCGGAGACAGGTTCCGGGAGCTCCTCGACTGCTGCTTGCGGTCGGGGGGCTGCCCGGGACCCTTCAGGGTGGGCCGGCTCTGCCTTCTGTTGAAGGGAGACCGGCCCCCGGATTCGGGGTCGGCGGTTCGACCGGTCGTTCTGCTGAACGAGGCGGGGAAAGCCCTAGAAAGGGTTGTCGCTTCCCGCCTCGCTCAGCATTTGGAGGATGGCCCGGGACCGGGCCTATCGGATGCCCAGTTTGGGTTCCGGGCCAGGCGGTCGACCGTCGACGCCATTAGGCGCCTAAGGTCGGTGACGGAGGATGCGGAGCGCGAGGGTAAGGTGGTGGTGGCGGTGTCGCTTGACATCGCCAATGCCTTCAACAGCCTCCCCCACAGTACCATACTGGAGGCCCTCAAGTACTTTGAGGTGCCTCTGTACTTGGGGAGACTGTTGAAGGCATACTTGGAGGACAGGGAGGTGTGCTTCGAGGATGCGAGGGGCCGTATGGTCAGGAGGTCTGTCGGGTGCGGGGTCCCGCAGGGGTCCGTTCTGGGCCCCATTCTATGGGACCTCGCATACGACTGGGTCCTGCGGGGCCGTCTCCTCCCCGGGATGAGTGTCATCTGCTATGCAGATGACACCCTTGTCGCGTCCCGGGGTAATACCTTTGTGGAGGCGGCGCGGCTGGCCGAAGTCGGAGTAGGACTGGTGGTCAGCCGTATAGAGAGGCTTGGGCTTCGGGTCCGTTTGGACAAGACCGAGGCCCTCCTCTTCCGCGGGACCGGCAGACGGGGCCCTCCCCCCGGAGCACACCTCCAAATAGGAGGAGAGAGGATAAGGGTGAGTGCCCAGATGAGCTACCTGGGCCTCACCCTTGACGGACGATGGACCTTCGGCCCCCACTTCGAGCGGTTGGGACCGAAGGTCATCAGAGCTGCGGCGGCGCTGGGTCGCCTCCTGCCCAATTTGGGCGGGCCCAGCGCCGCGTGCAGGCGGCTGTACTCCGGCATCTGCCGGAGTATGGCCACGTACGGTGCCCCCATATGGGCGGACGCCCTCTGCGCTCGGAACAGGACTCAGCTGCGCAGAGCGCAGCGGGTCATAGCGCAGAGGGCAATAAGAGGGTACCGTACGGTGGCTTGGACGGCTGCGACCGCCCTCGCTGGCGACCCGCCCTGGGAGTTGGTGGCGGAGGTGCTCGCCGAGGTGTACAGCTTCGTTGCTGAAAGGAGGAGTCTCGGCGAGCGCCCCACGTCGGTGGAGGTGGGGCGGTATCGCCAGCGAGGGCATGTGGAGATGATGCGGAGGTGGGGGGAGGACCTGGCGCAGCCGCGGTATGGAGTCCGCGTTGCGGATGCGCTGCGCCCGGTCCTGGAGGCGTGGATGCGCCGAAGGCGCAAACCCCTCACCTTCCGCATGGTGCAGGTGCTCACCGGGCATGGGTGCTTCGGTGAGTACTTGCACCGGGTTGCGAGGCGGGAGGAGCGGCCAGGCTGCCACGATTGTGGCGTGGCCGAGGACACTGCTCAACACACGTTGGAGCAGTGTCCCAGATGGTCTCAGCAGCGCCATGATCTGGTGTCCGCGCTAGGAAGCGCGGACCTCTCGCTCCCGAGCGTGGTCCGCTTCATGCTCGGGAGTGACAGTGCCTGGCAGGCGATGGCCTCCTTCTGTGAGACGGTCATGTCCCAGAAGGAGGCCGCGGAGCGGGACAGGGAGGATGATCCCTTGGCTGTCCCGCTCCGGAGACGGCGGACGGGAGTGCGGCGTAGGCGCTACGCGCACCTACTGCCGCCTCCCTAATCGTTGGGACTAGGGGTCAGGATGGGAACCTGGCCCCATAATGGTCCCGCCGCCGGAGGGGCTGTCCCAATTTGCCGGGACGGCCCCTAGAGAGAAGAAGTCCGGCCCCTTTTGAGGGGCTGGCCAGTCGCAGTGGTGCCCTGTTGCTGACAGATCCGGGGCACCACACCAACGCGGCTGATGGCATTTCGCGGGGTCGTTTAGTGGGTATACCGTCGGACAGGCGACGGGGAGTCCCACACTACCACCGGAGGCCACCCAGGTACCGGTGGTGTGCGTAACGCATTTTTCCCCGCGTCACAAAAAAAAAAAAAAAAAAAAAGGCTTATTAGCTATAATAGTCCTCTGCCCGTGATAGACCGGTCCCAGTACATCATGGCATGACTGTTTTCAAGAACTGGCTCAGGTATATATATATTTTTTTCTTTAATCACGGGTGTTAACCCCGGTCTTTTAATAGGCGTGTGCGGGGATATGGATCTAACGCGTAGAGGCCCCTTAGAAAAGATTGATGTAATGTATTATACCCGCTGTGACCTGCTGTAGAAGATATCAATGGGAGGACATAGCCACGATTATTATTATTTTATTTCATTCGTATTTAAACATTCATTTTTAGTATAATATGTTTTTTCTATCCCGATATGTCGAATAACGTTATTTTTGTTTGAAAATAAATGTATTTCAGACGAAAAGTATTTCTTTTTTTCCCATCGATTCTGTACTTGAAATATATGGTTATTTCATTTTTTGGATTCTAATTAACATATGAACATAAGTCCCATGACTGTTGGGTGGGGATGGGTGGGGACGGGGTCCATACAAAATCCCCCATGGTCCTTTGTACGATAGACTTCGCTGCTTGAACAGACTGGATGAACAAACAATCTCGAGATAGTTTTCCAGAACCCTGTTAATGACGATATTTAGATTCCTCCACTTTTTGTTCATGTTTGGTCACTGGTACTTTATGTATTACCAGCGTTCATAGGCTACGGTAACCACTTTATATCAGGTGGACCGTGTTCTGTATGCCTCCCGACGTAGTATTATATTTCTTTAATAAAATTCACTTTGTCCTACACACGCCTATAAAGTACTCATTGCGACATCGTTAAAGATTAGTGTTTCCAACATCTTGACTACATTCAATAAGCCCTTTTACGGCATTCTTAAAAATATATTTTTAAGAGAGGTGGGGCGCATCAAAGCAGCCCGTCTAGGGAAGTACTTCCACCTCACACAAAACCGCAGCCAAATAACAACTCCCTAGAGGATTGTTGTGTTCCTGCGTGTAAGTAAGGTCACCAGTAAGCTCCTAAGGAGTTGCTGTGTTAACAGCAGATGCGGCATAGCGCGAGTGATACTTAATATATTGCAAGCGTTCATAGGCTATGGTAACTACATCAGGTGGGCCGTATGCTTATATGACTTCCGTCGTTATATAAAAAAAATGATGATAAGAAGATAGTGAGCTACTATAGAGCAAAATCATTTTGTTAATCAAACCAAATTAAAATATATTCCTGTCGATCATTCGAAAGTATGTAGAGCGATTACCGAGACTCGGAACCTGCCCGGCAGCCTTGCCGGCTGCGGAGGCCAGTTTTTATACCCAGCTATATGGCTTTATATACTACGTGCTCTTATTATCTATAGAAAACTATGTACTGATTGGGACGTCTCGAAAACGCATCGACTACAATAGCTATGTCCATTAAGTTTTTACTCGATGTTTTTTCTATAAAAGATTCCCGATGAGAGGATTTGAAGAATAACCGCCCCATAGAAGAGTGTAAGAAACATATTCCAATCTTCCGAACGCCTGGAAAAAAATACAATCAATTACATTACACAATTGTGTCGAGTAAATGGTTTACGGCTAGCCGTAATGAAATGACGTAATCGAATATTCTAAATCACATTGCTGAGTAGCTTCGATATAAAAACAGTTATTTTTGTGTCATTTTTATACAGTGGGGATGTATATATACTACAAGAAAAGAAACATGGAGTAGTGATCGCTACCTTGGATCATAATATATTTTAACTGCTGCTACTAGTAAATGATATTAAAAAGTTTCTAGTGTGGCTCCATTCTAATATGACGTAGGTATTTTTGATTTAAGTCTAGATGAGTATGACTAAATTATTTGATATGGATCGAAAGGAAGTATAATTTATCCACATTGTATCTCTTTTATACCTGTCATATAAGGCAGCAAACACGCGTTTGTGCTACCTGTTGATAAGAATTTACTTATGGACAGCCTTTAAATTTAATAAAAAAGTATACCTCTCAGTAATTTATTTAATTACTTTTCTAATATATTTTTTTTAATATTAGGAAGTTTTAAATTTGCTGATATGCTTAATGTAACATCGTCAGGAAACCGGCAATTCCAAGAATTTATATTTCGTAAGACGTGTGACCTAACCTAATAAAGTCTGGTTTCCTCTTGGGTTGTGAAGGTCTGACGGCAGCTTGCTCTAAGTAAAAATCAGTATCTTCGTCAAATTCTTAGGCTTAGGTTTCGAACTCCGTCAATTCTAATGGATGAGGAAACGGGATGACGCTAACAAGAAGAATACTTCTTTAATTTAATTATTGTAATATAATTTATTTAATATTAGAAATTTAAAATTTTCTGATTTGTTTAATGTTAAAAATTCGACGTTCACGACGACCTAATGACTAACGCAGGGTGTCACAACTAACTACTTTCTAAAATATATCCACACTCAAATCTCAACTCCACAAACACGCGTTTAACCTAACTGTTCATAAGAACATATGGACAGCCTAACCTATGAAAAACATCTTCACTTTTTTTAAGAGCCTAATGCTATAATCTCTCGGGAAAACCTAAGCAGGGAGTTGCAATTTAAGAGTTCTCTAAAGAACTACTTTGAAATTGCACAGTACGCGCCTATTGCTGTTCCAGCATGAAGAATTGTGCGGTAGTATAAGCAAGCTGTTGGCATCTATATATATATATATATATATATATATATATATATATATATATATATATATATATATATATATATATATATATATATATATATATATATATATATATATATATATATATATATATATATATATATATATATATATATATCAGCTGTTGACTAGTAGACTACAGGAAGGTGACTATGGTACTATCTATAAGTAATGAATAGGCAAATCTTAAATGATGAACAGGAAAATATAAATAGGAAATAATTTATTAAATGACATATTTGTGTTACGATAAATTATCTCTGCTATTCTGCTAGGACCTGTGTTTCTCATTCCATAGACTTTCATCATCTAACTGCTGCTAACGTAGTAACTGCTTAGGAGCTTACTGGTGACCTCACTGACACGCAGAAACACAACTACCCTCTAGGGAGTTGTTATTTGGCTACGGTTTTATGTGAGGTGTAGGTACTTCCTTAACATGTTTCTTGCAAATAAAGATATTCTATTCTATTCTATTCCCCAGATCTTCGATGCGCCCTACCTTTCATGAAAGTAAACTTATGAATCGCAATTCTTTTAAAAGTGTATACTTTGTTCTTATACAAGGTATTCTTTACTATTGCATCACGTCCTGGGAGGTGCTACTAAAACTATCATTAATAAAGTAGAAATTACTCAAAGGGCATTCAAGGTAGCTGACTTCCTTCCCTTTAAATGCTCAAACTGAACTTCTTTATCAACAATGGCGGTTTTTGTCGGTTCGGTAATTATCTATACAGCTTAGTTTTAAACAACATGCTTGAATACTTTATAAAAGCGAAGAGACATTACAATCCAGACGTAAACATCATGTTATCTAAACACTTACCTGTATAACAATATAAATGAATATGCCATTTAAACAGTTATTCTAGCAATAGATTTAACTACAAATGTATGGTTCAAATGTGGCTGTATACGTTAATTTACAAGCAAACAGAATTGTCCAGACAATGCCACAACACACTTCCTTATTAATAATTAAGATCAACTCACAAACACACATATACACGCATAGTTACACTTACGGAAACAACACACTAAATTACAAATACACGCTATACATCGAAAACTTCTGTTTGGTACATATTAAAATACTAGCACTATAAATATCATTAAGTAAACTAATTATGACATTTAAGTAACAATAATTCGTACACGTCCACCACATCCACACCAACCCTTACTCATCCCGCTGCAGGGATACGTGTCTCCCTTCAACCGAATGGGGGTTTTTTTTGGCGGAGGCTAGAGTTTTCAAGCCACCCTATGGCCACTAACTTAGCTTAACGACTGTCATCTATCGACAACAGCCTCGACCGACGGCTTAACGTGCCCTCTGAGCACGGAGAAACTCGAGATAGATAAACCCATCCATAGACAGGCTGCGGTTGACGTTGCTTAACCTGCATGTCCGGTTAGGTTGATACGCGCAACGACGCCATCGAGCCCTTTAAAATTCTCGAGAGCTTCCTCGAGAAGTGAGGTGTGCATATGGGTAATGTTGAATATTTTTTGTACTTTATTGTACAAACATAAAACACAATAAAAAATACAAAGGAATAATAATGTTAGAATTGCCGCGTAAACCGTAAAAAAGGAATTCTTCCACAATCCATTCGACTTTTCTTTATCACTTTTCATGTTAGTTTTAACATGAAATCTATAGAATCAGCGGTTTAAGAATTATTGTTATCAGTTGTATATCAGCGCTATAGCACTGTAACTCAGAATTATACTGTAAAAGTATATCGTCACTTATAAACTCATATCGACGTTATTGACGACAATATCAAATTAACTACGTGACTCGCTCCACTGCGCGCTCTCTCCCGATTTCACGGGAGGTATCCACACATTTGCATGGCAATGCATATGCAGCCGATTATTACTTGAATCAGATAACATATCTAATATCTACTCCACACCATTATAACCTATTTATAAATCGCTCCTTCTGCTACTGGGATATGGGTTTCAGTTTAATCAAAGGCGTTAAAAGCGTAATAACTTTACAACTAACATATCAAAACACAGCTCAAATCGAATATTTGTGAATCTACGGGGTACAAGTGCGTTTGACAATGGAACGTCATACCACGCGAATGAAGTTAGGCATTTCGTTTTTTACACTAGCATCTTACTCTATGTTAATCGCCTGCCAAGCGTTGTCTCAGAATTTTCCACTTTTCTATGTTTATAAATGTTTCTCGTACAGTCCTTCATTTTCCTATAATTCCCTTTCCTTTGACTTTTTCTAAGTCTAGTAGATAATCTAAATGATGTTTTAGTTTTGTGTTCAAACTAGGACCTGGGACGCTTTTACAAACTTTCAACACCCATGTCAGTTCATAAAGTCATTCCTTATACAATTACACCTTGACTGACTGTTTACCATCACGCAGGCCGTAGTCTTGATTGCCACCTTAGTGGTATAAAAAAAACCTTCTAATAAGTAGTTTTTTTTTATTGTCTGTTGTCAATGAATTTGTTGAGATCAAATATATACGATTATGCCAAACTGATTTTTGCAGGGAATGTAAACTGAGAGAGTCATTAGAGTAATTATATTACTTTTATTGTAAGTATACATATAAACAAACTATGTAGCTGCTGCCAGTAGGCCCCGTACCTTGGTCTGCACGTATTCTAGTACCATGTGTGAATTTCAGGAATTCATTTCTAGGCGGATGCTTGAAGGACCCTAAAGAGTCTCCGTGCAAAATGCAAGTTCCTAGCAGTTTGAGTACATGATGAAACAATAAAAACAACCAATTTCTGTTTCAGAATGTTCTTCCATTTTCTAATCTTGATGTTAGTAAAGTTATGCATAAAATACTTATTTGCAAATGACTCCACTCCAATCAGTCTTATATAAATTATAAGAGTGATTGGAGTGTAGTGAGTCGAATTCTCGTACCGTAGTAAGGCTCCTTACATTTTCTGTATAATTACTTTTTATTAATTGGGTTTGTGGTGGTTTAAGTCATAATATGACTTAAACCTAACCCAAATATACCGCAAATCTAATCTAAACCTAACTCAAACCGCAAGATCAAGAGCGAGTCGAACTCGGACAATACCTTGGCAAATTCTTGAAAGTGAACTGAACATTCTAAAAGAAATGTTAAACTTGGAATCAGATTTCGTAAAAGCGCCAGTTCTGGGTTGAGTTGATTTCTCGGACGTCGCGACGTTAGCAGGTAGCAAACCGAGGATTTGTTTGTAAGTGGTAAACAATGCACAATACGAAATAGCCCTTCATGTCTTAAAAAGCATTAAGCAGTCAGAACCCGTTATATAGCACCGAATAAAAAATGTGAACCACTATATTTTTTCAACACGTTTTCCTATTTTGTGTATATTCTTTCAAAATAGGTTCCCAAATATTCATTACGCAAATAACATAATTTCGTTTCTTGCAGTAGCTACAGTGTGTTTGTCCCATGTAGTGACAAATAAATAGTAAAAGTCAATGATATTGTATAAAAAGAGGTAGATGTCGTTCTAGCGCGCAAAAACTGAGGCAATGAAATTAACCCAATTGGTCTAATATGCGCTATTCTATGATGCGCTGACGTATTTTAAGCGCAACTCTTGACAGATAGCTATCTCTCTCTATATATCATGCGTTCCGTATTATCTATATTCTTAAGTAAGTAAGTACTATAATGTCGTAGTGGAACAATAACAAAACGACGCGCAGAATATACGTTATCTTTAAATACAATATCATTGGTAAAAGTGTAGCTAAAAATCTTGCATTACTCATCGGTATTTTACAGTTATAACTTTATAAGTTTTACTTATATGTATAAGTAATCTAATCTAAAATTTCCATCAAACACGTAGAAAATAAGGTGGCCACAAATTCTTATATTAATTAATGGGCTATTCATATGAAACAATTACATTCAGCAGGATAGCTTGGGCTAAGTGGCGTGAGATGGCTGGTGTCATCTGTGACCCTAAAATGCCGGTTAAGCTAAAGGACAGGTTTATAAATTCATCATTAGACCTGTCTTTTTATATGGCAGCGAAGTGTGGCCAGTACTTTAGCGGCACAAGCAGGAGCTGCGTGTCACGGAGATGTATATGAAGCGCTGGATGTGCGGAGTGACGTGGAAGGATCGCGTGAAGAACTCCTGCTTTGGCGGTTGCCTTCGTGTCCGTGACAAAGAGCACACTGCAAGATACTGCAAGAGCGTTGTCCATGCTGGCTTGACGTCGTCTCGTAAGTTCACATGCGTGTCAATGGTCTCACAGTAAGGGTGAGATTTAAGAATAGTATAGAATTTAAGTTCGCGAGAAGCCGTGTGTTTAAATACTTTAAAGCAACATAATATTATTTACAACATTATATTCTTTATATTACCTTGTTTTTTGGTTCTATCTATGTTTATGAATAACAAGCCATATACATACACTTAATGGTGTCATAAATACTATGCGACATACAAAAATCACCAATTTTTTCGGTAATATCTAAATAAACTTTTATCAATTGTAATTATTTCAGATTTGCTTTGCTGTAATATTTACAGAGCCCTCTATAGTCTGTAAATATAAAAAAATGCTACAAACATTTTAGAGATAAGGACACTGTGACCGACAGGGGGATGAACGGGCAGAGAGATAGATAGTATAGAGCTTCCTATTTTACTGCGTAGGTAAGACACCCAAAAAGAAAACACGTAGAAAGCCGGACTTAATCCTGTAAGCAGCTCCTTGCAGTCATTATTAATATAAATAAAAAATATATAATGGGCTCTCTCTGTATCCACAGGTTTCACGTGTAGACGATTGCCAAATATGTTTTTTTTTTATCTCAGTACACCTTAAAAACATAGTGATTTGCGGTAGCTAAAGAGAACCCTAGGCCAATTCTATTAAAAATCCGTAACTGCACTGCTCACAGTGTGTGTCAAAATGCGTACTGGTGTGGTTATGTACCACTAAATTTGTGTATTCGTATTTATATACACATATATTTGTTACTATCATCTACTCGGCAGTGAACGAAAATATCGCGAGGAGATACGCACCTAAGCTAAGAAATATTTGGTTTACCCTCTGGGTTATCGAGGTTTAGCTTAGGTTTGGATAGGCGACTACGACAATCCTAATGGGTATATTAAGAAAAATGATGATAAAAAGAAAGATGATAAATTACAAGTGATAATAATGTAATACTTGAAAGTATATCTTCACGTCAGGTTCGTTGAGAGGTAGGCAGAGAGAACCGAGCGCCATAAAACTCAGTCCTTACACAATAAATGTAATGTTATGTCTAATAAAGCCATAGATACCACAACTGCCCAAAAATACCACTTTGTCATAACATCATAGTCCGCCTCAGTATGTAGATCAGTGAGCACGTATGTAAATAAGTATGAAGCTACATTCAACATCGTAATTTCCTATTACATGATTGTTTAGCTCTATTTTTTTACGGAAGTGAAACTTTAAGATGTTTTAGCATTTTAAAAATATTTTTTAACCGCGCTCGGCAGACATACTTACGTCTCGCTCAATGTGAAATAGTTGTCGATACTAAACTTGTCGCAATGTTGTTCTCGACTTTACCCTCGGTAATGCTCTTCGGAAACTTCTTGTCAATCTCATTTATTCCCAGGAATACAGTAAACGTTCAGGGAATTGTTATTTAGCTACGGTTTATTGCTAATAGCTAGCTGGCTTACTTCTTTATTTATATGTATAACAGGTATGCGTCATATATTTGGGGTTCCTTATTGTATCACTATGCCTGTACTGTAGCAAATTAAATATATATTTTATATTCTCTCTCAAATGTATTTTCTGTATGATTTTAAATTTAAGAGCTTAAAGTTAATTAAGAAAATTGATGAAAATTCACCACCCCTAATTATCTCCAAAACTACCGAGTCTAAAATTTTAAAGTAAAATACTGGAAATAGTTTTAAAATGATTTTATATTATAAATATTATATTACATTATATAGCTTATAACTTAAGCCAGAAGGTACACCTTGATATACATAATGCAGTTCTCATCCCAACGCATACTTATGGAAGCGAGAGCTGGGTATGGCAGGGGGAGCATGAAAATAGGATAAACGCGGCGTCGGCGTTAAAATAAGAAGACTGCTCCGTTGGTTCGGACATGTGGAAAGAATGCAGGAAAAATTACGAAACAGATATACAACGCAAAAGTAGAAGGATGTAGAGGCCGAGTAATGTCAAGACTTACCTACCATAACCAAATTGATCGTGTTCTATCAGTAAGTGATGTCAGGAGAAGAAACCGCGCGCTAGAAGAAAACACGCTATCGTGCATGAGAAGAGCAATGAATATTAAAGAAGCGAAAGAGATATGTAAGGATCGAGTTATGTGGGGCTCAGACCCCTCTGCCTATCCCGCAAGGGATTTGGCGTGAAGTTATACATAAATATATACATATAGATTGTATTATTATTATTTCTTTATTCACACTTTTGATACATTTTTAAATATAAAGTTCATAAAAAATACATTTACAAAAAGGGGATACCCGCCGGTATGGAAGCGAAGACCCAAGCTACCGGTGGGTGGGGTTCCAAAGTGAGGAACCTCAAATGCGGTTGCCTCCAAAACAATGCGGGCCGTGTCCAGGATAACCGCCTTCTGAATCTGGTTCTTGACCCAACTGCCAAGCAAGAGCATCTCAAGATAGCGGTCGAGACTCTTCGCTGTAAGTCTATTAGCTGTCACGACTATTGGAACAATTATCGTTGATTCCACATGCTACATGACGGTAACCTCGCGTGGGCCAAGTCCAGTACTTAGAAAGTTTCTCTTTCTCTGCCTTCACGAGGTTTTCGTCATGAGAAATGGTGAAGTCAACGAGAACTCGAGGCTCGTCTCTCGGTCTATTACCACGATATCAGGCCTATTAGCTACAATAGTCCTATCCGTGATGATACACCGGTCCCAGTAGAGCGTGAAACTATGGTTTTCGAGAACTGGTGCTGGTACATATTTATAAGGCAAGTATTTTTTTAAACTTTTATTTAAAAATTCGGGAGGTTATTATGATCAGTTAAAAAATAATAATGGGCAGTTATTTATTTTTTCGGCGGTTGATAAATTAGTACAACAGTAAAGTGTGACAAACAAATTCCGTTTTACTATTATTTTTACATGTATCAATCCTAAATAAATGTACGTCGTAGCGCTTAATTTGTTTTATTTAATTCCCTCAATCAAAGCGAAAGTCCATTTCCTTTATCATAACTTAAATTTACTAAAAAAAACCAGTTAAATCATAAAACCATACTTAAATATTTTTCCTTTTTTACTGGAATATACGTGGAATAAATTTTATCCGCTCATTGTTTATAGAACTGCTTAGAACGAGATTTCTTACCGACTAATTCCGATTTGTTAACTGCCCACACGTAACTGCCCGTTTTGCTATTTTACTGCTCTATATTTATTTCATTACCCATTTCATTATGTTTATGACTCAGTTTTGTTTACTGCTAAATTTTATGTTTTGAACTTGTTAATAAAATTGCATTTAGTAATTTTTAACTCGCCAAAACTCCAATTTTTTTATACCACCAAAGTGACAAACAAGCATACGACCTGCCTGATGGTAAACAGTCACCGTAGTCTATAGACATTTGCAACCTCTTCGCGCCTTTCTTGAAGAGCCTCATACTGTAGTTCCTTGGGGCAACCTCGGTTGGAAATTCATTTCACAACTTGAGAGTTCTCGGAAGAAAACTTCTCTGGAACCGAACAGTACGCGACCATTGCGGTTCAAGCATGTGAGGGTGAACTTCCCGAGCGGTGCAGTTATAAAAAGTAGCTGTCGGCATCATATAAAACAATTCTTCAGAATACAACCCGTTGTACAGTCGGTAGAACACACAAAGGGAGGCAAAATATCTCCTTAAACTTAAGGGTTACCGTGTGTAAGCTTAGTATCGTCTACAATTCTCACAGCTCGTCTCTTAACGGAGTCACACGGTCCTCCAGGTTGTATCCAGGTGCTCCCGCCCAAAGGTGACTGCAGTACTCCATGTGCGGTCTGACTAGAGACTTATAAAACATAAGTCTTTGCCCCGCACTGAAA
The DNA here is from genome assembly GCA_947507595.1 of Pyralis farinalis. Taxonomy (NCBI): domain Eukaryota; kingdom Metazoa; phylum Arthropoda; class Insecta; order Lepidoptera; family Pyralidae; genus Pyralis; species Pyralis farinalis. Next base: position 15,250,199 of record OX382257.1, on the reverse strand, counting down.
TACTGCTTTGCTCTGTTGAGCACACCAAGTTTTTTGCACGCCAGCTTGACCTTTAACTTAAGGTGAATTCTATATTGAACGTCACTGAAGATCTCGACACCAAGTATCCTAATGCTGTTGGTGATGGTAAGAGGTGAGTATAACTGCCGCTTTAAATCAGTGCCTATTTATATACGGTATCTCAGAACTCACCCGGCCGTATTTAAGATCAAGTTGCTGGCGTATAATTCTAGGTACTTGATTATGTCTATGCAAATACTCGCCGTTAGTAAGGTGAGAACAACTGTAAACTATCCCGGGACAGTGGCATGCTCCATAAATATCGACAGTACCGTTCTTCAGGATACACTTATGGTAGTTGTTCGTCTTAATATCTTCGTTCATAATTGCACAGACAAAACCTTCTGTTTCCCACCGAGAGATCACGGAATCGTAGCCAGGCCACGCGAAAGAATTTACATCGGCCCCATTAAGTGCCCTGAAGAACCGTATAGCTCCTTGCTCTTCCATATTTCCATGCGACTCTGGGCCGTGAGCACCGTTGGTTTGCGCCAATTCTCGTTTGCCATGGACAGTGGTGTAAGTCCCATATCGACTGCTATGACGCCGCAATGCATCCCACTTTTGCAGTGGATAAAATAGTCCCTGAGTATACTCGTATATATACCCAAAGATTCCGATATACCAAGGTATCTGTAAGTTTCGACTATGGAGAGGGATCTAAGGGATATAGTTCTGAGAGTTGTAAACTATCGGAATTTACAACTCTACCCCGCTCTACATGCATGACCGCACATTTGTCAACACCGAATTCCATAACTATAGCATTGCTGAAAATTTCAGTTACTTTCAGCAACTGCAAGGGGTCTGGCTTTTTTGGTCCAAACAACTTGAGATCATCAATTTAATTTCTCAACGAAAGCGGAAATATCAGTACAATATAAACATATTTTACATCTGTCACTTCAAGTTTTGCATCAATGTTATCATTTATTAAATCAAACAAGTTTGTTATTCGATAATTCGGCGAAAATATACATGACGAGTAGTCACAAAATATCTAAACGCACGTAATATGTATTCCCATGTATTAGTTTCGCGCAATAAATAGTAGATTTCGTAATAATTCTCAATCAAGTACTTACTTTATTTACCATTTACCACTGAAAATAAATTCATTTAAATGACAAACCAGAATTTAGACTATGCTATCAAAGTATTTTTAATTATTATCTAATTTGATGGAGAAATTATGGTTTAATTTTTTGAGGGACGTCATGAAAAATAATTATTAGATTTTTAATGTTAATCTCAACTGTGTACGACTTGAAATCATGAATGGGCACAAGATTTTATAGTTGAGTAGGAATGACGTATGTTTCAATTCACAAGTTTTAAATAATGTGCTGGTGAAACTGCAAAAATATCTATCTATCTATCTATAACTTCACGCCAAATCCTTTACGAGGTAGGCAGAGAGAACCGAGCGCCACGTGACACGATCCTTTCATACCTCACTCGCTTCTTTAACATTCATTGCTCTTTTCATGCACGCCGGTTTCTAGGGCTCTTCTCTAAAAATATCTTGATATTTAAGTACTTGGTATAATACCTAGATACGAACACGAAAATACAACTTGTATAAAAATACATAGGATAAAGGAATTAACGTAGAACATGGAACAAATTAGAATAGAAGTTCTTAAAATTGATGGTATTCCTCCATGTTGAATTAAGTTAGAAAGCTTATTTGTATGTATATATAGATATACAAATTTAATATATTATCACTTATTGTAAGGTAGTGCTCACTTAACCTCTTTAGATGATAGTGAATTTCAAAATTATCCTTGAAGATATAGTTAAGTATGTAGTCAGTTATTCAGTATTTATGAACTGTTAGGCAATGGTCATATGTATCACGAAAATACTGTGCAACTGTTTTGAAACAGTCAATAATATGTAAATAGCCAACTGAAGTTCTAGTATACAATGAGCAATTACCTAACAAAATGTTCGAAGAATGCGGTCGGATCTAGATACATACTTTTAGGTATTCATTTAATTTAAACTTTAAAGTGAACGGTATAAGAGCACAGTTAACAGGATCCGTGGACCTCGTTAATAGTAATCAGAAGCATGCAATGATACACTCCATTTAGCAAAGATAATTGATAGATAGGATTTTGTGGAAGGAAAAGAAGTTAGTGGATTAGAACTGGATAAAAGTAGTTAGCAAATATACATAATGTCTGACTTAATTGTGCACAAATCGATTTGTTCAATGAAGATAAATGTTAACCGGGTTCAAGTTCTCATGTGCGCTTGTAAGTGATATCATGAAACATAAGAAATTGGTAACGTAGCGCATTTGTAAATAATATAAAGATTTTTTAAAAATAAATTTTACATCTTCAGGGCAAGATACACATTTTGCCCTAGAATTAGTAACTTCGAACATCGTTACTTAACCTACGTTATGATTTTTATATACGTAGACTACAAGCTGATTACAATGCTCTAATTTAACGCGAAGTACGCAATACCGGTACTTGTTTAGTATAGTCGCTTAGTTTAGCTAATCTGATTTTAAGAAGTTTATATGCATGTCTTCTTCTTCTTGTTAGCGTTATCCCGCTTCCCAATCCATTAGGATTGGCGGGGTCCGTTGCCTGAGCTTAAAGATTTGACGAAGATGCTGATTTTGACATGGAGCAACTGCCGTCACTCCACAAATCAGAGAGAAAACCAGACCTTTCTTAGGTTAAGTCACATGTCTAATGAAATATAATTTCTTGGACGTGCGTGTTTCTTCATGATGGAAAACATCATGCACCCGCAAGCACTGCTGAGCAAGTGATAACAATTACAAATATGTACATAAATCGGAAAACACGAATTTAGTGGTACATGCCTGGATTCGAAACGGGGCTTGTTGCTCAATAGGCCGATTTCTTATCCACAGGTCTATCACTGCTTATTTAAGTTCACATGTATGTATGTGCATCAACAAATTTACCGCTATACCGCTATATACTATGTCACTTTTACGTAATTAGATGATACGGCAACTTTTATGCTAAATTTGAAGTCTTTAACCCAACGAGAAGAACTGTACGACTTTTCATCGTTAGTTAGTGAATGTATATTGAGCATGAACATTTCAGCTTAAAACTTTCTTGGCGGTCCTTGTTATTCAATTTAGATTTTACCTTCATAAGATTGTAGGCCATAGTAACCCATATTAATTTACAAACTTCAACTTTACTGGAAAAATGTTAGGGGGAAGGGGACACGTAATCTGTTTCTGGTTTAAAATTTTACAAGTGCTTCTTTATCAAAAATTCACAATTGCGAATTTATTAGATATTCTGAATGGGAATTTAAATCTGTATTGGGCTAGTATAAATTACATTGCCCGTTTTTTTCTTTCAAAAACCGTGATATAGATTTTAAAATATTCTGAACAACATCAATTTTCGTCGAAATACAATGATGTAACAAGATTTAGGATTAACTAATCTTAAGCCAACGTTGTCTATGTTTACTTATGATATGCCTTGTCTCATATGTTTTACGACCCTGAACGTTATACTTAACAGCTTTTTTGAAGAATTAGTTACTAAACTGTAATTTCGTATTTATTGTTAACTAAATATGCTCAGTCTAGTAGCAGAGTAGTGCCTCCGCCAAGACAAACTAAGGGATGCAGTATTTGGTTACCGAAACATTTATTTTATATTCGAAACCCTCATAGTTTCAGTTTAGGTAATACTAAAGTGCTCAAATTCGATGTTGTTCACAGACTCACTAGATCTAAATTGAACTGATAGAGCATACAATTTTTAGTCATCTACATGTATTATAATTTTCGAAAATAGCATTAATTATATTATGTGTTGTGTTGGTTCCACGATGGCACTCGTATTCCCGCTACCGTTAATAAATGCAACATGCCGACGCTGCCGTCGGTGCCACGACTGGCCTGGTCATCCCTGCGCCACATGTTTCGCCCCAGGACGGCGGCGGCGGCATGCTGTTTCTGTTCCAGATGGCGGACAACCACAGCAACCTAGGCAGAGACTACCGGAGCAGCCATGACAACGTCTGCAAGTTGCATCTAGTAACTGTACCGGGTGGGTGCCGGCCGGCGCTAGGCCACATGAACTAATTGGTAGCAGAAGCACACAAAGCTGGTTAGATCAAAATACAATTTCAATAACAATAATCATTTTAAATCCACCACGCCTCATAATTGATAATCATTTCTTAAATTGCGTGCAAATACTTACAATATTTTATAAGATTAATTCCTCTATAAATAGTAAAAATCAATTATACTTACATCGTTTTATGCATAAATTAAATTACGTAAATTTCGATAAATTCTTATACTTATTCTACTCAATATCAAGAAATTATAACATAATCACTCGACTTGCAATAGTAATGACAAATTATCCTACTATATATAATATAAATGCGAAAGTTTGTATGTATGGATGTTTGTTGCTCTTTCACGCTTAAACGGCTGAACGGATTTGAATGAAATTTGGCACGTAGATAGATTATGATCTGGATTAACACATAGGCTACGTTATTTGATTCCACGCGGGCGGAGCAGCTAGTATAATTATATATTCCATGCGTATTTAAACTAAATTCGCGATGAGCCTAGGAATATAATTTAACTGTTTTTTAGATTTCTATTGAGAACCCTATGTAAAAGCCTCCTCCATTTAAGCCCATTTTTTCCTATACTGTGCTAAGAAGATATGGAAACAAAAACTATATAAAACTAATAAGCCTGAGAGCCAGCGATCGGCAGACTTACGGTATTTTTGCAAACTGCATATTGATGCTAGTACTACTATTACACCTGCCATAGGTGAAATGCCGTAGGATTCACTATCCCCAGCGATGGTTCCTTTGGGCGTGTCCAGAAGTCCAAGAACGTCAAAATTTACTTTTAAAACGTGATTGCAGGTCATCTGCCGTTTTAAAATCGGAAAGTATATAATTTTTGTTACTTAAAAATCAATGGCAGACACATATTGCGGTTCCAAATGTGTTTTATAAAATTACAAACGTTCAAAAATTTGATTATTTACATATATTTGAAGAAACAGACACATAGGTCAGTTCCAACATGCGGGCAGACGATATAATGCTCTCTTTGTCGTACTAACAAAAGTGTGCAATATTGATTCGCTCACTCTTATACGGAATGAGAGCGAATCAGTACTCGTACATTGTGTTACTAAATTTTGATGGCAGCAGTTTACCACCGTGCAAAAGTGAGCTGTGGCAACAGTTGTTAGGAGCTATATATATCAAATATTTGGATTAATGCTCACAAACAATGCCCGTCAACATTACAGTCGCAAGAGTGTGGGTGGACTAATCCACCAGCAGATAAGATGCACTTAAATATAGTCTTGTGAGCTCTCATTTTCTCTCGAGAACGGTAATGTCACGCTCTACAGGGACCGGTATATTATCACGGACAGGATTTTTTCCGTTTTTATATCTTTTAATGAATTTTGTAATTAAAATAATATATTTAAAAATGTAAAAAGGAGATAAAGAGTGAATAAATGTAAATAGCATATATAAATTTTAACTTTACTGAAATAACGGAAAGTTTTATCAAATTTTTGAACATTTGAAATTTTATAAAACACACTTGAAACCTGGAACAATTATGCACTTTAAGATATTAAAACGGCAGATAACCTGCGATCACGTTTTAATAGTCAATTTTGACGTTCTTGGACTTCTGGACACGCCCATAGGAACCATAGCCGGGGATAGTGAATCCCCATTTCACCTACGGCAGGTCTAATAGTTTGCTAAAATACCGTAAGTCTGCAGATCGCTGGCTCTTAGACCATAATTTGACTTCGTAATTCTAAATAGAATCAAGTTTTACTAGCTAGCATTAAAAATAGACAACTACTTTTACCTAAAGCTATTTAAAAAACTAGAGCTAATTTAACTTAGAGCGTTTCATAAATCTTCTAGGTACTGACACTCTTCTTTAAAAATGTGATTTTGACCGAATCAATATTAAGTGGATTCGAATCACGAAATAACTCAATTCACCGCCACGAGTCGGGGGTAAAGTAGTTCGCGCGGCTCTTATTGGTTTATTGGTTAAAATATTCTCTTATTGATAAGTAGGCTCGAATCGCTGAGATATCTAGGCGCTAAAACACAACGATTTTGTGAGCGCAGCGTACCTTCATGCGCAGTCAAGTGGTTTATTCGTTTGTCGTACGAATATACGACAAAATGCCCTGAGAAAATGTCTTTCATCTGAGAGAGCACACTGCCATGGCCCCATATATGGTTGAGTGTTTATTTTTTTTGCGATTTTGTAAGCTTACTTTAGAATGTTATTCTTAGAGTACATTGGAAGCGCTAAAATATATTGTTTTATTCTTGGTAACCGATTATCGAAATAAACACGATTAATAATTTCAATCAGTTGGTAAAATGGTTCAGATTAAACGAAATTTACTGTTCACCTCGGCATTGGTATTGGATTCTTGTTGGAGGTGTAACCAAATCTATATTAATAAAAATGGAGTTTCTGACTAATTCTCTGACTCATCAACGTCCAGGCCACACTACTGAACCGAGAAGGCTGAAATTTTGCATAGAGGTTACTTTTGTAATGCTCATGAGAGATAAGAAAGGATTTTGTGAAATTCAATCCCTAAGCGGGTGAAAAGGGGATTGAGAGTTTGTATGGAGCAGAAATATCAAGTTAGTGACTTGAAACTTTGTACAGATACTCGCTATTAGAATCCAAAAAAAGATATTTCAGCGTTTTCAAAAATTACACCCCAGAGGGTGTAATGGGAGTCAAACGTATTTCTTGAATTAAAAGTTGAACTGTTAAGAAATTGTTTTTTTTAAAGTGCTCACTTGATATATTGACTTATAAATATACTCTCAATCAACACGCAAAAAAGTTATTTCAGCGTTTTTCCAGTCCACCCTTAGAGGGCTGAAAAGGGGGTTGATAGTTTGTATGGAGTAGGAATGTTTTTTGAAGTTAGTGACTTGAAACATTGTACAGATATTCTCTATTATAATACAAAAAAAGTGATTTCAGCGTTTTCAAAAATTCCAACCTTATGGGGTGAAAAGGGGATTGAAAGTGTGTATGACGAGATGCTAATCTTTATCAATAAATATATCTAAATAAAAATGGAGTTCCTGACTAATTCACTGATTCATCAAGAGGTTCCTTTTGTAATGCATATTAGAGATAAGAAAGGATTTTATTGAAATTCAACCCCCAAGGTTGACAGATATTTTTTTAAGTTAGTGGTTTGAAAATGTATGTTTTTAAAATAGGCAATGTTGCGTATAAAGAAGTGCTTTGAGTGTATACAGCCAGTATCAAATAGTCCATGAAAACCAAACAGATCGTGACATATCTTCATTACTACACAAATAAGGATTGGTACTTTTACTTTGTAACTATTTAATGTTGACTATACTTAAAAATAAGAAGCAAAATAAACATACGTAAAACTGTCGAAATACCAAAATCTATGCGTGCGAAGTCGCGGGAAAAAGCTGGTATATATATCTACCAGAATTTAAAGTTTGTCAAATATTTTCCATTTTCTAAAAAAAACTGGGTGACTGTGAGTATTACAGGTTCCGTATTTCCGTTTTAGTGTATTCCGTAAATACCACAGGCAGAAGTTACGATACGTGTCGTATGTCGCAATTTTTAAAGTTAATTGTAATGTTGACTACCGCTTGATTATTGTAATCCTCGGCCTAATATAGCAACTACTTATAGTTTATTGGTAATCTCACTCACATCCAGTAACACTTCAGCGAGTTGTTAGTTGTTATCTTCTGTGAGATGGAGTCACTTCTCCAGTAGGGTGTACTTGAACTTATATCTACGAACGGACAAAACAAACGTAGTAATAACCGTATGTAATTTATATTATCATAAACTTATACCTACAAGTAAGCTAAACGAAAAAAAAAACATTAAATGAAGACTACATTCGCATACAACTGTAGATGAAACTGTTTGTAGTTGTATATACCTACACACTGTCTCTACATTTTTTGGAAAATACATTTACTCACACAATAACCGATAGTAATATGTCAGTGTAAATGTAATACTCATACATCAATCAAAATTTGCATTGACAGTATCAGCATGCTTATCTGTGTTATCATTATCGATCGATAGTTTATCTATCAGTGGTGTATCTACTATTCGATATGGAAGTAACTTCATGTATATATATATATGTATATATAAATTTATATCTAATAAATATTCAACGTAACTATATAAAGTATTTGTATGACCTACATGTTTTCTAAGGTTTAAATTTAGTCTGGACATTTGATATTCCTTTAATATGTTATTACGAGTTTGGTACATACACTTTTGATACATAGACTATTGATAACGCCCCGATATTGCAAGAATCTATAGGCTTCTGTAACAGTCTACTATCAGGTAAGCAGTATGCTAATTTGTAATATTACATGTATAAAAGAAAAGGCAAACATCACCCTGACATCACATATCACAACGTACTCGTAAACAATGACAAATCAAACTACTCGTACAACCATGCATTTTATGTTGTATCAACAAAGACGAGTTTAGCATGGTTTTGTGGAGCCACGGCCTGTGGCAGTGTATACATTTTGGAGAAAATGAATATGACTGATAGTTCTACAAAACTTAAAGTAATATTAAAAAATAAACATGTATTGCCAATGGCTAAAACAAACCAAACGTGTTCAAATAAGATGTACTGATTATTACCTGTGGAAGAGTTCCTGTGACCACATCCCACGTCATACCAATTAGATGGTGCCACATTATTGTATTGTAGTTACTGCTCAATTGCAAAAAAATTCGATGATAGTATAATTGAAGTATTGTGCTGATGAGACGAGCCCGGTAAAATCGCGGTTAGCAATAAATAAATGCCAAGACTCTTGGTTCCGATTCCCACACAAGATAAACATTTGTGTGCATGAACACGTCTGTTTGTGTTCGAGATTTTAAGAGAGTTTGGCGCATCATCAGTCTGAAGAAGTATCTCCACCTCACAGAAAACCGCAGCTAAATAACAGCTCCCTGGAAGGTTTTAGTGTTCCAGCGAATGATTGAGGTAACTAGGAAACTCCAAAGGAGTTGCTATGTTAGCAGCAGAGGTGGCATATCGTGAGCAAATATATATATAATTGGTTGAAATTATGTTCCTTCTATAGAGATATATAGTTTGACCTAATAAAAGCAATATATAGCAGCTATGCAAGACGAGTTAAGTTGGCATCTCGAGTCCATTATTATAGTGAGTAATGCGAGCGTTAGTAAGCCTAGTCTAGTCACTGCGTGGGGCAACGACCATGCGATGCACCGACACGCTTATTTTTTTTAAAAGTCAACGACCTTCAAGTAATTGTACCCGCATCAATCATCGACAAAGGCTTCTGGGTCGAGAATGCCGAGATGTCTGTGGTAAAAGTATACAGAACAAAGAAATTACGAAATGAGTCATTTGAAGATGTAAATTAGCTGATTACTAGCAATCATTAAGTTTACTTTTCCAAATGTATATAACCTATATGTAATTAAATACAAAAAGCAAGCTACAACAATTAAGAAAATATTTGTAATACTTAAGTAAAAACAATGTCAGTGACTCTACAAATTAAATACAGCTACGCGCACGTCGTTGATGTCTTTAGTTCAATATTATAACAATAGATATCCCGGTAATTTTAAAAATAAGGATTTCCTGCTCAAGTTTAATTCGGGAAGTACGTACTAAAATGACCTTACCGCACAACGGTGTAAAATGCTAAAACTATCTATAAAAATAAAGCCCGTTGTATAGCAAGTATTTTAAATATACTAATGGAATGACGGTCAATTGTTTCATTCAATTCACTATTAGTAATTCTGTACGAACGTAAATGTGCCAGTTATAGCTATGAACTATAATGTCAGCCTAACAAAGCGCGGACGTTACGCGATTTTAGGCTATTCGTTTAAAGTTACGTACGTATTGGCTTCGTAGAGATAATGGTTACAAAGTACAACACTGCCTCGCTCGTTTACTTTTGTGTCCCACTCGCACGCAGCGGCTACGTCATCGCAGAAACCAGCCAGCCAATTGACCGGTATACTGCCAACCTTCAGTTTTTCTTTTATTTATAACTCGTTCGGGCTGGGTAAGTTATGCTCTGTTCACACTGTTCAATAACGTTTATCTGATAGTTGTTTTTGCGAAGGCAAGTAATATCAAGCACAATTATCAAAATTTGTAAAAGTGACTTTATAATTCTATTAGAATGAAATTGTTGTCTATGGGGTGAACTTAATTTAGTATAGCTGAGTGCACATCCAGTTTGAACCTTCTAGTCTCATTTTAGCTCTTATTTCACAGGTAATAGGGATTATATAACCAATGTTACATATTGACTTTTGGGCCGACCTCATGTCGTTGCAATAGTGATATACATACAACTTTACTAACAATACAACTGTTACACCTGAAGATGTACCATTATTGAACAGCATCAAGATAAACTTGCCCCTTCAAGGTTACCGTGCTCATAACTGTATTGTCATAATATGGCACATTTTTCATTTCCAGTACATTGGTACTATGGCGCGAAAAATAGTTTATTATTAAGTGACTGTTTATACTCTACTAGTTACTATTTCAGTTCCAGGATTTACAAGAAAAGTCAACAAGGCAACATCGCGAATAGAAAGCAGAATTGATTTATATAGTTACATTTTCATTTCTTCAGTTGTATATTTTTGTATATAACTGTTAAAAATTGTAATTTTAATTATAACTGTAACAATACCTATACACGTGAAGCATTGATCTTAATTAGTTGCAACAGTATTGTGAAATATAAAAACATGTAACTTAATCGATTTCAAATTTTCTACTCACTTTTGAACACTTTACTATTGTTTTGTTTCATTATAGCTTAGTCAAGTCTACTTGAACAAGTGACAAAGTAAGGTGAACGCAGCATTACATGGTTTAATGAACGGATGGCGCTGGCGGCGCGCGGCGCGAACACAGTGCGCAGTCGGCCCCGAGCTCTACAAGGCGCGCGCGCAGCTGTATCGCAGCTAGTGAAAGGCTAGATGACTCATAAACAAATCCAGCCATGAACGAATATGCCGAATACGATTGGAGGCTGCATCAGATGCAGAACGAGCGGCTTTGTGAAGTAACGAGGAAACGACTCACAGATGGTGACAAGCAACGTGCTCTCGACGGTCTAAAAGAGGCGGTTGATTCCAGCCTCAACCTTGCGCTGCGAGACAAAAGCCGGTGCCAGGATGATAATTTCTTACGGAGATTTCTATATGCGTGCAAGCATGATGTGCAGCAAAGTTTTGAGCTATTAGTGCGCTACCACCAATATCGACGTGAACATCCGGAGTTATGGACACAAGCGGACGGTGGCGTCCTGCGGGCGCTTGCAGATGGGCTACCCGGCGTGCTTGCAGAAAGGGACCGACGAGGTCGATGTGTACTACTCGTGTTTGCATCTAATTGGACTCCTCACGCTTGTCCCCTTCTATCAGTTTGTAGAGCTCTCGTGCTCACACTCGAGCGCACACTAGCGGACGTCCAAAATCAGGCTAATGGATATGTTATCATAGTGGATTGGAGTGAGTTCACCTTTAAACAGTCATGCAGTTTACAAGCTAAAGTGTTGAAACTTCTTATAGACTGTCTTCAAGATTGCATGCCTGTGCGGTTTAAGACCATACACTTCATTGCACAACCCTGGTATGTAGAAACTGCTCTTGCGGTAATAAAACCGTATCTCAAAGCGAAGACGCGTGAACGCATTGTACTTCATGGAAACAATTTATCGACTTTACACGATTCCTTACCCCTGGACATACTCCCTGCTGAGTTAGGGGGCGAGGGGCCCTCCTATAACTCCGAGCGCTGGTTGCAAGAATTCTGTCGAAGTGAGAACATAAGTGCTGCACCTGTAACCGTCACAGCTCCGGCATTCGAAAATGACCCACCTTCAGCTAAACTAAACAAAGCATACAAACAGAAAGACAATGCAAACTTCTCATTTCATGGCAACGAAAAAAGTGCAAAGTCGGAGTTGTTACGTGATAAAGATTGACCTCGTCGTGCTGATCGATAGCAACGTGGATAATGGACTGCTTCGTATCCGAGCTGCCAGAAGCACGTGCTGGCGGCGTGGATTGTGATATCGAGTGTATTGTTAATTTATTCTCAAGACAATGCTCGGACGGTGAATCTGATTAGAAAGCAGTTGGAATTATGATTAAGTGCATTTATATGGACTGGGATTTGAGCCACGATTCCTCGAATCAGTTTCGCTTCGTGGTCGTTTAATTAATGAGTTGGCCATGTTTATGGTCAGCGGGAGCGCGGGGCCGGCGCATCCCCCGCGTCCGGCCTCGCCCGGGCGCATGTAACGGTGCCGAGCTCTCGTTTCGACGCATCCGCTCGGTTCACATTTGTTACATTGGATTCCCAATCTGCATTGCATTTTTTGCACGATACAATGAATTAATTCTCTATATTTATTATTTTATTTATTTGACTAACTATAACTTTAGTAAACAATGTCACTATGATATCATTCTCATAAGTTAAAACAATCATTAGTTAACATCAGTTATACGCTTTGAATGTGAGGCTTGACGCGCATTTACTATTATGTTTAAGTCCATGTTTGAAAAATATGGGATGTCGGTGTTAAATATTTTAATAATGAGTACCTTTAATATTTTATTATATCGAGTGGTCGGTTTTGAGTGATGTACCATTATGTTTGATGAGTGGACGAATACGAACAGTATTAATGTTGTGTGAGTCGGTTGGCTTGTATTCAATCCAGTTGTTCTGCTCTCTGAATAGCCTCTCCAGTTATGACTACTATTATCATGTAAGCTGAATAATTGTAAATATCTGCTGTGACGTTACTATACACAATACTTAATTATCATAATATATCTGAGGTACATACTTATTTGACCTCTTAGCATTCAATGTATGTGCCGTTATTTGTAAATATTAAATTGTAACTGAAATGGTTACTCTCAACTGATATTATTATTTGTAATAAATAAATTGAAACAAAATTGTATTCGTACTTTTTATTCTAAACGTCTAGACTAAAATTCTCGTATAGTGTGAGTCATACATGATGTAGAATATAGGCATATCTTTGAAATTAAGATTGGAAAACTGTACAAAATCTTGAATGATAAACTCATAAGTAAGATAAAGGCAACTCATAAGAGACTTCTTGATCGCATTTGATAGTAAACATTTAGTTTGAGTATTAAAATCGTATCGTATAAATGTTAAATAATACCTTTCTAGTTGTTTGTGCAGTTTGCAAAGAGTTTGCATTATTGAAACTCATTTACTTCGACTAGAGACTTTTATTCATAGAGATTACAAAGTAAAATGACCTTCAAAATAGCCGTGAATATTATGCACTTACCTACGGTCTCTTAAACATAGATTTAATTATTTTATTGTATTTAGTATATATTGTAGGCATTTCATACACATATACTCTGATCTTCCAGTTTGTTGTCGATACTCTCTCAATTCCTTTTCCTAATTATATGGGATTGGCGAGTCAGCTACCTAAGCCTAAGGGTTTGGTGAAGATACTGACCTCTACAATCCAGAGGGAAAAATCATTTCTTAAGTTAGGTTACACGTCTTTCGAAATATAATTTATTGGACGTGCAGGCTTCCTCGCAATATTTTCCTTCGCTGTTTGGCATGAGTGGTTCATAGGAATATTTACTCAATTAACATCATATATTTTGTCACGATGATATCAATGTGATGAGTAGTCGCTATTTCAGTACATGTTGTATGTTTAGTACTATTATAGTAACTATCAAAATATACAATAAGGCCTAAATTCATATAATATATAATAAATAAATATCTGTGCATCTATCACATGATTTCAGATGGTACAATACAAAGACTAGTGCTTTGACATACGAACTATATATATAACTATAACTATTTGACTTACTTTTTGCATTTACTATTATTATGGTTTACAAATGAAAGTAACGATCAAATAAATATAGTTAAGTAGCGAGCGCTCAAGAAAAGTTTTTCTTTATTTTAATAAAAAAAAAAATATCATTCGCAAGTTTATGCAGAAAAAAATTGAGAAATATAGCCTATTTAAAAAATTATAATAAAACACGTAGGCTTTTATGCGGATAGAAAATAGGCATATGGCCGGTAACAGCTTTACATCGGTTACCGTTATCTACGAATTTATTAAGCAATGCTTTTACAGTATTCTTTGCTGCGGAAGTTCCCCCAGTTTTGTGTCTTACAGTATATAGATTATTGAATCATGCTATTTGAGATGTAGATATATAGTAGCAATGGAGGCTACTGTATATACGAGTATATATCTACATCTCATATAGTATGCAATAATTTAAGAATAAGCCATGTGTTTTTGGGTAATATTTTCCTTTATTGCACATATAAATACAAAAAGTTACAGTGTATAGTAAAGATAGTACAGAGGCGAGCTTATCTCTAAAAGAGATCTCTTCCAGCCAACCCTCAGCAGTGGGATATTGTTATGTTACTTATTGAGGAAAAGAGTGTACAAAAAGGGTTACAAATTTATTAGGGCTATTTATACAAAATATAAAAAAAAGGTTCACTTTAAGTTCGGCTAAATAAGGTCTTTAAGAACTCGCGTTATCTTTGTCTAACCGGAATATCACTGTTATATTCACTGGAATGTGGCACTGAGTGGCCGCCGGCTATAGTGGCCGACGACTGTAGACAGCTGGTTAGCGTGCTAGCCAGCACGCAGATCCAGATGTAGAAGTTGTTGGTGGACCGCCTTACGGACCAACACCACAGCGGTAACTCCGTCAGCCGCCGTGGTCCACAACAGAGGCTGCAGGTATTATAATTTTTAGATTAGTTAGATGTCCGGAGATTATCGAGTTTGGAAAAGGTAGTAATATCCCGAGGGTTCACCACGTAGCCCTCAGCAGGAGGCTGGTGGTCTCAGACGTGGTGCACTGAATCTCTCCTACTCGAAAGCTTCCTCCAGACTGCCTTGTTTTCTGTTTTCGGACACTAAAATGTAATATTTTAAAATTTTGAATTACAAATAAATATTTTTGACAAACATCATTCGGTTCACAGAGACAATGTAGTGTATATCTCTACAAAGGTTTTATAAAATATATTATTCAAAAAGGTTATTACATTAGATATTTTAAACATTACAATATCTCGTTAGCTGCGGACAGCAGTACGTGCCTAAATAAATTTTAAATAAATACATACATACCGAATACGCACATATATACCATAAATATATTTACATGAATACACATATAACATAAATACAGTTACACTTATATACATACATATATATACTTATTTTAGATCTGATAAATAATGCTCTTTCAATATTTTTTTAAAGGAGTGGATTGATGGGCTTTTATTTTCCTCAAGCCTCATAACATACATGCAACACGAGCTGTATCCCTACGTCCACTAGAATCCACAGTCGAACCCCACATCTTTGGACATTTTTTTAATTAAATTTATTAAGTACATAAAATAGATTTTTACGATATTCTACAACCATAATTAATTTTTAATTTCCTAGTTCTATCGTCCTTACATAAATATTCTAATTAATTGAGGATTTTTCTCTATACATATTCTCCAACAGAAGTAATATAAAATAATCAATATGAAACACCGACATCAAGAAAGTAATACAGAATAATAAATAATTTAATATTGTATTTTAAAACAATGTAAACGTCTATAGGAAAAGTGTCACTGAAATTTGCGCTCTTCCTAAGGCGATACACGTATTGTCACATACAGATATACCTAACATAAATATCCGGAGTTTAAGGAGCGCGGACAATGGGCAGTGAATCGGGCGAGCACATAGAGTTAATATACCTAGAGGGCGAGTGCTCATAGGTGTTGAGGTTTAAAACCAGAGTACCAATAATAGTACTAGGCAGTACGCACGTAGAGACGTAGATGGTCGGTGCATCACTATTACAATGTTACTATTTTTTTAATTAGTTTTTTTAATTAATTTTAAATGATTTGGGGCGATTCTGTTTGCTTTGTCTATGATATTTAGCAAATAAACCTTTAACCTAGATAGCAAAAAAACCTTTTCTACATTTCTTTAAATTTCTAGATTAATTATTTAGCTATGGTTCTCAGTAATATTACTCTTTTTTACGTGTTTTTTATAGGAGTAAATGATACAGAAATAAACGTATTTTAGTTGAAGTTAAATGGTTAAATGGTTATTGGCTGTAATGTTGACGACGTTAACTAAAACTCCTAAAAAATACTCGATTGAAGATTAGTATCCAACCAAAATTGTACAGTCATACTGAGGATTTTTTTTAAAGCGTTACTTTGAAATCACACTTAATAATAATCTAATTCGCCCAACATTACAAAATTTTCTAAATAGGTATTTAATTGATAAATATGTAAATAGTAGCACAAGTGATATGTAAAATATACATGAAATGTTTGAATTTTCTTGCATTAATTTTCCGCGTTTGACATTGTGTATACAACAAGTACTAGTCTTTGTAATACCTAAACAGGTTATTACGTACCTAGTAATATGTAGTAATTTGAAACGTATTTAGTTTTTTATTCGTCTCCTTAATTTACAACAAACGGTTTCATAGAAATTTCACTATATTTTAATGCAAGTCTCTCTATTGACTGACAGTAGGGCCACCACCAGAAGTTGATAGAACTTGAGATAAGCTGTGAAAGGAATATGATACGCAGATTTCTACTATTATCAAGAATAGATACTGTTAAATGTTTGCGTTAAGAATCAATCATATATGTTGTGAGTCACGTGGAAGGAAGGCGCTTCCGTCGAACACGCCGACGACGTGCAGTGGAAGGAAAGTTCTTCAAACTCTCATCTAATATTTTAAACTCTTAAATGCCTTAGTTTGATTGATTAGGGGTATAAGACTTCGTATTAGGATATAGTATTATTTAACTTACTAACATATATTTCGTATTACTTGGTTATTTGTTTAAGAAGTTTTGTAAACGGACATAAGCTGTGTAACTACAGTCGATAATTCAATAAATTAAAATACCCAATTTATATACGACATTTTAACTCGTTCCATTCGTAGATTTTGTTTGGCTGCCTATAAAAAAAAATATGCCTTAGCACTACATACAAGGTGGATATTTGAAAGTTTGGCATTAGCAAAAAAACATATATTAGAATCAAATAACTGGCTTTATTGTACAAAAAGATATGATATTTTAAACTGAATCATTCTTCTGATTAGATTAAGAAGTAAAGTAATTTAGTAATTTAGCTATGGTAGCCTTTAAAACAATTAATAACGCACAATGCAGGAGCTTTTGGGCATAATGGGTAAAAATATCAAATTTGCTTTCGGGTTTTATTTTTTGTGCATAAACACAAGCAATGTATCTTCTATTCTACTATGCCAGCTACGAATTATCTCGTAGTTCATCAAATGTACGACGGCTTCTGAGGAAAAAATCGTAAATAATCTGGCGCGCAAAGGGTTAATTTTATATAATATTATATACACTCCGGAAATTAAGACGAATCTTATAAGGTATTAGGCTGAAATTTTTAATTAAGACATGCATGCGTCTTGTTGAATTTTCTTTCTTGACTCGAGGTGGGATGGGGTATTAGATGAGTCATGTGGAGGTCAACAGTTGCAGCGCTGCTCAAAGTAGATTCGGTGGTATAATAATAATAAATAAAATAAGAGAACAAAATTAGTGCTGGCCGCTTCCGCGGGCGCGGTAGGCTTTTAGATTTTCCAATTACTTCAGCGATAGATTTTTTGATTTGTATGGTTTATACAGGGTTATCAATTTGTTTATACTCTACGTAAATAAATATTGTGAAAATATTTTCTGATAAGCACATACTGTCGAAACAATTAACAAAATATGAAAGTGTATAAAATCAAGGATTAAAAGTAAAATAGTTTGTTATAGAGAAATAAAGGCTACTAGAAGCCGCGGGCTTCAGCTAGTTGATATATAAAAAAGGGTACTTATATTTCATTGATACATAAAAGACTGTACATACATGATTACATGAATGATTCACATTTTGGGCGATATTGGTTTATGGAATAAATATTTGTTGTAAGAATTTGGGAAAATCCTTAAAAAACTAGATACTTCACTTCTAGTTTCAGTGATAGATTTTTATTCATTTAGGAGAGTTTAGGAGGTAGGAAAGTTACCAGTCTAACAACGACTTAATGTGCCATCCGAGGCACGGAAAAGCTCGAGAAATATAAACACATCCACATTCAGTTCGCTGTCAATATTGCTTAACCTGGGTCTTCTCCTTTTTAGTGTTATCCCGTATCCCTTGATTAGCGGGGTCCTAAGCGCAACGATTTGGCGAAGATACTGATTTTGACATGAAGCGACTCATACCTCCACAACGCAAAGGGAAAACGAAACCTTTCCTATGTTAGGCCACATGTCTTTCGAAAAATAATTTCTTGGATCCGCGAGTTTCATTACGATGTTTTCCATCACTGCCGAACAAGTGACAAGTACAAACAATTACATGAATCTGAAAACACGAATTTTGTAGTACTCGTACATTCCAGAATTGTTTTATCTGCGTGTTCTATAACAATATCACGTGTCAAGTCACCATCGAGCTCTCATGCGTATAGTTATATAGTTTAAGTTAAGTTTTAATCCACCTACGGTATGATAGAAATTTGAGCTATTATGACATGACAGACAGCTGACAAGTCAACGCAGGATTGTGGTCGGGCGGCGGCGGTTGAGAAGAAACGTAAAACTGAAGGAGCAGACCGCAACCAGCAGCTGCACTGTGTTCCTGCTACTATATATCGAATTATTTACGGTCGGTCAATCAGGTCATTTGGTTATTCCTAATGACATGAATGGAATGTATGAAAGGTGATACGTTATAACATGTTTTAAACTTTTAAAGTACTCATAAAGATCGATAAGATGAGCTCAGCTATATTTCATTACTGAGATCCACCTTCAGAATATATCTTCTGAACTGTGTTACCATGACACTGTAATAGTGTGTTGTCATCACAAACCAATAAATTTTAGCCAATTGACTGCGCACGAAGGCACCCCAACTCTCCTCGACGAACTCGGTGGCTCAGTCGTGAATCGCGTAAGTCGCGACTTTGACACCAACGCTCGTGGGTTCGATTCCCACACAAGACAAACCTTTGTGTACATGAACATGTCTGTTTGTCTTGGTCTGGATGTTTTAAGAGAGGTAGGGTGCATCAAAGCTGCCCGTCTGGGGAAGTACCTCCACCTCACAGAAAACCGCAGCGAAATAACAACTCCCTAGAGGGTTGTTGTGTTCCTGTGTATGAGAGAGGTCACCAGTAAGCTCCCAAGGAGTTGCTGTGGAAGCAGGAGGCATCGCGCGTGTGATACTTAATATATCTCAAGCGTTAATAGGCTACGGTACCCGCCTTACATCCGGTGGGCCGCGTGCTTGTATGCCTCCCGACGAAGTATAAAAAAAAACCAATAGAGAATGCACAAGCTTGCATTGCCAGAGGAACACCTGGCTCGTCAATTATATAACAATTTCATTTTTTTAAACTTTGTCTGCCATTTTGATCATGTTCCTTAA
Organism: Pyralis farinalis; assembly: GCA_947507595.1. NCBI lineage: Eukaryota > Metazoa > Arthropoda > Insecta > Lepidoptera > Pyralidae > Pyralis > Pyralis farinalis. The sequence goes on along the minus strand of OX382257.1, from coordinate 15,230,411 downwards.
AGGAATATGATATTGGTTCCTATTCTACTTTTTAACTACTTTTCGAATCTGAAATATTTTTTTTTTTTTTTTTTTAAATTTCTCGGTCATTTTGACAATGTTCCTTATGAGATAGAAGGTTGGTTTTTCAGACATTCCTATTCTACTTTTTTGTGCTGAATCCAAATCTGAAGTCAAAATTCGAATATTCGAAAAAAAGTGACAGACGCACACACATACATACATATAGATTTCTGCTGAATCCAAATCTGAAGTCAAAATTCGAATATTCGAAAAAAAGTGACAGACGCACACACATACATACATATAGATTTCATATAGGAACGGTGTTCCTGAAAAACCTCACAAAAACGTTGTTTCTGTGCCTAAACATTTCAGCGATTCTAGCCTACTAACCGATGGTATAATAGATGTTTTAACCAATGATATCGCGGCAGTTATCGGCATAAGTGCCGTGATGTTGTCCGCGAACTAGACAATAAGTGGTGCGGGTCGGGGGCATAGTAGAACATGCCCCCCGACCCGTACCGGTGAATTGAGTTATTATTACATATTATCGGTCCATAGGTGCCATTCCTTCCTTCATGATTAAAGTACTCATAAAGATAATATTTAAGAGAGGTTGGGCGCATAAAAGTAGCCCGTCTGGGGAAGTAACTCGATTTCACAGAAAACCGCAGCTAAATAACAACTCCCTAAAGGGTTGTTGTGTTCCTGCGTGTGAGTGAGGTCACCAGTAAGCTCCCAAGGAGTTGCTGTGTAAGCAGCAGAGGAGGCATCGCGCGAGTGATAATTAATATATCGCAAGCGTTAATAGGCTACGGTACCCGCTTTACATCAGGTGGGCCGCATGCTTGTATGCCTCCCTACGTAGTATAAAAAAAAGAAAAAGATGAGTTCAGGTTTGCTATATTTCAGTAATGAGATCTATTTTCTGAATGTACCTTCAATTGATTCAATTTCAAGGTGATGTCAGAAGCCCCAGGAACCGGCGAGCGTGCATGAAAAGAGCTATGAATGTCACAGAAGCGAGTGAAGTATGCAAGGACCGCGTCTTATGGCGCTCGGTTCTCTCTGCCTACCCCGCAAGGGACTTGGCGTAAAGATATACATATACATACATACCTTCAATTCTTTTTAATTTTAATGATGTAATTGTATGAGCTCCCCCCTTTTTTTATTATTATTGTTTAGTTTTATATAAATACTTTTTTATATTCATATAGATGAAATTGACCATGTTGTGACACGACATCTTATTGTAACAGCGTGTTATTTGTGTTCAAGTTTCCTTTAAATAATCATTCAAGTTGTATCTGTGAGGACCTGTAATTGGCTCCATCAGCAATTAATATTGTTACTTATTATGTCACCTCTAGCTGTTGGTCTTCCTAACGATAAATAAATAAATAAATGGTGGTAGAATGACACTATAATACTGTGTTGTCATGATGGTTCTCTTTATATAATGTCCAAAGACATAGATGCATACGTTTCATCTATTGTAAAGTGATTATCATAGCCTATGAACGCTTGCTATATATTAAAGGTCGCTCGCGCAATGCCACCTCGGTTACTACCACAGGAACTCCTTAAGAGTTTACTAGACGTGCCACTTTGCGTCGCCCCGTATCCCTGGGGCGATCGCGTCCGATTGAGCCTTTATAGCCTTCCCGGCTAAGGCTGTCCCCAGGGGGTATTTTAGTCAGTAGAAATCTGACATCATCAGTTCGTTCGCACAAAACGATATCTTTGGAAGATCTCACCTCCTCCCTCCCATTTTCCGGAGGGTGCCCCCCACGGAAGAATGACTAATGCACACCCGGGTGTGGGTTAGTCCTTCTCCTGTGGGTCTGCAATTTCCATGGGCGAAAAAAAACGCGCTGCTTTGATGTGCCCTACCTCTCTTGAAAACACACAGGCCAAGCCAAACAGACATATTCATGCATACAAATGTTTACCTTGTGTGGGAATCGAACTCACGAGTCTTGGTGTTAAAAAGTATTTTTAACCACTTCACTGCCGCGCTCGTCAGAAGTTGAACTTGAATTGCGTTCTGTAATTTTACGGATATCTCAAATTGTGCTATAATTTACTCGAGGATTTTGAAGCAAATAGTATAAATATTTGGAATAGAGCGAAGTTAAATAAAAGCGCGAGAATAAATAATGTTCAGAATTCGTAGGAAGAAAGAAACAACGCTTGTTTGGTGCCACCCATGTGTGTCATTGATGACGTCAGATCTGGTTTACAACAGCACCATTTTGATCTACATAATATTTTATTTTTTAGGTATATCTCGGTAAATTTAAAACGTAACTACGTAGATCGACATGCACAAAAAATGTAGACGATTATTCTTGTGGTACCAGAAACCTCATGAAATAGTGCAGTATTGGCCGATGTGACATCAGACACAACATCCTACTCCAAAGGCCTATGCCTTATGCACCCTCCTCATTCTGTCGTGAATAATTGTCTTTTTCAGCGTATCCATCTATGAGTTTGAATGATGGGACTAGTCCATGGCGACGGAAGAATGGCGCTCAAGCCACCGTGCTGGATGCTCAAGATTTTACATGCTTTGTGTGCTTCCACCACCAATTAGTTCATGCGCATAAGCATGCTCTAATAATAGTTAATGCATCTACTATCGAGAGTGGGTGGGTGCCGACCGGTGTTAGTTCGCATGAACTAATTGGTGGCGGAAGCACACAAAGCAGGCCAGATTAAATTGCATGTAAATTTGACTTTCGAAAAATAATGCCTGAACCTATTCAATGATTTTAACCAAGTTTTCAATTTGGTTTTGATATTATGCTTGTAATAAATCCAATCTTATCTAATAGACACATAATTCAGTAGTGACTCCTGAGGCGTGGTATATACGATTAGGTGACTAATTTAAACATGAGATGACGCTTATCAGCACGCGCACGATCCCTTGAAGTGATTAGTCACACGAAACTGGTGCAACCATCAAAAATTTTTTTAGGTGAAAGTGTCAAAATCGCCTTTTTTAGTACTTTCACCTAAAACTTTCACTGTGTAACATCACAAATATTGACTAATTGCTGTAAAAATATTACAGTAATAGAACAATATTTTTTTTACATGTTCATTGTACGACGAGTTTTATTTTTGTTTACAACTATGTTTTCTCGTCGGTGGCGCTTGTTTCTTATACTAATCCCCACAACTTCTTCTTTCAAGTGTTATTCCGTTTCCTAATCCATTAGAATTGGCGCGGCCCGCTACCTTAGCCTAAGGATTTGGTGCTGATACTGATGTTTTACATAAAGCTACTGCCATCAGACCTCCACATCCTACAAAGACAACCAGACTTTCTAAGTTCAAGTTACACGTTTGAAATATTTTTTGGATGTGCGGGTTTCCTCACGATATTTTTCTTCACCACCGAGCAAGTGATCATTACAAATTTCTATATTGTATACTAGCTGCTGCCCGTGGCTCGCGTGGAGTCAAATAACGTAGCCTATGTGTTAATTCAGATCATAATCTATCTACGTGGCAAATTTCATTCAAATCCGCTCAGCCGTTTAAGCGTGAAAGAGGAACAAATATCCATCCATACATACAAACTTTCGCATTTATAATGTTAGTAGGATAAATCCGAAAACGCAAATTTAGTGGTACATGCCAGTATTCGAATCAGAGACCAATTGTTAAATAGATCGATTCTTTATTCACTGTGTTATCACTGGTCTCAGTTACTAATTGCCACAAAACAGTAACGTATTTTGCAAAAGAGTATTTTTAATTTATACGTACGAAAAAAAGGAAAATCGCTGTTTATGATGCAGTAGTTTCGCGTCACGCAGTGATGTCATTGTCTCGCTTTTGCTTGTATTCAGAACGGCAGGACGCAGTCATTAGTTCTTTAAAAGGGCCCTATTACGTAAGTGGTATTCTGTGATCCTAATATAGATAGAATACTGTGAATAAGCAGCTCATAATGGTGGATAAGAAGACGAAGGTGTCGATCATCAATTTTACGCCGATCAGTATGTATTAGGTACTGAATAATCGTCGCTGAGTATAAATAGTGTATATAATCCAAATGTTCTATTAGCTCATAAATATACAAAGTGATTCCTGTCAGTTACTGAAATAAAAGGAAACCTTGACATACATATAACACAATAAGCTACTGTCTCCAAGTTACCGTCTCTCCGTGAGTCGTAGCATACCTTTGACGAGCTCGGTGGCGCAGTGGTGGAACGCGCGGTTACGCTACTTTGTCACCAACGCTCGTGGGTTCGATTCTCACACAGTACAAACATTTGTGTGCATGAACATGACTGTTTGTCTTGGTCTGGGTATTTTTTATGTATAATAAGTATGTATTTACAAAAAAAATGTATTTACGTATGTTTATCAGTTGTCTAGTACCCATAACACAAGCTTCGCTTACTTTGGGGCTAGATGGCGCTGTGTAATTTGTCCGACAATATTTATTTATTTTATTACGGTAGTTATACTCGTACGTTGCCTGATTTATTTCAAATAAAATGTACAGGACAATACCGAACAAAGAAATTAGTATTTTTGTATCACTGATGTGGTAAACAAGCATACGGCACGTCTGATAGTAATCAGTCACCGTAGCTTGCAACACCAGGGGTGTCACTCATGTGTTGACGACCCTGTAAAAATCTCTTTCTTGAAAAAACGCCTTTCTTGAAGAACCCCGGAAGTTTCCTGGATAGTTTGTTGTATTTTAATGTTTATTAGTGAACTTATGCTCATTTTAAAGGTCATAGTCAGCCGGACATTAGCGAAATCTGTGACTGACTCTAAAAATTAACTTATTTATGGTAAAAGAATGACCCGATCTTCAAATCTGTGTCATAGATGGACGGATAAAGGCGCGCCTTAAGAGGTCCCCTTTTCGTTAAAGCCGAAGCCTTGAAAGCCGTTTGCTGCACTTATTAATCTAATTACAAATACGGCGGTTATTGTTGTTCGTCATCCTCCTAAATGTACTAACTCTTGAGTCAGCGTTATAAAGGCTTTGTGTGCGATGTGCATTTGATAATTATGGTTAGCACCTTTCATAATTATGAAGAATTAGCTAGTAATTATTACTCTAAAAGGTATGAGCTCGATAGCTTCGGCATCGGTATCATATCTAATTCTAAAGATAAACGTACATTTTGTCAGGCCGTAGTGCAAAAATACGCATTGGGCGATAATTGTATTGCTCGGAGGTATGGTGAAGTTTTGTTGGATTAAAATTAAAAGCGTGCTTCAAATTGGAGCTGCCATATTTTATTGGAATGTAATACAGACAAGACCAATGGCAAATAAAACCAGTTGAGAATGCGCAAGCTTGCATTGCCAGAGGAACACCTGGCTCGTCAATTATATAACATTTTTTTTTTAATTCGTCGCCCTTTTTGACCATGTTCGTTAAGAGATAGGAACGGTGTTCCTGAACATTCCTATTCTACTTTTTTATGCTGAATCCGAATCTGAAGTCAAAATTCGAATATTCGAAAAAAAGCGACAAACGCACAGACAAACATATAGATTTCATATAGGAACGGTGTTCCTGAATACTATAGACGTCGTGACAGATGTCAAATACGAGTACTATACACTTTATTTTGGCAATACATAAGATATTTAACATCTAACATCAAAGTGTAAAGTAGGCAGTGGCAAATTATTAATTCAGAGAGCGTTGAAGTGCGGATTTTGTCCACGCATCTATGGAGTTTACATGGGCAATTGCATGCCTTAAGGTGGTTACATTCGCTCGGCTCGTCACCACTAGCCCAGCAATGTGCGTTATCAACTTAACTAGCTTTAATATAAACCTTCCTTTAACATTTTTAAGTCTTCTTCTTCGCCTTATTCCTAATCCATAAGGATAGCCAGGGTCCGCTATCTAAGCCTAAGCCTTTAGTATTTTCAAGTAATTGAGAACATTGACCGAAAGCCATCCCAAAGTAATCTTAAATATCTTCCGCCCTTGTCAAAAACTTTCTTTTTAATATAAATTGGGTGCACCCATATTTTACATTTTTTTACATATTTACAGTTAGGCTTCATATTTAAATATTAAGAAAACTTTCTTCGTCTCAGCTATCCATAACGTCTTTTTTTCAATTCCGTTCAGTTCTTCTTTATGGCGATTCTAAGCATTTGGCCAAAGTTAGTGCCGTCCATATTCGATGCAGACATGTCTGAGGAGCTCGGTGGCGTAGTGGTCAGTGAAGCTGCTTTGACACTAACGCTCGTGGGTTCGATTCCCACACAGGACAAACATTTGTGTGCATTTGAGGGCGTATCACTCCACCTCACAAAAAACCCGCAGCCAAATAACAACTCCCTTATATGTTGGTGTGTTCCTGCGTGTGAGTGAAGTCACCAGTTAGCTCCTAAGGAGGTGCTGTGTTAGCAGCAGAGGTGGCTTTGCTCGAGTGAAATTAAATTAAAGTAATACAAGCCTTTATAGGCTACGGTGACTACTTTACATCATGCGGGTAGTATGCTTGTAAGCCTTCCGGCGTCGTATAAAGAATAAAAGACAGTCTGAACGACAAATTTGTCAATGCACTGCGACCTGGCACGGTCTAGTGTGCGAAGGATGCATTTTGTACAGCAAGGTGGTCCGTGCCACCTTGCTGCGGCCCGACGAAATGTACGCTTACCTTGAATGAACTTGCAAGTCAAGTAAAGTTGACCGTAGACTGTCGGTAGATAGACTTATCTCTTTTGGCCTTACTTATGTCTTTCGATTTGAGGGATTTCAGCTGTGAAATGAACGGGGATTGATGAACAACTATCACTATTGTGTGTGATTAAGGTTTAACATTATTCTTACACTCAAAGTCAATCTTACCTGCACGTTGTGCACCTTGTCTACTAGAGAATGAGGCCCTGGCGAATCAGAAGTAAAATACAGCGTTATTTTAGTTAGGTGCAGCACCTCTGCTTTAGATAAAACCTCGGCTAAAAAAAGCAGATTTTTGTGCTCCGTAATGGAGAAAGGAGGAATTATAAGGAGTCCATTGCGGTATCCACGATACTTTAAGTAGGCTATATCTTTATTTGGTACCGACGTAGTATATATTAAGAATAATAAATATTTTGTGCTAGTCACAAGTTCTTATATAGGCAATTTGATCTAAACTACTTTGTGTGATTCCGCTCCCGATTAGTTCGTGCGAACTGCACCCACTACTGTTAGTAGATGCATGCCGCCGCTGCCATGGCTGCTCCGGTCACCTCTGCGAGTGTTCGCCATCTGAAATGTGAACCGCATGCACCCGCCGCTGTTGCCGCCCTGGCTGCTCCGGTCGTCTCCGCGACATGTGCTTCGCCTCTCCACGAGGCATCCTCAGGCGCTGTAGAAGTTAGTCGTTAGAATAACATGCTACGCCTTTTTTTTAAAACATCATTGGCTACGAGTACTTATATTGTCTATTGCTACGTTCCTTTTTTTTTGTTGTTTTTTCTTGCACCCCTGCCGCGGGCAAGGCTCTTTTTATGCCATTTAGTTATTAACGAATTAAATATTAATACACGTTCATACATAATACTCCCTTTCATTCCTCACTTCGTTCTTTCATTCATCATCTTTCAGTTTTATGCACATTTTGGAACGCCGGTGAAACGATTATATCTATTGCTACGTTTAAAATTATTTTCAACATGGAGTACATTGGGAATTTAAAGTCTGATTAAATCCTGATATGGAATCCAGTCACTTTTTGAAGGTCAAGGTAAATATGGTATCTACGTAGTATGAATACCGCACCGGTGCAATCGCGCTCATGTGTATCGATGCGAATGATATTACAGTCCACACTCAACGATATACCGCGATCCGATTGCGCGGTTTGTGTGGATCGCGCGATCATAGCGAGAATTTATGTATGTATGTATGTATATCTTCACGCCAAGTCCCTTGCAGGGTAGGCAGAGAGAACCGAGCGCCATAAGACGCGGTCCTTGCATACTTCACTCGCTTCTGTGACATTCACAGTTCGCCGGTTCCTAGGGCTTCTGACATCACCTTCTGATAAAACACGACCAATTTGGTCATGGTAGGTTAGTCTCAGCCTTCCTCGGCTCCTACATCCTTCCACTTTTGCATTGTATATCTGTTTCGTCATTCTTTCGTCCCGCATTCTTTCTACATGTCCGAACCAACGGAGCATGCCCTTTCTTATCTTAACACCGACACTCTCTTTTAGACCAACTCTTTCTCTCACGTCTTCATTACGAACGCGGTCAGCAAGCGTTATGCTACAAATTTTGCGCAATGCTCGCATCTCGACCGCATTTATTCTACTTTCATGCTCTCTTTGCCATACCCAGCTCTCACTTCCATAAGTTAGCGTTGGAATTAGCACCGCGTTGTGTACAGAATTTATAAGGATCATAAATGTTCATGAGAACCAAATTATAACGAAATGAGGAGTGTGAGAGGGGATGCTTGATGTCATCGTGAAAAATTAGCTTTAGCTCTGTTTTAAACTAATTCTTTGTAAATCTTAGTCCCTTATTCTAACTAGTATTTATTATACATGGTTCTCACCCAGAATTGTCTTTTTGGTTTATTTTTTGGCATAAATGTTTAAACAGAATACAGGTAGTTGCTGCTATGACAATTCGACGCTACTGCTGTAATCCTGTGTTTAATAACACCATAGTGAGAGTTTAACTGACTGGGAGCGGGACGGAACGGCGTGGGAGGATCGCAAGTTTTTCAAGATGGATCGGAGGAATACCATCCACGATCGCGAATCGCAGTCCACAAGTGGATCATTCAGTGTGGAACCAGCTAATTACGTCTCTCCCGGGGACCAAGTTTGTAGATAGCTCTTATGGCTCTCTTTTGCAATAAAAAGATGGTGTTAATGTCCACGGAGTTACCCCAAAGAAGAATTCCATATGAAATAATACTATGAAAGTAGCTGAAATAAACAATTCTAGCCGTATCAATATCAGTGAGCCGTCTAATAGTTTTCACTGCATAGGCTGCAGAACTTAGTTTTCCTGATAATTTTTCAATTTGTGGGCCCCATTGTAGTCTGGAGCCAATTGTTATGCCCAAGAACACAGTTGTCTCCACAGGGGCTAAATTAGTTCTATTAACATGTACATTGGTAGCCACCTGTCTTACATTAGGTGTTGAGAACTTAATTACTTTAATCTTTTAATAAAAAAATGATAATCGAGCCTTGATTCCATATAAATTTAGTGAAGTTACGACGAACATTGAAGCCGAGTTTCTGTGTCTTCAAAACCTTATAATTACGATATTTAGTATGTATCCGCTATCCACAACTCAAGTTCGTGAATGGTATTCCTCCTATCCGTCTTGGAAAATCCTGTCGCGCTAAACCACTGACGCTGGCATTACATAAAAAAAAATATTGTCTTTAATCGAGCTTTATTTCCATATAAATTTAGTGAAATAACGACTACACTGCAGACAGATTTCTGTTTTCAAATTATATGAAATCGTAGACCATAATTTTACGAAACAATATTTCTACCTTTGAGTAAGTTCTATAAGATATATATATATTATACATTTTTGCATTTGTTGTTTATGACTGTCACGTATCGTATAGTAAATAGATAGATGCTGATGTAAAAGCAATCGGTGACTTAACATTCCTATTGTTCTTGTGCCAACAGTATAATACTTATAACAACCTATTCATTGGCCAGTTCAGTTTCTATTCGATAGTACATGGTCTACTGTGAGTACTATAAGACGAGTCTTGGGCTATACATACTTAAGTATAGATTAGAGTTTACTGACAGACTGATTAACTAACGACATACACGCACAACCCAAACTGATGTAAAAACATAAATAAACTTGATGAAAACATGATGCGATGCGTGATAAGATAGAAGTCCAGTCCTATTTTTTTTTTCACTTGTTGTTACTTAATTTAAAATATAATTAAACTAAATTAAAATTCAGTTGACGAGCTCGGTGGCACAGTGGTGAAACGCGCTGTTACGCTACTTTGACGTCAAAGCTCATGGGTTCGATTCCTCTGTTTGTCTGTTTGTCTTGGTCTGGGTATTTTCTATGTATAATAAGATATAAAAAAAAATGCGTATATTTATCAGTTATCTAGTACTCATAACAACAGCTTCGCTTACTTTGGGGCTAGGTGGCGTTGTGTAATTTGTCCGACAACGCCTTAATTAAATACTGTAAGCTAATTAAAGGTACGCTTAACTTATATCTAAATTATAGTTACGTATTGATATATTTTGATCTTTACTTTTTCATTAAACCCTTAAGTATTTCGTTGGTATATATAACTCGTGGAAAGTGAGATATTGCTATAATTAATATATCATTTCATTGTGTTAAAAGTATATTAATGTTCACGCTTTCGGAAAATATAAAGAAATCCTGGAACACGATTGCAGCTCCACCTACCGGATCCAATTGTGAATCCATACCACCCAGGTATCTACTGAAACACGCATAAAAAAATTCATAAAAATCAGTTTAGTGAGTTCAAACGTTAAAAATGTGATGTGATACACTTTCTATAAACCGTTGCCACATTTAAACATATGTGTTTTAGAGACTTTTCTTTATAAAAAAATGCAGCTTACAGACGTGTATAACTGTGTCACTTTATATTTCTCGACAACCTTTTATTTTTAAACGTTCTGAGATTGACAAAGTGGTAGAATAAACTACTCCCACATATTCAAAGTCATGAAAGTTCTAAAATAATTAAACTATAAAGTAGCTTATTTAATGTTATTAAAATTAATTCATTTTTTTAAATACCTATGAAAAATGTCTTTGGAACCATCTCTTCTCAGCAGTACTTTTTCCGTATATCCCTTGCCTTATTGTAATGCATGAAATTTTAGAACCCTTTGCATGTGATCATCAACTCCTGTGGGTCGATTTAGACCACTTTCGAGAACTACGGTCTAATAAATACGGTAAAGAAAAAAGACGAGCTCTAATAAAGCTGCTTCGATACCAACCCTCGTGGGTTCGATTCCCACACAGGACAAACATTTGTGTGCATTAACATGTCTGTTTGTTTTGGTCTGGGTGTTGGGTGCATCAGCTGCGGTCTGGAGAAGATCCTACACCTCACAGAATAACGGCAGCCAAATACAACTCCCGTGAGGGTTGTTGTGTTCCTGCGTGTGAGTGAGGTAACCAGTAAGCTCCTAAGGAGTAGCTGTGTTAGCAGCAGAGAGCATCATGCGAGTGATATTTAATATGTTGCAGGCATTCAAATGCTACGGTAACCACTTTACATCACGTGGGCCGTATGCTTGTATGCTTCTCTAAGTTGTATGAATAAAAACTATGGTGTATATAACCATTTGGTTTTATGGAAATAAAACCGAGTTTTCGTTTATTTCCTTGATAATGCAGTTAACGCAGCAACGGATGAAAGTACAACGCGACAATGAGATATACTACAAGTCATCTTGCTTTTTGAATCATCGTATATTATCTCATCCCGTATATTACCAGCACTGGCCAATTATGACGCCTATATGTTGACACATGTTTTACATAGGCTCGCACCCTATCGGATGACCATGCTTTTTCCTTTCTAAGCTAAGCTTTTACTGTGGCTTACCTGATTTACTTATTTATTTATAAACGTTCCACCACCCACCAACATTCATTGTTCAAATATATTCAAAACTAAACAGTCGGTAATCTACAATCACATCATTTCTAAGTATACAAATGTAAATAAATGATACACATGCCTAGAATATTTATAATAAGAATTTACGTGTGATATGTACATCACACAATATTAATATTGATCGCGACTCGATCCGCGACTTTTGGTGTCAAAGTGTATTAACCAATATAAGGGTACTCGTCATTCATTCTTTCAATAGTACTATATGATTGGCAACACGTTTATTATTCAATTTGAATGTAAGTCACGTATAAAACGTTTTGTGGGCTGCTCCAGCAGCTACTCATGAATCGTCTTATTTACATATAGATAACGCAGTCTACGTGTACTTGTGTCCTATATGGTGACTGGGAGCCAATACTTCCTTCGTAACCATCGACCCATTGTATGTTAACTGTTATTATCGTCTTCAAAATAGTTTTTATGGAAGTGCAATAAATCGACATTGGGAAGGTGGAAAAATTACTAACATGGTCAACTTTTTATGACACAAATAAATAAAGTTTCAAAACTTCATAAGTTTTCTTTTACATATCACACCTTAGTAAGTAAGCAATTTTCTCCAGTTCGTAAAGTCATTTTTGAATTATAAACTTTTTTAGTTTACCAGCTAAGTGGCGTTTTAATTAATTTTTCATTAGTGTGGTTAATAATTAGAATCAGGTAAAGTAACTAAAGTGTAAATTCTCTTATATTATTAATAAAAGTAAAGTTGCTTAAGTAAGGTTCTACTACGTTTTATATTTAGGTCAAATTATTTAGTACTAAACTCTTTACTTTAACAGTCGGGTAAATATAACTAAAAATAGACAAAATATACTTAGTCTGGGCATAAATACTGTTACAATTAAAAATAAACAAATTTGGATTCTGTCATTTTTATATGATTGTTCATTGAGTTTTCTCATTTTGGCGCTAATACATTGTACAATATTTTGCGATATTAAAATGGAGTGGGGTGATAAAGAGAACTGAATCGCTGTGATTGCATTACACAAAGTAGGTATGGAGCTAAAAACAATTTTCAAAACTCTCCATACGCTTGATATTAGTAAAATGTTTGTGTCCCGGGCTATTAATAGGTACAATGGGACCTCCTCTGTTTGTGACAGAAAAAGATCTGGCCGTCCACGTAGTGTTCGTACGAAAAAGGTGGTCAAAGCAGTAAGGGAAAGAATTCGAAGAAATCCTGTCCGAAAGCAAAAGATTTTATCTCGGGAGATGAAGATAGCACCTAGAACCATGTCGCGTAGTTTAAAAGATGACTTAGGACTTGCAGCCTATAAGAGACGTACTGGTCATTTCTTAACTGATAATTTAAAAAATAATTGGGTTGTAAAACGAAACAACTACTGAAGCGGTACGCAAAGCGAGGCTACAGAAAAAAATTGTTTACGGGTGAGAATATTTTTACAATTGAGCAACATTTTAAGAAACAAAATGATTGTATTTATGCTCAAAGCTCCAAGGAAGCTTCCCAATTAGTCGACAGAGTGCAACGTGGGCACTATCCGACTTCAGTGATGGTTTGGTGGGGAAGCTATGAAGAAGTGACTGAGCCATACTTTTGTGAAAAAGGTATCAAAACATCGGCACAAGTGTATCAAGATACCATTTTTGAGAAGGTAGTGAAGCCCCTTAACAACACCATGTGCAATAACCAAGACTCGGCGCCGGGTCATAAAGCTCGGTCTACGCAGTCTTGGTTGGAAACGAACGTTTCGGACTTCATCAGAGCTGAAGACTGGCTGTCATCTAGTCCCGATCTTAATCCGCTGTATTATGATTTATGGTCAATTTTAGAAAGCACGGCTTGCTCTAAACCCCATGATTGGCAGTGAAGAATTTTCCCATGGAAAGAGTGCGTGCTTCTATTGATAACTGGCCTCAACGCTTAAAGGACTGTATGGCAGCCAATGGAGACCACTTCGAATAAGCTTTTTATATTTTAAATTGTTTTATGTTTATGTATTAAACTAACACACTGTAAAAGTAATAAATGTTATTTGCAATAGAATTTTTTTTTCTTTGTTTCAGTATTTATGGCAAGACTAGGTATATTGAACTGAATGTATAAATACTAACACCGGGGCATTATCCTGTCCCAGTGGACAGTGAAAACATTTTTTTTTCTCGTTAATAGAGTGAAATTCTAAAATCGTCGCCACACAAAATTGCCGTAGAAGAAAAAGAGAATGAAAAGAACGCTAAGGAGAAAAAGAAAATAATGAAAATTTAATTTAAACAAATAATAAAAGAAGCTCAAGGATGAAAAATCCAAGGGGGGAAAAGTGGACATAAAGCTAAGAAAAAGCAGGTACTGACTGAGAACTGCTTGCGTAAACTGCTTAGAGGACTACGACGAAGACAGGATACATCCAGCTGCCATGGGTGGTCTCATGAAGCACGTACAGACATTCCTGAATGGTCGCACGTCTACATATGTGATGATATATTAAAAATGCCGTAGATTTTAAAGTTTGTTGACTTAACAAATTAATAAATAAAGATTTATTTTTCGAAATAGTTTTTATTTTATTTCCTGAAAACCTTAGGTGTCCGACACTAGAGGATTTCCCCTACTTTTAACCATTTGCCTAGGACAGGAAGCACTTAAACGCTTCGGTGTACTGATAGTCATTAGCATGGCTGATGAGACTGTAGGACCGCCTATATTCAACTTAATCAAAGGATTTTTCGTAGTTTACATACACTTGACATAAGGGCAGGGCAGAGCATTATACTCCGTAGTCTTCTGTATGTGGTGAATATACAATTTACCTACCCGTAGTCTGCGGTAATTTTATTAATTAATAATAAGCCTAATATTTTAGGCGTGCATGTTTGCCATCTTAGTGATAAATATTTCAAAAACCTAGCTACGTTTAATTATGATAGGATCAAAGGTTCGCAAATAATTCACATCAGGCATGCTATATGCTTGTTTGTCGGCAGACATAAATAAATTACAATTATTTAATGCCATAATTCCTTGAACCTAAGCTAATATTTACGTAGTCAGTACGTAAATATTAGCTTATCATAACATAAGCTAATATATATATATATTTTATGTAAGGGGAACAAGTCTGCAAGTCATCTACAAGATCACTATCACTATGCCTGTCTTTTAAGGGAACTATAATATTCTTAAGAAGTTGTTTTCTTTAAGAAAATGCCTTTAAAAGCGCACTGTAGTGAAACGGGGAATATGAAAGCATGCACTCTTACCTAAAACAGAAACGACGTTATATCTACGAAGTTCATACGTACATATCGTTATGATATGCTGTCTCAAACCCTCAAAACACGTCAAAGAAAACATATAGGCGACTGGTTACGTGGGACTCGCTTTTACCTGTCTACTGTATAGTGAAAGCTCTAACCTAGCACACGTAACAGTTTTGCGGCTTAAGGGACCACACAATGTGCTTTACAGTATACACAAATTGTACCCATCTATTGATGATATTTGTTGAGCTATAGCGTTTTAGTGGATATCGCCGCCAAACCGCATGAATTAACATCGAAAACATAAAATTATAGACGAGACGTCACACGAAATCTAGTAGATGAGAACCGTTTATATATACAATAAAATATAAAATAATAACTTGAAGTTAGAGCCGTAAAAAACGGAGGTATGTCAATCAGACAAACTACATTACGTTCGTACAAAGTTCCAATACGTTCATAGCAAATATAGTTTCATATGGTGTATTTGAGGGTCGGCAACGCAAGAGTGACAAATGTCCTTAGGCTACGGTAGTAGCTTACCATCAGGCAGGCCGTAAGCTTGTTTGCCACCTTAGTGGTATAAAAAAAAACTCATCACACTATTTGAAAAGAAATTTAGCTTTAACTTAAAATTCTCATATGCATATTATAGGAGTATAAACCAAATTCGTCTGAAGAATAAACGAGATATCAACTGGTCTGATTATTCCAGTGCAATATCGTTTCGACAATGGAAAGGTAAAGTGACTAACACGCCATTTTTGTCAAAAATTAGTTATATATGTATTCTTTATTGCACACAAATAGTACAAAATAATCAGTGTCAAATACAGTGTACAAAAGTGAGCTTATGTCTTCAAGAGATTTCTTCCAGCCAACCTTAATGTAATTTGGAAACAAATTATACAAGGGCTATAACAAATATATGCGGCAACTAGCAAAATAAAAACAGGGTTCCATACCATTATCTATAAAAACAGCAAAAAAATCACGTTTGTTGTATGGGAACCCCCCTTAAATATTTGTTTTATTTTATTTTAATTATTTATTCTTAAAGTGAATATATAATTAAATATTCTGTGAATATTTCAAGCGTCTACCTGTTGCCGTTATCAATATCAAGCAAAAATGAGCAAAAAATTCACGTTTGTTGTATGGGAGCCCCCTTAAATATTTATTTTATTCTATTTTTTAGTATTTGCTGTTATAGCGGCAATAGAAATACATCATCTGTGAAAATTTCAACTGTCTAACTATCACGGTTCAAGAGATACAACCTGGTGACAGACGGACGGACGGACGGACAGCGGAGCCTCAATAATAGGGTTCCGTTTTACCCTTTGGGTACGGAACCCTAAAAAATCGGCTAAGTGCGAGTCGGACTCGCGCACGAAGGGTTCCGTACCATTATCTATAAAAACGGCAAAAAAAAAAAATCGGCCAAGTGCGAGTCGGACTCGCGCACGAAGGGTTCCGTACCACTATCTATAAAAACGGCAAAAAAAATCACGTTTGTTGTATGGGAGCCCCCTTAAATATTTATTTTATTCTATTTTTTAGTATTTGTTGTTATAGCGACAACAGAAATACATCATCTGTGAAAATTTCAACTTTCTAACTATCACGGTTCAAGAGATACAGCCTGGTGACAGACGGACGGACGGACGGACGGACGGACGGACGGACGGACGGACGGACAGCGGAGCCTCAGTAATAGGGTTCCGTTTTACCCTTTGGGTACGGAACCCTAAAAACACGTTTGTTGTATGGGAGCCCCCTTAAATATTTATGTTATTCTACTTTTTAGTATTTGTTGTTATAGCGGCAACAGAAATACATCATCTGTGAAAATTTCAACTGTCTAACTATCACGGTTCGTGAGATACAGCCTGGTGACAGACGGACGGACGGACGGACGGACAGCGAAGTCTCAGTAATAGGGTTACGTTTTACCCTTTGGGTACGGAACCCTAAAAATGAAGAGAACTATTACATACACAAATATACATACAATATATAACCACATACATATATATATATATATATATAAGTTTATTTATATACACCTACATATTAGATAATAAAAGGCATGCTCCGTTGGTTCAGACATGTAGAGAGAATGCAGGACGAAAGAACGACGAAACATATATACCTACTATGGAAAAGTGGAAGGATGTGGGAGCCGAGGAAGACCGAGAGTAACCTACCATGACCAAATTGGTCGTGTTTTATCAGAAGGTGATACCAGGAACTGGCGAGCGTCCATGAAAAGAGCTATGAATGTTAGAGAAGCGAGTGAAGTATGTAAAGACCGCGTCTTATGGTTCTCGGTTCTCTCTGCCTTGCCTACCCCACAAGGGACCTGGCGTGAAGATATACATACATACCTACATATTATTTTTCGTTAGATGATAATGTATTTAGATAGTGCTTCTTTAGTTAACTCTTGTAAATAAAAACAGAAGAATCTCTCGTGGTAATTTATTCCAAAGTCTAGCAGCACATACAGTGAACGAATTAAAAAAGAATTTCGTATTAGCTAGAAGGAAGTGTAAAGTTTTTATATGGCAGGAACGTTGAGATCGAGTTGGCGGTGGAAGGATTGGAAAACGAGAACAGAGGTATAGAATTGGGATTGGTAATTAGTTTAAAAAGCAGGGATAGTATGTGCACATTTCTGCAAAGTCAAATAGGGAGCCACTTCAACTGTACACGAAATTCCGACTTACGAAAACCGAAATAAAACATATAGCCAGATTTTGCAACCTTTCCAGCTTGTTGAGTAGTTCCTCAGTAGCATCCATATAGCAAACGCCTGGGTAGTCGAGGACGGGAAGTAAGAGAGATTGAGCCAACATAACTTTAATTTTAAAAGGCAAAAAGTTCTGAAGTCGCTTGAGTGAATGAAATGTGTAATACATGCGTTTACTAACGTCATTAAAATGCGCAGTCCAGGTTAATGTTCCATCAATGATTAATCCAAGGTTTTTAGTTTTGTCCACATAGGGAATCTGAAGACCGTTGTAATAAATTTTAGACAAGCTATTAAAATTTAGCCTACTACGTAATTTATTACTACCCACGACTATAAGCCTGAGACTTCGATGGATTTACTAGTAAATCATGGTTTTCAGCCCATATCTGGATATCACATACGTTGCGATTTATAGCCGCAAAAGTTTCATCAGCTTCGGTAGTTGGGAAATGGTTGTAAATCTGTAAGTCGTCTGCATAAGAAGAAGGGAGAAGAGAAAACGTTTGGATATTTCATTTATAAAAATGGAAAATAAAAGTGGAGTTAAGATACCGCCTTGTGACACCTCTGCAATTAGATCAATCCACTCCGACGATCTCTCATCGAATTTAATGC
Organism: Pyralis farinalis; assembly: GCA_947507595.1. Lineage (NCBI taxonomy): Eukaryota > Metazoa > Arthropoda > Insecta > Lepidoptera > Pyralidae > Pyralis > Pyralis farinalis. The sequence goes on along the minus strand of OX382257.1, from coordinate 15,212,099 downwards.
ATTGCCGGCGACTCCGAAGATAAGAGTCGAACCATGCCATCACACAGAGAGAGAAGTTAATTGAGCGAATGTCAAAATAGACTGAATTAAATGATAATTCAATTTAATGTAATATTGTTTTGATTTCCATATAACACAGTTTGTTAATCCAACCTATAATGAGTATACCTATCTATCACATCTTCACTTCAGGCCAAGTTCCTTTCGGTTAGAGAACGCAGAGAGAAACAAGCGCCACATGACTCTGCTTCTGACTCGACCTTACATATATCACTTTATCGTCTTCAACATTATATGTTAAAGTTATTAAAAATACTATTATGTACATTGTCCATTTTTATACAATTTATATATCGTTATAAAACATATACAATACTAATTCGGAAAGTTATTGATAGACACCACACCCACATACTGTGATGTGTGCCCTTGTGTTCCCATCCGTGAACAAATAAATAAGCTATTGTTTTATGTCTCATCAGCCGAAACAAAACACAATCTCTCAAAAGAGACAATGGAATGAATTACCGTATTTATTGCTGTTAGCTTAGTCACATTTTACATTTCTACATATTTGCCGGTAGACCGTACAGACGTCGTGCTCGAAAGAAAAATAAAGCCTAGAACGCGATTGTACCACTACCTCTCCATCTTCGCGTTATTCCGTTTCCCAATCCATTAGGATTGGCGGGGTCCGCCACCTAAGCCTAAGGTTACTATTGTAGCGCTACCTACTAAGTCTAATAGTGAAACTAAAAATAGGAGAATTATATATATATAAAGATTATTACGCACAATCAATTTCTTTATTTTGTATACCATTTATCTATAGCTTCATGTCAGATCCATTGTGGAGTAGGGAGAGAATCGAGTACCTTCATTGACAATTATAGCTCTTTTCATGCTTGCTCGCCAGTTCTTAGGGTCACACTCCTGTCGTGTTTTACCTTCTGATAAACTCGACGAATTTGGTCGTGGTACGAAAGGTAAACTGAATGAAATGTTTAAGTTCTTATTTAGTTCTGAGCCGTTACCTGAGAGATTTAATAATATAATTGCTCTCACAAAGGTTTTTGGTGTTACTAGGAAACTCTTGAGATGGTGCTGTATTCGACAACGCGCGAGCGGTTACTCTGCTTCTGTGGCAAGCATCATATCCGCATTACATTCTTTGCCACGTCGAGAGATGAAAATAAGAATTGGTAGTTGAATAAAGCCATAGTTTGGATATGAATGTATGTACTAAATCAAATTTAAATATGTATGAATTCCATCGATTTACCGTTGGTGTTTCGGATCTCCTATAGGTTGATCAGATTGGTTGAAAGGTGCTGTGGAGACAATTCTACGGGAACTTGAAGCTATACTTCGCGTATGTACAAGTGTACGGGAAATTAAAAAATCGCCATTTAACAGGTTTAAATCTGTCTGTCTGTTTTTCAAGACGATACAAATCTGTAACCACAGGATGCAGTTACATTCACGAAATTTGGCAATAAGAAAGGTCTCATAGCAGAAAATTCAATAATTGCCTTTTGTTGTTGCATCTCTCTGTCAGTTTTTTTTATACAACTAGATTGGCACACAAGCATGCGGCCCGCATCAGATGGTAAGCGGTCACCGCTGCCTATTGACGCTCACAACACCACGGGGATGTTACTTGTGCGCTGCCAATCTTGTGACCTAAGGCTGTTTCGTCATAGTACCCAGTACTTCCACTAGAGTAGAGTAACTCTACTCGAGTTACTGCGGTAGCAGAATTAACGTTGGTTGTACTTCGCCTTATACTGTGATAATTATTTTCTTCAACCCCATAGATCATCGAGAAATATACAACATCATAAAATCGCTATTTTGATGTAATAATCCTTGATAGGATTCCTTAACAGCTAAAATCAATGCCTCCTATCTTAGCTTTTGAGATAAGACATAGTACTGATTCTTCACCGACGTAAGGTGTGATCAAGTATACCGCTTTTGTACTTGAAGTTTTTGATGACGCCCAAAGTTAATCTTGGAAAAAACTACTATTTTAACTGTTTATAAATTCATACAAAATGTTCTAAATATATATATATAATAAATATTGATAAATATTGTCGAATAAATATTGTCGGACAAATTACACAGCGCCATCTAGCCCCAAAGTAAGCGAAGCTTGTATCATGGGTACTAGACAACTGATAAACATACGTAAATACATTTTTTTTTTGTAAATACATACTTATTATACATAGAAAATACCCAGACCAAGACAAACAGACATGTTCATGCACACAAATGTTTGTACTGTGTGGGAATCGAACCCACGAGCGTTGGTGTCAAAGTAGCGTAACAACGCGTTTCACCACTGCGCCACCGAGCTCGTCTGTCATATATATAGACAGCACGCAAAAACTATACTACACCTTAACGCCAGGTCAATTGCGGGGTAAGCAGAGAAAACCGAGAGCAATAAGACGCGGTCCTCACACACCTCACTCGGTTCTTTAACATTCATAGCTCTTTTCAAGTACGCTCGCCAGTTTCTAGGCTCCTGACATCACTGTCTGATAAAATACGGTCAATTGGATCATCGTAGGAAAGTTTTGGACTTCCTAGGCACACATCCTTCCACTTTCGCATTATAGGTATACCTGTGTCGTAATTCTTTCATCCTGCATTATTTCTACGTGCGCGAACCAACCACCGGATCATATTATGAGGTAATTTTTCCGATACACTTATACATGTTCATACTTACACAATGTATTAAAATCGACGAGTCACTGTCAGACTGTACCAATTTATTGGCGGGTGTGCCAGAGGACGGCGTGTTATCCCCACTACTCTTCTCAGTTTTTATTAATGAACTATCTAAAGTTATAAATTCTCCTTACCACCTACGAGTATATGCAGATGACTTGCAGATCTACAGTCATTTCTCTCCTTTAAAAATTACTGAAGCATTCAACGACATTAACAGGGATCTTACTGCTATCAAAGAATGGGGTGACAGATATGGACTACTGGTAAACCCAACGAAGTCTCAAGCTATAGTGGTTGGTAGCAGATAGTTACGAAATAAGCCAAATTATGACGATTTTCCGATTGTTCGTTTTGATGATCACAAAATCTATTTTACTACTAAAACCAAGAATCTCGGCCTAATTATTGACGAAACATTGTCCTGGACCCCCCAAGTTAACGATGTCAGTAATCGCATGTATTATACGTTTCACTCTCTTAGGCGACTCCAAAACTTTTTACCATTCAAAACTAAAGTTACGTTAGCACAAAGCCTCTTACTCCCAATTCTCGACTACGCCGATATCTGTTATTTAGATGCGTCAGAGGAGCTGTTGAAAAAGTTGGAGCGCCTGCAAAACTTGGCGATCCGGTTCGTGTTTGGTCTCAAAAAGTTTGATCATGTGTCCGAATTTCGTTCTCAATTGAAATGGCTCCCTATTCGCCTTCGTAGAAATGTGCACCTGTTAACTTTTCTTTATAAACTCTTCAATAACCCCAGCTCTCCCCAATACCTCAGTTCTCGTTTCCCACTATTACCACCCCCACGCGATCGTGGTTGTTTTCGGATTTCGAGTCATGGCAGGTTTCGGTTTCTATATTATCTATTTCGATTCTTCGTATCTGTTACGTCATTCTTTCCTTCTCTCCTCTCTCATTTGTTTATGTCCGAACCAATCAAGAATACCTCTTTTTTTAACAACAATACTCTCTTTTAGACTAATTCTGTTTCTTACATATATATTACAAACGAGGTCTAAACGTATTGGATCAACTGACAGCTGTAAATATGTTTTTCACACGTAAAATATGTAAATTTATAAGTAAACATGCCAACTTGTTTACTACTCTTCAAAAAGTGCCTAATAACTATTCAGTTAATCATCAACAGGTTAATGCTGTGTATCTGACTTATTACATTCTACCAATTAATTAGCGATGGCAATAAAATATGCAACAAATTACTTGGGTGTAAAAATGAAATAATACTGGAAAAGGCCTTTTAAACAACTCAAACAGTTTATTATTGTTATCTATATATTAAACAATTAGAATTACTATATGGTTACGGAGTATTAATAAGATAAGACCTTACATAAATATGTACTTATTTACATGGAAACAAATGCAAATTTATATAACTAATATATTTAAATAGTTCTCTTAATGTGAATGAAACTTTAATTTAAAACCTGTTGAGAATGCGCAAGCTTGCATTGCCAGAGGAACACCTGGGTCGTCAATTATATAACAATTCAAATTTTTCGGCCATTTTGACCATGTTCCGGAGATAGGAATGGTGTTCCTGAACATTCCTATTCTACTTTTTTATGCTGAATCCGAATCTGAATTCAAAATTCGAATATTTGAAAAAAAAAACGCACACACAGACAGACACAGAGACAAACGCACAGACAAACATATAGATTTCATATAGGAACAAAGTCAAGTGAAAGTCAAAATCTTTTTATTCCGTAAAAATGGCTACATTTGTTTGGAATCGTCACAATTTTTTTCCCTACCGTGCAGTTCATGACTAGGTGAGAATGTGCATGTGCTAAAAATAAATAACCTTATTAGCTTTTCAGGAACGGTGTTCCTGAAAAGCTATTAAGGTTATTTATTTTTAGTTTTCTAAATAATAAATATTAACAATGTCCGTCAAGGTTCATGATGTAAAATATTTGTTTATATGCTATGTGATTATACTATGGTTACAAAAAAAGACTGAGTATTGAGTGCTTTTGATACATCCTGCCAAATCTGGACGTCTGGCAATGCTGCTTGAATTTTCGGGTAGGTACTATTGTCACATAACCTTTATAATAATATATTTATAATAAATACAGTTTTCATGATGTTCAGTAACATACACTAAATACAGTACGTACTTATCATAAATATCACATATAAAATATAGAAAATGAATACTATGTACCTTTGTTCCCTAGAGTACAAGATCAACAGCAAAAAACTTTAAATCATTTTTCTTAAAAACTAAATTTTAGTACTCAAAATATCAAAATGGAAAAAATATTCAAAAGTTATTGTAAATTAAAAACAAAATGCGTGCTAAAAAATAATTCTCAAAGTTTTTAATAATGAATTAAACTTTCAAAGACATTAGCAAGGTTCCATTAGCCATTAAGATCACAAAAATGTCTTCACCCTAACAAAGTGATTGAGTACTATTGAGAACGAAGCTTTTTGCCTGCATGTGCATGAGGTAGTTGCATGAGCCTCGCCGTGTGCGTACGTGCATTACCCCGTATGACCGTCAAATCTTGGCCAAGTTGCCAGTGAGGGATAACTACGTACAAACTTGTCAGGTATCACTCCTGAATAAATTGCTTGACATTTAAACGAGATAAAGTTCAAGTCCCTGTCATGAATGATTTGCCTGGATAAATATGATATTTGCATTCGAATGGATGATGATGAAAAACTTGATAAACACACATTTTTCTTGAATTAGTACGAGATTTGTCAGAAAATAGACCACGCGCCGCTGACCTGCACTTCATCGACACTGTGCGGAATTTTGCTCACTAATATAGAGGGGGTGCTGGGACAGCAGGTTTGTAACCAACTGGCGACCTGTAAAACCTCACTCACTCGTAAGAATATAACTTCCCCCCAGGGAGTTGATATTTGGTGGTTTCTGTGAAGTGGAAGTACTTCTCCAGTCGGCGTGCTTTGATGCGCTCTACCTTTTTTAAAAACACGCAAATGTTTTCCTATTGTGCGAATTGAACTTACGCGCCTTGGTGTTAAGGTAACTATTACTAACCACTTAATCTCTGGGGTTGTCAAAGGATTACTTGCGTGGCTAATAAACTTTATAGACATAAATCGAGAATTCAAAAGCACAATTTGTTAATATCGGAGTTCTTGCGATGTAAACCTAAGAAAAACACACGTTTAAATTGTAACTTAGTATGTATTGTATACGAGTATAGCGCAAAACTCGCTATGTAAAATTAAGTTACATAACTTAAGTTCTTAGATACAGTTGTATTTTATATACATTCAATGTTTTCATAACTTGTGCGTCATTGTCATGCTTCTTTATAATAACAATATCATTCGTTCACAAGGACGAGTCCATTCTCTAATCTATTTATTCTCGGTTCTTGCAGGTGGTAGCTCGGATTACAAAACAACTTGGAATTGCATGCAATGCGGAATCGCGGCGAGACTGCCGGCTGATATTTTAGTGTATGAAGATTGGAACCAGAAATTCTAGTATTGATTCAAACTTTACTTTACTACTACTGTATTTTGTTAATAATTAACTTGATCGGAAAACAATATTCGTACTTTCTCGGATATTCATAATGAACAGGCATAGCAAATAAATTGTTACGTAGTAAATTGTTACTAAATATATACATTTTCTTCGCGGCTTTGTTTGTGAAGGAATCCTTACACAAACAAATTAAGTTATACGGTCAGGATTTTTAGAGGAGAAAAAAAGCTGTGCTGTTAGTAATATCATTTTTTAAAAGTACGAGTAATTTAATATTATAATTTAATATTTTTCGTTCCAAAATTAACGTATGTACTTCGTAGCTGCGACTTTTGTAAATATGCAAATTTACTTACTCCTTTAGACACTATTTTAAAATCTACCGTAGAACGTATTTTTAACATACAGTTAAACGAAGAATCTTGGTCACAAGCTTCCCTACCCATTCGCCACGGTGGGTGGCTCAGGGTTGCGCTAAATTTCCAGTGTAGCTCAACCGGCTTTTCTCTCGTCTGTTCACAGATCTAGTCTTCTCATAGGTGAAATTCTCAGGGATTTCCCTTTAAACTATGAGACGGTTGGACTGGCAGATGCAAGAAATGCTTGGTCGATTGCCTGCCCGGGTCAAAAATTTCCTTCAGATCCCAATTCGCAAAGGAGCTAGGAAGATGCCATCTGCAAAATTCATTATAATGATTTGTTCCACAGAGCTTCAGAATTTAAACAAGCGAGACTGAGGGCGGCAGAGTGTAAGGATGCTGGCCACTGGCTACAAGCCTACCTGTCGCCTAATACGGGCACGTTCCTAGACCCTAACACCCTCAGGCTGGCTGTCTGTCTGCGGCTTGGAGTCCCAATATGTGCTCCACACAAGTGCCCCTGTGGCAATGATGTCGATCAGTTTGGACACCACGGACTTTCTTGTCAAAAAAGTGAAGGTCGTTTCTCCCGTCATGCCTCTGTCAACGTTCCAGCTATTCTGGAACCCACCGGACTAGCCAGGGACGATGGTAAGCGACCCGACGGGATGTCGTAGATTCCATGGAAGATGGGGAGGGTTTTAGTATGGGACGCAACTTGCGTTGACACACTGGCCTCTTCTCATCTTCATCGCACTACCATCAAGGCGGGCTGGGCGGCTGAGGCGGCCGAACATTAAAAATGAATAAATACAGGGGTCTTGGCTCCGAGTATAACTTTGTTGCTTTCGGAGTAGAGACCTTTGGTCCGTAGGGTCCAGGCGCACAGTCGCTGTTTCAAGAACTAGCGAGACGTCTGATCGACGTCACTGACGACCAAAGAGCTGGTAGTTTTCTCGCTCAGCGCATTAGTATTGCGATTCAGCGCGGGAATGCTGCCAGCATCGTTGGTACAATGCCGCGGGGACCACACTTTTTACATTTACTTAGGTTATTATTTTAGATTTATTAAATTTTAGATGTAATTTAGTTTTAGTTTTATTGTGTATTTATTAAATTTAGTTATGTACCTTAGTAAGTAATAAAAAAGATGACAATTAATTTAATATTTAAGTAGACTCACAAACCTTTAAGTACTGTAAATATGTCATCATTCATCATCATTTTGTTTACAAACTTTGGACATAAGGTAGAGGCAATGACACATTTTCTTATGTATGTTTTTTAATAATCTCTGAAAAATATTCTGGTTAGAAAAATTCGTGTTCAAGCATAAGACCTGATGGTGAGCAGACTTTCCATTTCATTTCTCTTCTATATTACTAGACTTGATTTGGACTAAGTGCAATTGCCCGCGATTAGATACTATAGTCTACTTTCCAGTCTAGTCAATTTCAGTAACAAGTTCCTCATGGTTTTAATTTATGTGGACGGGCTGTATGATAAATGCCCCCGGTTTTGTCGTTCGCATCGAAATGAGTACTATTAATGATTGATTTTACTTATTTATCAGTGTTATTATTCTGAGACAGTAAGTACTTATTTTGATATTGATTTAATTTTTATTTGCCTAAGGTTTAAGTACTACTAACTAAATAAACTTGTATAACTTTTTCGTTGTTGTATATTACTTTCACGTTAGCAAAATTTGCATTTTTTAAATTTAATTGCAAACGCATCGCTGATAATATATATAATAATCATTTAGGTTGTAAAACTTCTATAAAAGTTTCATAGAGTTCTTTTGTAACAAATAGTTTTCATACCTAGGACTCAAATAGGGCTATTATTACACTCACGTCTGTATACGAATGTGTCACCGAAGATCCAAACCAAAGTATTGATTTTATGTGCTTATACTACTTTATACAACATCGGGACGCATACAAGCAACCGACAACCATTTATGTAAAGTAATTACGCATGCAATACACAGAAGTGTCACTGTATTACTCTTGCTAACACAGCAAATTCTTGGGAGCTTACGTGCAACCTCACTTACTCGCAGAAACTCAACAACCCTCCAGAGGGTTGTTATTTTGCTTTGGTTTTTGTATCGTGGAGGTAGTTACCCAGTTGGGCTGCTTTAATGCGCCCCGCCAGTACTTACGATTCTATAAGTGAATCAATAAGGTTATATACTTACTACAGCCGTAATTATATATTAATTAAGATCATCAAGTACTTTTGAGCGTAACGTCTGAGATGAAATTACACATAAATGCTGCATAAACATATTTTCTTGAATTCAAACTTGAAAATCGGATCGCCTTCGGTAATTGATTCAATCGGACATGGCCTCGAACTAAATTGTAGGCCGAGGTTCGGACCAAAACGAGTTTTTGTGTTATAAAATAAATGCTAAAAGTATTAAAGTCGATGACTCGTCTACTCAACTTTCGATGTAAAGGCGTTAATGTTACTAAGCGAATAACTTATTGCCAAGAAGGGAAGGCGAAACAAAAGATAAGTTTGAGATTGAAATAGGTTGTGACGTCAAAGAAAGCAATTTATATATCATATATATAAAATTCTAAGTATCTACTATGTATTCTAAAACGACTGGACCGATTTTCATGAAATTTTCAGGCAATCTTCATATTACCGGGTGATCCTGCGAAGTTTGTTAGCATTCGGATATCCTGTACGAAGCCGAGGCGCATCGCTAGTAGTACTACTACTATAGAGTAGTATTTTTTTTTGTTTAAGAATGTTACAGCGTAGTGTTTTTTTTAGTTAAAGTTAGTAAGTTACCTAGCACACTCACTCGGTATTTAATTAGAGTGCACTGTAGGTAGTTACAGAAAAGGATTTACATTCAACTGCTACAGAAGAAATTTCATCAAGATCTTTTTTATATACAACGTCGGCCATACATACATACCAACATATTATGGCTCACCTTATGTAAAATAGCCGTAGCCTATGAACGCTTGTAATACCTGAAGTATCCCTCCTCTACGTCCCAACCCCTTAGGAATTTACTACTAGTAAATTCCTCCTCTCACTCACAATACCACAGTCACTCGTAATATATTTTTTTTTACAACTTCGGAAGCATACAATTGTACGGTCCACCTGATGTAAAGCGGTTACCGTAGCCTATAAACACTTGTAATAAATAATAATAAAATACACAACAACCCTCTGTTGTTGGAGTTGTTATTTGACTACGGTTTTCTGTGAGGTGGAGGTACTTCCCCAGACGGGCTGCATTGATGCGCCCTACCTCTCTTAAAAACACTTAGAACAAAGACAAATAGATATGTTCGTGCACACAAATGTTTAGCCTTGGTGTCAAAGTAGCATTGCTAACCACTCCGCCACCTTGCTCGAAAAAATATCATCAATTAAGCACATTTGCCGGGAATAACCGAAAGGGTAGATGCTATATACGAGTATTACCACATAAACTTCAACCCTTACTCATTCCACTGAAGGGATACGGGCCTCCCTTTCAACCGAAGGGCAGACTCCACCACGCTGCTCAAATGCGGAGACCAGCGTTTTCAAGCCGCCCGAGGGCCACTGACTTAGCTTAACGACTATCATCCATCGACAACAGCTGGGACTGATGGCTTAACATGCCCTCCGAGCACAGAGAAACTCGAGATAGATAAACCCATCCACAGACAGGCTACGGTCGACGTTGCATAACATGCGTTTTGGGTTAGAATAACACGCGCAACGATGCCATCGAGTTCTCCGATGCTATATATTATAATTATATTTATGTAGTAACAGTGACAATATTAAAAATGACAATCTTTGTTAATATGTCAGTCTTTGTTACTATCCAGCCAAATCCGGTTTTAAACAAAGAAATGTTTAACATCACCGGTTTATGTGAATACATAGGAGAAGGCAAATGTTTTTCGCGTGAGTATTAGTATATACACATGCGTTATGCATTAGTAATAGTGGGAGAGTTTGTTTGAACGCGCTAATTTCTGAAACATTAGTCGGATTGGAAAAAATCTTTTTGCATTTGTTAGCTTCTCTTCTCTCTCCTTGTAATTCTGGAGGAGGGTATATAGGCTATTTAACATCACGATGCGACCCTTAGAAGCTGAGGAAAAAAGAAAGTAGAAAAACTACGGGTTAACGGGATACGCGCGGACGTAGTCGGGGTGTTCAGTTAGTGTTATATGTAACAAAATTATAAACTGCACCAAATGAAATGATATTATATATTTGATATTTAGTTCGGTCACAATTCTTTACAGCGTAACATTTATTACACACCTACAAGCTATATCAATTATGACCAGGTTTATTACACTTGTTTTATGTCATATCATAACATAACTCTTTCTTAATTCCAAGCGCTGAATCGAGACACAAATATTCAATTTATGGGCATTAACATGTTTACGAGCTAGATACAATAAACTTCTCGACTAGTAATTACTATAGTGGCGCAATTTTAATATACACTATTTTAACTATTCTAACATATAAGCAATAGTAGATTGTTAACCAAGAGAAGAAAGAAAGCAATTGCATTCGAGATATTTATTTATGTCCGTGGGTGCAATAGATAATTTTTTCCCGAGTTAAATGGTCTCACATTTACTTTTGACTGTAAGCTAATAATAATATGTTAATGAGTACCCATTAATCACATACATTTGTCGCAGATTTTTCTTATATTCATTGGTTTTTTTTAAAGTTTACTTAATGTCCCTGGATACCACGTTTTAAACCAGTATTTATTAAATTAATTTAAATATTTGTAAATTTCTTAAATTGTAATGTTAAATACAACTATAATTATTTAACCATAATGACAATTTATAATACCTAATATTATTAGTTCCACATTCTGATATAATAGAATGACTCCACCGCAAATGGCATTTAATTTGGTTATACAATATCCGATGTCATACAAGCTTATGGCCCACTAGATGTAAAGTCTTTACTATAGCCTGTAAATGCTTGCCGTAAGACAGTAGTTGTTTGGATACGAAAAGAGGAATGCCTGAGTTTTTTGGCAGTATTTTTATCAGTGCTCACCTAGTCATGAACTGCACGGTAGGGAAAAAAATTGTGACGATTCCAAACAAATGTAGCCATTTGTGTGCTTTGTCACCCCTGTCACACAGCAACTCCTCATTAACTTCCTAGTAACGAGTGATGCTAACTTGGTAGAACACAATAACCTTCCATGGAGTTATCATTTGACGCGGTTTTTGTATGAGCTGAAGGTACTTCTTTAGTTGGGAGGGTTTAATATGATCTAAGTCTCTTAAAATTATGTTTATCTATCTGTGGGGAAGGTTTCTTATTCTGGATCTGGAAAGCTTTGCTTTATTTAATAATATACTCGTAATCAAAATGTATGAATAGACTGTTTTTATTTCTATATAATAATTAAGACAAACTACTTTCTTTCCTAAAGATGAAAAATGTATTTTCTATCCATAATGAAGTGTTTACTTTCCGAAAAGGGGAGATTAAAAATATACGGTTCTTCAATGTATTCAAGTATTCTCCTAACTAATTTCCTACGAAATGTTGTATGATGTCATTTGTCGCTCAAAGTTGACCTTGGTGCCAAAGAGGTATATGCTATTATGTAATCTTTGCAACAATCTGTCTCAAATTTTCTTACAAAGGTATCACCCAACTTACAAAAGTAAGCAATCCGCTCTATTTATAACATGAGCTCCAACGAATCACTTAGGAACTTAGTACAAAGAAACATGATTATGAAAACATAATATATGTTCGTAAATACATAAAGATGATTTCAAAATTCAGTGAAAATCTTAGAATCAGAAATAAGTTGCGCATGCAGTTACATAGACTTGCTAAGACTGGTAAATCTTTTGTCTTAAAATGTATTCGTTTCTATAATAAACTGCCTGGAACAGTTCTATCCTATCCTGGCAATGTCTACGAAAGGTATACCAAAATACTGTTTATAAAAGAGCTTATTATAGAATCGATGAATATCTGACAGACAAAGATATCTAGAAATTATTCAGTACAAGCGTACATATTTTTTAATGTCACTTGACATAATCATTATCTTTGTGTAGTTATACATACACAGAAAAAAAAAGAACTATATTGCAAGTTCTTTGGGCATTTTTTTTCGGCAATGGTCATTTTCGAAATGCTGTTAAATAAAAAAAGTGCTGCGAGAAGAGTGTGAAATTAATAAAATATAATATTTTTTATGCAACGTAGGGAGGCATACTAGTATGAGGTCTACCAGGTGTACCTGATGTATCGTGGTACGGTAACCCGTTTACACGGTACCACATAAGAACCACCTCTGCTGCTAACACTGTTACTCCTTAGGAGCTTACTAGTGACCTCATTCATTCGCAGTAACTCAACAATCCTCTACGGAGTTGTTATTTGGTTACGGTTTTCTGCAAGATCGAAGTAGTTCTCCAGATGGGCTGCTTTGATGAGCCATACCTGTCTTAAAACAGGTCAAGACAAACAGACATGTTCATGCACACGAATGATTCGTCTTGTGTGAGAATCGAACCTCGTGGGTTCGATTCTGTTGATGTCAAAACAGCGTTACAAATCATTGCGCCAACAAGCTCATCAATAGATTTGATTTAAAAAATGTAAGACGTGCTTAACTGGCCGCTATGCCGTTTGAAAGAAATTGCTTTGCGATAAGACCACTTGTGGCACTTGTGGTATATACTCTTCTATTTTCTCCCGTTCATATAACTTCTGTTGGAATTCGAGACTTTTACACACAATACTTTTAGCACCTAACATAGGCGCCATGCCTCTCTTGAAAACAATACAACATTAAACCCTCTTCTTCGTAGCGTTACCCAGTTTTCTAATCTATTAGAATTGACAGGGTCCGCTACCTAAGACTAAAGATTTGGCGAAGGTACTGATGGAATTTGACATGGAGCGAATGTCGTCAGACCTCCACTTAGGTTATGTCACACGTCTTTTTGTAACCTTTCCTTACGATGTTTTCCTTCATAGCTGAGCATGTGGTCGATTCTAAATCCGAACTCGAGATCCGAATTCGACTTTTTTTTTTATACAACATCGGGAGGCGTACAAGCATACGGTCCACCTGATGTAAAGCAGTTACCTTAGCCTATTAACGATTGTAACATATATCACTCGCGCGATGCCTCCTTTGCTGCTTACACAGCAACTCCTTAGGAGCTTACTGATGACCTCACTCACACGCAGGAACACAACAACCCTCTATGGAGATGTTATTTGGCTGCGGTTTTCTGTGAGGTGGAGGTACTTCCCCAGACGGGCTGCTTTGATGCGTCCCACCTCTCAATTTCACCTCTTAATTTCAACAAAACACGTCTGAATTCGTACCAGAGAATGTCGCTTTATGTCAATAAGGCTGGCTCTCTATCAATTGGACTATCACTGCTCGAAACAGCTCAAAGCTAAATATAAATCACCAATAGATCAAACCGTACTTTTCATAATTATATCGTAAATTTATATTTAAATTTTAGGTGAAGGAAAATACTTCAAAGACAATAATTATGTTATTATTATTATTTATATATAACAACAATAGTTGTGCGGTCAGGATTTTTGAAAATGTGCTGCTGTAAGAGAAAGAGAGCGCGCTAATAGCCAACTCCTTTTTAGGGTTCCGTACCCATAGGGTAAAACGGAACCCTATTACTGAGGCTCCGCTGTCCGTCCGTCCGTCCGTCTGTCACCAGGCTGTATCTCATGAACCGTGATAGTTGTCAGTTGAAATTTTCACAGATGATGTATTTCTGTTGCCGCTATAACAACAAATACTAAAAAATAGAATAAAATTAATATTTAAGGGGGCTCCCATACAACAAACGTGATTTTTTTGCTCATTTTTGTTCGATATTGATAACGGCAACAGGTAGACGCTTGAAATATTCACAGAATATTTATTTATGTATTCACTTTAAGAATAAATAATTAAATTAAAATAAAACATATACTTAAGGGGGGCTCCCATACAACAAACGTGATTTTTTTGCCGTTTTAATCGATAATGGTACGGAACCCTTCGTGTGCGAGTCCGACTCGCACTTGGCCGATTTTTTATTTATTTATTAGGTTTGTACTTTAAAGATTATACCAAATGTTAATGTTCTCCGAAATTTTGTGTTAAGCGTTATCAAGGTACATTGTCATTTGTATCTCAAGTGCGACCAAAGAATATGTCACAAGTGTTCAATATTGATATTGGATAAACAAAGCATAGATACACAATGATATTACTTTATCTAATCACTGTAAAAATCTTTTCCTACAGATTAAAGATAAAATTTACTGGTAGAGACCACATTCTTCAATAGTGTCATACTTACACCACCCAGAGAATTTGAGGTCTTCTGTGAGGTGGATGTACCTAATTGTTCAGTTAGGCATCGTCTAATAAAATATAACAGCGCCGTACATTTATTTCGTAGAGTCCCATTTACTACTGACGGGTTGTGAGTCACGCAGAGCCTAAATTGGTGGGGTGAACCATATGTACCTAAGATTTGCTTTGCCTCTGATTGTGAGGCACATAGAGCATTAATCTGTACTGTGCGTCACGTGTAGATGAGATTTGCTTCGACTCTAAGATTGAGAGCCACTTCAGCCCTGATGCAAGGCTTGCAAGATTTGAAGCAAATGTACAAAGCAATAAGGAGGTAGAATTAACACTTTTTATTTTACTTAGGTAGAGGAAACAAGGGAAGCAAATAAACCCAAAATCATAAGGTACACGGGATCAACTTCCCTATTTAGTATTTTCCAGTGACCACTTTCCGACACTATTATGATATCAGTTTTATGGCACCACATTTTTTTTATGGGAAATATCTATCTTTCTTGACAAAACAGTCACGTCTATCTATCTATCACTTCACACCAAAACCATTGCGGGGTAGGCAGGAGAGGACCGAGCGCCACATGACTTAACCTCACTCGCTTAAAATTCATTGCTGATTTAGTTGACTAGTGGCTAGAAAGAGAGCGTAGATGTTAAAATAAATAGAGGCATATTCGGACATGTAGAAAGAATGACTAAGCAGATTTACAACGCAAAAGTGCAGACTTACCTACCATGACCAAATTGGTCGTGTTCTAACAGAAGGTGATGTCATGAGCCTTAAAAACCGGCGAACGTGCATGACAATAGCAATGAATGTTAAAGAAGCGAGTGAGGTGTGTTAGGATCGAATCACGCGCTCGGTTCTCTCTACCTACCCCGCAAATGATTTGGCGTGAAGTATAGATAGATAGACGTGACTGATCTGTTAATGATAATAATAATCCCGTGTACCTTATGACTTTGAGTTCATTTGCTCGTCTTGTTTGTTGGAACTATATTTATAAAGAGATTATTTAAGCATTTATCAATTTTAAACACAGTTCCATTTTCTATCATGTCAGTCACAGTGCTTTCAATATTTAAATCAAGTTTACGCTATTTTAAGGCAGAAAAATTAATAGAAATTCAAACGTGTCTGGCGGATAGTGCAAATATCTTAGTTGTTGTGAAATAAGATGACTCTATTTCAAAGTTTATGTTAGATTTGTTAGACAGTCAGAACGCTACGTGACGGTCTAGGTAATAAAGCGTTATGAACTCCTGTAATTAGTTAACGGTGCATACTCGATTGTACCGTTGTGGTGTTATAATGTTCGCGCTCCGCTCCGATCGCATATCGCCAGTTTATTTACCACAGCTGGGTAATGGAATAGCTGATTGAATCGAATTACATGCACAGTTGGAAACATTTCAATGTTATATATTATTTTTACATTAGGTAGTAAGTCGCTAAACAAACCACGTTTAATTGCAAGCCATTTGCAATAATACGTGCCACGCGCACGTTGTCAGTCCTGCAAAAAGTAATTCCTCATGTTTTTGATAGACTTCCCTTTTCACTTGGGAAAAGCTCTGTAAGGAGTGCAGTTCATAACTCGAGTCTTCACGTGCTATTTGAGCAAAGTCCTGCTGGAACAGTATATATGCGAATAATCGCGTGCATGCTTGGTTGACAATAAGTATGATTGAATGCGCGCTAGATAGGTTAAATTATGATTGAATTCGTCGACAATTCTTTCAGATCTTTTCTGTACTGTAAATGGGGTCTAATTAAATTATGCAGTTGATATTGTGTTTACTCAAAATTATTTACACCAACGGCTTATTGTAGCCTTTAGAAGTATTAATAAAATAACCAAAGTGGATCTAGTAGTCTAATACGAACCGAGATTTCATTATATTTCGCAACAAAATTGCGATTGCTTTGTCAAGTTAAAATGGTAGGTTATTATGTAAACACAGTTATTCTATGTTAGCTTCTGTCAATGGTATTGCGCAAGTGAATTTAGAAAAATAGTATGTAATAATTTCTAATCAGAATCCTAGAGTGAAGTTTCATTTCTTGTGGAAAATAGTAGTTTAGGTGTCAAAAATACAAATTTGTATTAATTTTTCTTTTACCCAATCAACTGCCCTTGTCATTTAACTTTCTTGTCACTACCTTTTTCTTTCACCTGTGTTCGTATATATAAATACTTATATCACAATCATTTCTCCGTGCCTTCATCTTCTTTTACTTCTTAGCGTTAACCCGTTTCCTAATTCATTAGGATTGGATAAAAAGATATGATTTTTACCTGAAGCAACTGCCATCCTACCTCCATAATCCAGAGGGAAAACCAGATTTTTCTTAGGTTAGGTCACACGTCTTTCGAAATATAATTTCTTAGACATATGCGTTTTCTCACGATGTTTTCCTTCACCGTCGAGTAAGTGATAATTACAAATATATACATAAATCCGAAATAATACGAATTCAGTGGTACATGCTAGAATTCGACCCGGGGACCAGTTGGTCAATAGGTCAATTCTATATCCACTAGGCTATCATACCTCCTTGCCCCTTAATCATGTATTCAAATTTGAATTCGAAGCCATAGATAAAATTTCGAATTGAATTAAACTCAGATGTATACTTCTAAACTTTCTATTCTCCTAATCCCTGACATCAATTTCCCTTTATTCCTCCCAATCTAGGAACGAAATTTCATTACTCGAGCAATATTTTTTTTGATTGTTTATCTCCAGCGTTTTCGTCTTTACTTATCTCCTCTTGTCTCTCCCCTTTCCTATATTTTCTCACGCCCGGTATATTATATGATTATATACAAGTAGTTACTATTAAAAGAATTTTATTATTATTTTCATTTTAGTACAATGTATGAGATAATCACGTTGTATAATATTTACTTCGATAACACATGCTACATAGTATAACACATACTGTGTTCACATTTTAAAGTTTTGTAGCTTCCATGTAACGGTGGCTGTGCGCGGTAGTTAGCAATGCTACTTTAACACCTAGTCTCGTGGGTTCGATTCCGACACAACGGACACACATTCATGTGCATGAACATGTATGTTGGTATTGATCTAGGAGTTTTTAAGGCAGTCAGTCAATAAAGTAGACCGACTGGGAAAGTAAATTTTTATGAAATTTACTCTATTTTTGACGAGGTCACTGGCGCAGTGGTGAAACGAATGTGGTGGATGCCGCTGTATTTTGGGCTTCTCTTGTCGCTTACGATCAGGCGAAGCCACTATGCTGAGTTAATATACAAAAAACCCGCTGTTATGTTACTTTGACATCAACGCTCGTGGGTTCGATTCCCACACAGGACAAACATTTGAGTGCATGAACACGCCTGTTTGTCTTAGTCTGGGTGTATTTAAGAAAGGTTGGGCGCAGAGGTAGCTCGTTGAAGTGCCTCCACCGCACAGAAAACCGCAGTTAAATAACAACTCCTTACAGGGTGTTATTGTGTTCCTGCGTGTGTCTATGCCTCCTGTCGTAGTATAAAAAAAAACAATAGAGCACGTGTATATAATTAATTAAGTATAAATAAATTAATGACACAAAATCATTAAATAAAAATTTTAAATGCTAAATACTTTATGTGGAAGCGTATTACGTGCGTAACGTATACGTAACGTAAACGCATGAAAATCACAGACGTTCAAATTGTGAACAGAATGTTTCTATGCTTTTTAGGAAATTTTTACGTTAAGCGCCACATGTACATCACAGTACATATGAGTTTAATGTTTTACAACAAATGTTTATTATATATCAAATAATGGACTGGACATATTTAACCTTTCGGTTTATGAATGACAAGTCACATGATATAATATAATCCATGATTTAGTTGCAACGTAATTTACACATAGCGACAAATCATATTAAATACTTGAAGTACGATTTTTACTCTTATATCGTACGCCATAAGAACGGTACAAAGGACAAACAGTCTAATTTGAGGTGTCGTTATGTACTTACTATTTCAGTAGTTGTTTACACATAATGTAAAGTACCTAATGATAGGAGAAATGAATGACGTAACCTGCTTTCTAGATACCTGTCTCGTAAACAATAGTACTGGAAAATTGATAACAAACCGAAAAAAAAAGAAATGCATTTTTTTACAATTTATAAATAATTTATTAGCAATATTTTATAACAATCGGTCATGTACTGTTTACGACCATGGCTTCCTGCGATCTCTACCAGACCTTTTCTGCATTTCTTAACTCATTTGAGTCACAATGTTTACTGTAACGCTTGTAGACCGTATTCGCAATGATGAGGTTAGAAGCAGAGTTGGTCTGAAAGAGAGCGTCGGTATTAAAATAAGAAGAGGCATGCTCCGTTGGTTCGGACATGTAGAAAGAATGCAGGATGAAAGAATGACGAAGCAGATATACAATGCAAAAGTGGAAGGATGTAGGAGCCGAGGCAGGCCAAGACTTACCTATCATGATCAAATTGGTCGTGTTCTATCAGAAGGTGATGTCAGGAGACCTAGAAACCGGCGAGCGTGCATGAAAAGAGCAATGAATATTAGAGAAGCGAGTGAGGTATGTAAGGATCGAGTCGTGTGGCGCTCGGTTCTCTCTGCCTACCCCGTAAGGGATTTGGCGTGAAGTTATAGATGACAGATTGAGTCACAATTTGCGTAGTTCCGAGAAAAAATGTGACTGTGGAACGGAATACGTGTATTACCTCCCGTAGATTGGCATTATACTCGTCATTGAAACTCATCGATGTTGAAACTATTTTATCTGTCACTTTAACTCAAATGTCCCTTGGCGCATCCTCTACATAATTTTGTGAACGACACGATTAAGATTCTTGAATGTGTGACATTGTTATTGATTGTAGATTAGTTTATTTGTCAGAGTTTTGTATACATATAATCCAAATTTAAGTTCAGTACCAGACCAAGTGATTCTACTGGTTCGTCTTATGTGAAGTGAATTAGATGACGACGTCTTGCGAGTGCTCGTTGTACTGATATCATCAAGGGGAAAGTTCACGCTCTTTACGAAGGACGTTAAGGTCGAAATACCTCATCATGAAACCGCCCCGGTGTTACCTTGTCTGTTGGGTGGCGCTGGGTGAAAATGGCAATTTGGCTACAATCTGCGCAACAGTTAGTAACTTCTCAAGGTGGATTTCGCTGGTTGCTGCCTTATGTTCCGACAGGGGAAGTAAGCATAGTCAAGTCATATTACGCTGTTTGCCGTTTGTGATTCGTTCCCCTGAACAACAGTTACCAGCGAAAAAATACCGGGAGGTAGAAAAGAGAGGTCCTCTCTTGGTGTAGCTTGCAGTATAGGATACACTTGACCGTAGAACCGTTGATGAAAATATTTTTTTAATCTAACATAAACCAACTGACCTCCCACGTGGTATGATGCTTAATCCATAAGTAATCCTTATGATTGATTGATTGACTCACACTTTTTACTTGAAGAAATCTTATATATATATGTATTATATATTTGATACTTATGGTTTTGTTTCATTAGCCGTTGACTAACTTAAGTATGTACTTGGATTTCTTGATTATCATAATACCATTATCTTTTCCACTTATGATCCATATCAAGTTTGCGAAGTCCTCGCTGTTCGCTTTTTGTGTTAGATAGCGTCCTCAAACAATATACTACTATTAGTTACCCTTGTACATATTTCACTTGATTTAGACGCGATGTTCTTATATCTAAGTCACAGATCTAGAGGGATCATTAGTATTGGGTTGATACAGCAGGGAGATCGCTTCCAGCAGGTTGTAGCTTGCCTCATTTTTCCTATAAGATGGGCCCTCGAAATGACAGGAGAAGTCGGGCGGGGGCACCGGTGTGAGTGACGTAGCGCCGTTAACGGGTATGTTGCGCTTTCAAAGTTATCTTATAACAACTCATAGTGTTATGCCATTTAATCACTCCTAGAGCATAACTCTAATGACTTGTCTTTGGACGGCCAAAGAAAACCAGCTAAACTTGAGACTACTGTTAGCTTTCTTATGTTACTTTGACAGACGAAGATATGCCTGATCAGTTCGCTGGAGAACTTGGTACCCACGGTGCCGTAACAGCCTTCACAAGGCAACCCCCCGAGATTGATGGTAGATTACTGGTTACTGTGCAGTTAATTATGAGGACTGCCCAGGCGGCAGTTCGTCGCCCTGATGTGATGTTAACATTCGTATCAAGCAGGGCTACGTACTGTTGGATTGGTTGTTCGTTCTATATCTTGATAATTGTCTACCGAGAATAACATCTACTAATGAAGGCTGGGTGACCTAGTAGTACTACCTGGGCGGTTACCTCTTCTTTAATAATCCCCTGATTTTTTTTCAATTTCAAGGGATTGTCAAAGAAGAGGACGAATGTAGAAAACATTAATGTCATTTACTTCTATTTACTAGTATGCTCAGTCTGCGCACCCCGAAGCGGCGAAAACTAAAATACTGGCTATAAAACCAGCTTTCATGTTACCTATTTCTAAACAAATTACTTGACATACCTACATTAATTTCATTTATATTAAAAGTAAATAAAATATATATGTCCGTATACTTTTCCTGCCATGTTCTTTAATCTATACAAAGCGTTTGTAAACAAAGTTTCTCGGTGTCCATGACTCAGTAATAAGACTTTTTATTGCATTTTAATACCAAACGATGTTTACTGGTTTTCTTTGTGTTCATGCATTGTTGTATCAATTTACAAACAAGTACTTAGTTTTGTAACTCATAAATAAGCAAGTTAGTATTCTGGCGACGAAGCTAAGCTAATCTCGTGAAAGTAAAAATAGGTGCAATTTGATCTAACCTGCTTTGTGTGCTTCGCCGAGCATCTCATAGACAAAGGACATAACTTATCCCCCACTAATACATATCAAATTTAACACACCATAGACAAAGGTTTAAAACTAAATATTAGGGAACAGTTAGAAATTAATAAACATAAAATTCTAAAATTACTCTCATGAACAAACAGACTGACGTAAACCATTCCCCACTATTAAATATCTTTTCGCTGACACCATCCACCCCCACCCTCAATTCAATATAAGGGACGGCACTGCGATGGATATGTCACTTATAGCATGTTATTCTTACGATTAACGTCTACAACGCCTGATGATGCCTCGTCGAGAGGCGAAACACGTGTCGCAGCGACGACCAGGCCAGTCGTGGCAGCGACGGTGGTGGTGGGAGCATGCGGATTCTGTTCGAGATGGCGGACGACCGCAGCAGCTGAGGCAGAGACTACCGGAGCAGCTATGGCAGCGTCGGCATGTAGCACGTACTAACAGTAGTGGGCGGGTGCCGGCCAGCGCTAGGCCGCATGAACTAATTGGTGGCGGAAGCACACAAAGCAGGTTAGATCAAATTGCATGTAAATTTGACTTTGGCAAAATAACGCCTGAATCTGAACCTGAATTAAAAATAGGTCTTTTTTAAAACATTATTTTAACAAATCTTCACAACAAACGTTACATGCAATCATCGTTGTATTACAAATCACAGTATCAAAATCCGTTCAGCAGATATCAGTGAGCATAACTATGCAACGTATATAGAAACTTTACCACTAAGGCGATAAACAGGCATATGGTAATAAAATAAAATTTCCGTAAGCAATTACCGTAGCCTATGTACCTGTAACTTCACGGGCCTGACTCGCACGGTCCGGACCCGTTAAAATCACATGACTCCTTTATAAATCGCTTAAAAGTCCTTAGGTTAATGACATGCTCGATAGACGTTAGTCATTCTGACTACTTAACTAAGTACGTCACGTGATGCATCAGGCAGCTTTATTTGGTGAGCGGTCATTAGAGTGGGTGGGCCTGCATAATAAATTTGAAACGCCATTACAATGGAGTAAGTGGGTATCAAATTGATTGAAATTGTATAAAATCGTAGATTCAAAAAAACTGTCAGTGTTTAGTCTACCTATCTATAACTTCACGCCGGTCCCTTGCGTGGTAGCCAGAGAGAACCAAGCGCCACATGACTCGCGACTTACAAACCTCACACATCTTTAACATTCATTGCTCTTCTTACCCACGCTCGCCAGTTTTTAAGGCTCCTGACATCACCTTCAAATAGGTCTTCAAATAATCAGTAGGCAAGTCTTGACCTTCCTCGGCTCCTACATTCTTCTACTTTCTCGTTGTATCTATCTAAATAAAAAAAAAACACATATATATATATATATATATATATATATATATGCATAAACATATACATATATATATCTGTTTAAAATTTTGTCTATGAATTTAATTGATGCATATGTATAAAATACAACTCATATAGTTGGATTAAACAAAAGGTTATTATTAAGTATGAAGTGTAGTTGCAAAGTTGACCGTTTCCAGTTAGTTTTTTTTTCTAAAACGTCAAGAGGCATACAAACGTAGAACCCACCTGATGTAAAGTGGTTACCGTAGTCTTTAAATAATTACAATACAGGAAGCATCGCTCACATATTGTCATCCCACGCTACTAATGCAGCAAATTCTCAGGACCTTACAGTCAAGTCACCTCCATTACCTAGCCTTATTCACAGAATAGCCTTATTCACAGAAGCACAACAATCCTCCACGGAGTCGTTATTCGGTTGTGGTTTTCTTTGGGGTGAAGGTATTTACCCTGTCGGGCAGCTTGTATGCGCTCTACATCTCTTTGACTTTTAAACCCTTTGGCTCTCTTTTGTTAAAATTGTTAAAATATTATAACAAACTTAAATATTTTAGAATCGATCTGTTAAAAATGACTCATTTCACTAAAGAAAATGATTTCCAATTAGCTATGTGAGTTTGGGGACATGTTGTTTTCCCTTAGTTTTAAACCAAAGTGGCATTATTTTCTAACGTTATAAATTGACACGTATTGACGTGCTCGGTAGACGACTGAGTAGGGTAAGGCTACATTAACAGTTTAACCTCAAAGATTGCCACGGTTAAATTTTCATACGAGACGAACATTTATAAAAGTAACAATTGTGCATGAATGGTATTTTTTTTATACAACGACGGGAACCATACTAGCTTACGGCCCACTTGATGTAAAGCAATTAGGTGCCGTAGCCTATGAACACTTGTAATACATTAAGTATCGCTCGCGTCATCGTCATATGTCATGTCTGCTGTTAACACAGCAACTTTTTAGGAGTTTACTGGTGACCTCACTCACACGTAGGAACATAACAACCCTACAGGAAGTTATTATTTGACTGCGGTTTTCAGTGAGGTGGAGGCACTTCCGCAATCGGGCTGCTTTGATTCATTCTACCCCTCTTTAAACACCCACAACAAGACAAACAGATATTTTCATATTGTTTATGCATACAAATGTTTATCCTGTTGTGTGTTGCGTTGGTGTCAAAGTAGCCATTAACCACTGCGCCACCGAGCTTGTCAAAAATTGTATGAAAGTTTAGGCTCTCGCTTGTATAACATAACTAAATAAGATCATTATTATATTGATTTGTTCTACACGTTTTGATCATTTTGGTAACATAATTAATATTATAACGAGACAGATATACTACGTAGGTACCTTAAAACGCCTACACAAGTGAAACCGTGAGCGAAAGTTCGATTCGTAGAAGCATTTAAAAGTTTAGGTTCTTTTCAAATTTTATTTTACCAGGCCAATAAACAATTGAATAATCTCACTAATATTATGAAGGTGAAAGTTTGTATCTTTGGATGTTTGTTACTCTTTCCCGGCTGAAAGGAACTCTATGGATGGTGACATACATTGGCGCCATGGCATTACTTGAAAGTAGTTTAAGGTCTAGAATGGCATAATAATACAGGCCATCGTAAATTTTATAACACCTCGACCCCGATGCTGGAAGAATATGACAATGAATTGTTTTAGTGAACATCACGTATATAGCTAGTCCGGCCAAAAATTCTGTTACAAATGAATGCGAAATAATGAATATGCATTTTTTTTATGAAGTAATGTAATCTTTTTTTTTTTTTTTTTTTTTTTTTTTTTAGATTTTATTATACGTGCACCCCTGCCATGGGCAAGGCTATTTATATACATTTTATTTCTTCATCTTAATTTTTTAAATATTCCATTGTAAATAAACACATTCATTCATCATACTCTTACATTCCGCACTTCATTCTTCCATTCATCATCTTTCAATTATATCTTCTAGCTTTTATTTCGCCCATTTTAGAACACCGGTGAACTATCCTTATATGTGTTGCCAGACTTCCCTCCCCATACTGCGTCAGTCCAGACACGGGCGACAGTGAGCTTCACAGCTCCACCTAGCCACCGCGATCTCATCGGCTATACAGAGTATAGCCGAGGTATACAACATTAGTCCTAGGTGGAGCTGCTCTGCTTATTACGATCTATGACGGCCGTGGCTAGACCGACGCAGTATTTTAAAAATTTCGATCTATTTCTCCCCGTTACCACTTCGGAGACTGTGTTTTCGGTGACCCGCATTCCCAAATCCTGCTCCAAATCGTACCTCTGTTTGGAGAATGCGGGACACCGAAACAATATGTGCTGCACTGTCTGGTCCACGCCGGGCTCGCAGAAGCAGGATGGATCATCCGCGCACTTGAACCTGTGCAAGTACGCGGAGAACCCACCATGCCCCGAGAGGACCTGCGTGGTGATGCTCGACGGCACCATTTTGCCCACGATACCGTACGCCTCCGCCGCACTCGGGAAGAACAGCTTCGTCGTCGAAGCTGTTGTTCCCGATTTGTATCTCCTGTCCCATTCGTCAATGGTCCCCTTACGGATCATACCTTTGACGAATGAGACAGGGCAGCGGTCGTAGTCTGGCCGCCTCCGCAACCCCAGTGCGGCGCTCCTGGCGAGTTCATCGGCACGTTCGTTCCCCTCCAACCCCGCGTGTGCTTTGATCCAGAACAGCGAGACGCTCTTACCCTGGCTTTTGCACAGTTTAAGAGCGTCCCGTGTTTGCACCGCCAGGGGATGGGGGGACTCGACGTTCGCCACCGCCTGGAGCGCCGCCATGGAGTCGCTGAAGATGCCAATACTGGGTCCATCGCAGCTCAAAGCGTACTCGGCCGCCGTGCAGATAGCCAGGAGTTCCGCCTGGTAGACGGTACAGTAGGACGACAAAGCAAGCTTGAGGGCCTTGGTTTCGGCGTCGCCGTTCCATACGGACACAGCGGCGCCAACCCGGCCCTCAATCTTGCTGCCGTCCGTAAACATTCGCAGGGCAAAGTTGGAGTGTGCCCTGCATTGTTCCTCATCCACCAGGCTGCCGAACTCCAAGCTATCTAGCTCCGCGGGATGCGGGGCCTCGATCTTCGAGGCCATCCGCTCGATCTCCCTGTCTCCGAGCAGAGGATGGGGTAGCCCCCTCTTGGCCTCGTATAAAGAGGCGACTTCGCGCACTCTGAGGTCAAGAGGCAGCACCCCAGCCAGCAGCAGTGCGGAGTTCAGGGAGACCGTGCGGTAGGCTCTGCAGATCTTCTGAGCGAAGCCCCGCTGTACGCTGTTGAGCTGTTTCTGGATACCCAGCTTATTGACCGCTGGAGCCCATGCGGCGGCAGCGTACAATATCGTAGGTTCCACTACGGCTGAATATATGATCTTCACTACTTCAGGGTTGAGACCCCAACTGACGCGGGCCGTACGCGCAAGGCGCCCGTATATGGCCACTGCCCTTTTACAGACAGTAGCCACGTGCGCGTTGAACGTCAGACCCGCGTCAATCGTCAACCCCAGCAGTTTGATCTGCCGAGACATGCCAATGTCTATCCCGCCCATGGTAAGCCGCGGAGTGTCATACCTAAGTTTGCGCGTGACCAGCATAGCGCTGGTCTTATGCGGCGCAAACTTCAACCGGTTTTTGACACCCCACGCCCTCACATGCTCGAGAGCGGCATTGGCCTGTCTCTCTATATCCAGCGCAGTGTTGCCGTCGAACATCAGCACGACGTCATCGGCGAAGGCCTGACAGTAATGTAATCTTGATAAAACTTATATGTACCTACATATTTATGGAAATCTTAGCAAAACCTAAAAATATTCTATTCGAAATGGCCACATTTGGCTTTGATACAGGCCTTTAATCTGTCTGGCCTCGAATCTATAGATTTACGCAATATTTTCATGGGAAATTTAGCCATTGCTTGCTTTGGAGATTTCTTAAGAGACATAATATCGGCGTGTCGTTTCGAGTAGGTTGTGTGCTCTAAACCTGACCATAATTTGTAGTCTAAGGGGTTCAGATCAGGGCTAGATAAGGGCCAGTCTTCAGCTCCTATAAAGTCCGGAACATTGATTTCGTGCCTTGTGACCAGGGGCAGAGTCCTGCTGGATAGTCCACGGGACATTTTTAAAAAGTGTATTGCTGAGAGGTTGCACAACACGATCCAAGCCAGTCTCTTGATATACTTAGGATGAAGACTTCTCTCCTTTTTCACAAATATGAAACTTTGTAACTCCTTGATAAGACACCCCCCACCAAACCATTACAGACGCAGGATGATGACCATGTTGTACCTTTCCGACCACTTGGGCGGCTTCTTTAGAACTGTATGCGTATACTTTGTCATTTTACTTGTTGTAGTTCAATGAGGAATTTTATTTCATCAGTAAAGAGGATATTTCTGTGCCATTCACCTGCGTATCGGGACAGAAGGCGTTTTGATCGATCCACTCTCTTTAACTGTAGGGATTGATTTAGTACATGTCCTGTATATCGACGATAAGCGCCGAGCTACAGGTCTTATTTTATTATACGCGACGAAGTCCTAGCGGGAAACTTCATTCCTCGCGATAAGATTTTTTGTTTCCTAATGGGGTTTCGGCGAATTCTTGCTTTAACAGCATTAACAGTTTTGTAGTTCTAACAGCACGCAGTCACCCTGATCTTTTATGGCCTTTAACAGAGGAAGTGTTGGTCTATCTATCTGTCTATCGATAGTACGATATACGAACATGCGACTAATACCAAGCTTTTGAAGTGTCTTGAATATGACCGACGGCTCAATTTTGCAACCCACTTTGTGCAAGGCAATCACTGCAATTCTATTTCCTTTTATTTAACACCCCATTCCATATTGTAATTTGATAATAAACACGAAAAAATATGTAAAACGGCGGGAACTCGAAATAAGTTTTTTAACATAATAAACGCGTTCCAAAGTCAAAATAATTAAAGAGTTGAAAAAATGAAAAGTTTCTATGTTTCTATGTTGGAAAATTTTATTTTCCAGCTCCTCGATCCTTATACTGCAAGGGTATCGTCTTGCTAAAATGGGAAAAGTAAATACCTGCCAATAATGAATTACATAGTGGATACAAAGTATATAGGTTTATTCGTTGAATTTATGTTTCCCACTGCTCGGTCCCAATGCTGCTAGGGAACTGTTTGCCAAAATTAAAGACTGACAATCTGCCAGTAATAAAATGTTTCAATGGATAATAAATACAGAATTTATCATGTCTTTTTAAAATAAATCTCCCCAATGCTCTAAAATGGGATAGTTAACCATATGTTAAAAATAAATTATTTTAAATAATACTAATGTTAGGAATAATACTTTGCTAAGGAATTTTAGTTTTCAACTCGTCGGGCATCATGCAGACGTAGATGTTAAGGTCTCTTGTCGCTTAGCCTCTGGTGTAAGAGATAAAGATTTTATTGTTTCAATACTTCTCTCTGAGTTGGATAAAACTTGGGGATCAAGCGAGTTTTTTGTTCACAGCATGCGCTCTTGTGAGCTGAGCCAATCTCCAAGAGGTTTGGGATTTGTAAGAAGAAATTTTGAGAGATATTCTGGATTTGGTTGAAGGCAATGGGAGGATGTATACGTGGAAATCAAAATGGATTTGTTGGGACCAAGCGAAACAGCGAGTCTGTTCTCGGTCTATATTATGATGACAAGAATGATGTAGGTAAGCTAATTCTAGACGTATGTGTGGAACGAATCCTCCATGTATCGTATGTATGAACACGTTATTTCAAGATAAGGATTATTACAAAAAGCGTGTTTGATTTGATTCTAATATATGGACGAAATTCTTTAATGGATATAATAGGTTAAATAGGTTCAAAAAATGGGGGAACTGGGACATTCCTGTTCTACAACTTTTGAAAAAATTATAATTAATTAAGTTCAAGAAGTAAAAGTAAAAGTTTAAAAGATGAAAGTGTAAAGATTACATGTGAACGCGAGCCTTTTGGACTCAGTCAGCAGGTCGAGCTATTGTAACGGGCTGAATACCTGGATATAAGCCAGTTTGTTCGCCTTTTCAGAAGTGAAGGTCTTGGCGAGCACGTGTCTGTCAAAAATCTTGAATGGATAAGAAGGAACGATTAGGAAGAAGAAGGTATAATAATGAGTTTAAGGAATACGTACCTATACAGATTTAGTTAGTAATAGACTTGCGAATACAAGCGTTTCGTACTCAGTGAGCAGCCATATTGGAGATAATGTCTGACATTATTGTTAACGTTTATAAAGTGATGGAAATAATATTTTGGTGAAATGTGGTCGTCCTTTAACACCTTGGGGTGTGAATGCACTTCTCGTGTGTGTCATGTACTTCTTTGTTTGTTTCAATATGGCTGTTTCCTATACATCTAATTAAAAAAAAACTACTTTTTATCAGTTATCTAATTTTATAGTACAAGCTTTACTTAGATGGCGTTAGATAGAAATATTTATTTTTGTCTTCCGTTGTACATTCAGGTAAAATTAAGTATTCAAAAGAATTGTGAATAATTCAACCCTTATCCCAATTGCACTTTGTGTGGAGCACGCGACAACACCTATTTGTTTTTTCGACTCCCGTCGAGCCGTGCCGCATTGCTGACTATACCCAAGGTTCATCCTGTCATCAGTACGTATGGTAGTAACATTTGGTGCAGATACCGTGACGTTTAGCGACGTTATCGTCACTACAATTGCTACTTCCTTTCATATTTAAATTATTCACATTTAAGCACAGGGACAAGTACAAAAAGCGTATATGGATTCATCTACAAAAAATAATATAACAGATTATTGCAGCAGGCAAGTTGTTTTAATTTAAAGGAATATTTTAAAGTAATTATAATTTTAGAAGACCTGACATACGGTTTTCAAAAAAATTGCAGTTAGTATATAGCTTTTATAAGAGAGTGAAATCAGTGCACATTACAATAACGAAGGAAGACCTTTTACACGGTAGCTTTTTGTCATGTTTTGTATATCAATTCAATATCCTCGTAGTTAATATCATTTTGTTTAATTCTGCTGTGCTGCTGCTGTTCCCAATGCTAACATATGGAGCTGGGTATAGTAGAGTGAGTATGAAAGTAGATATATGCGGTTGAAATGCGAGCGTTGCGCTAAACTTTCTAACGCTTGTAGATCGTGTTCACAATGATGATGTTAGAAATACAATTGGTCTGAAAGAGAGAGTGGATGTTACAATAAGTAAAGCATACTCCGTTGGTTCGGATATGTAGAAAGGATGCAGGAAGAAAGAATGACGAAACAGATATACAACGTATTGTCTTAGGTTTTCGCGATTGTTACACATTGAATTAAACAATTTTTAACGGAAGTATCGCGTGTTTTATTTATTATGCAGGAGTATACAAATTAGACTGCGAATGTGGTTTATCATACATAGGGCAAACAAAGAGAAGCATAGGTACTCGAGTGAAAGAACACATTGCTGATATGAAGAATAGGCGCGATAAAATCTCTGCAGTATGTGAACATACACTGGACCAGCCAAACCATTACATGCGGTTCGATAAACCACAAATCCTGCGCCAAGGAGAACCGCTACATGCCTAGAATGCTATGCTAGGCTATTGAAATAAGAAAACACCCCAATTTTAATAGAGACGATGGTTGGCAAGTACCACCTGCTTGGGATCCAGTTTTAAAAATAATCAAGTCACAAACCCAGAGATCTACTCAAAAACGTTCGGACACTGTGAGCGATTTTTGTGTGAATCGAAACATATATAAATAATTAATCCATCCAAGTCGGTAGATGTAATAATTGAATAACCAATGTAAGACAAATGCCACCTTAGTCTTCCTGCGACCACGGATGCTGCAAAGCATTCGAGACGTCAGGTTCAACAAAATAAATAAAACACGCGATAGTTCCGTTAAAAATTGTTTAATTCAAGATATACAACGCAAAAGTAGAAGGATGTATTTACCTGCCATGACCAAATTGATCGTGTTTTATCAGAAGATGACGTCAGGAGCTCTAGAAACCGGCGAGCGTGCATGGGAAGAGCTATGAATGTTAAAGAAGCGAGTAAGGTGTATAAGGATCGAATCGATGGCGCTACGTTATCGGATGTTGCCGACCCCGCAAGGGATTTGGCGTGAAGTACGAGTAATTGATTCTCTAATTCTTGTATACACTTATTTTTAAAACAGACAGTAGTCCAGATAGGCTCATGTACAAAGAGATTACTTACATGCAATTACAGTTACAATAAATACATACACAAAACAGTAACGCGTGCGGAGGTAGTTCTTTATTTTTATTTCTTTCTATAGGTACATCATTTTGTATATGTTTGTTATGCAATAAAGGATCATTCGTAATATGTTATAACATAACAAAACGTATACAGCGATGCCCAATTCCTCGAGTTGAAACCAGATTTGCACAAAGATTCTTCTACTACATTACTCCATTTTTGTATAACAAATTTTTATTGACAGACAAAAATATTACGACCCTTAGGGCCAATTCATTCAAAAAAGTTCTTCTCTCATGGCTAGCTGGAAAGACCTATGATGAGACTGAAGAATTATTTAATATACTAAGCTAAATTACTATACTTGTTACCCCAATAATATACGTAAAAACATACATAACAGCCAAATCCACCCACTCACACAAACACCCACACCCACCCACTTACACACACACACATACACACACACACACGCACAATGGATGCACACACACTTACAATAACATTCACAGCATAGAATATTACATATTAGATTATTAACTTGTAACAAAACTTTCAAACCTTTCACTTTATATATAAGGCACAACTAAGATTTCTATAACTGTTACACTATTTATAATTTAGCAAGTTAACTGTAATGCTAAGTCCATTGAAGAGCCTGACTCCCATAACACAGAGAAACCTAAAGTGGGAGCCAGTGCAACAGAAATTGTAACATTCTTGCTAAATAAATTATTATTATTATTAACTAAGTATAAATAAATCTAAATATCCTAAATATTAATCTAAATTGTGTTCATGAGAAAATAAATTCTTTATTTGTCACACTTAACGTTGCAACAATGAGAGCAGTAATTTAATTTTAGTGGATAAAGAACCGGTAGAGTGATCAACAGGTCCCCGGTTTGAATCCTGGCACGTGCCACAAATTGTCTCTCGCTGGCGGTGAAGGAAAACATTGTGAGGAAAACCTTACCTAAGAAAGATTGGTTTTCCTCGCTTTATGTAGGTCAGACGGCAGTAGCTTCATGTAAAATCCTTATCTTCGCCAAATCTTTATGCTTGGGTAGCGGACACTGCACATCCAAATGGATTAGAAAACGGGATAACGCAAAGAAGAAGAAGTTGTAGCCTTAATGTAATAACAATATTTTGGAATCGGTCGTTCGTAATCATCAGACAACAATGTTTTAGAGATAACGTTATCTATGATAAAGTCAAACAAGCTTATCTGCTCGGTTTGTTTCCTTGAGCATGAGAGTGGAAGTGAGATGGATTTACTGAATTATTTTAAAGAGGAACCGGAATGTGATATAGTGTCCAAGGTCTTTAGAACTGCGTATAGCCAAGAAGTTCTCAATATCAATATAATTAGTGTTCGCCTCAATGGTCGAAATTCGAAGCATTAATGATATTCCGAGAAAAACATTACAATTTGCATGTACTTCATATGCGGTTTAACTTAAGACTTGTATAGCAAGTACAGGAAGCCTATTGCCTTTTGTCGGCACCGGGTACACATTAGTAGTCTTCCAGGAAAATGGAACTTGTTCAGTGAAATAGAAAATAGAAGGCGGTACAGAACAGAACACAATTCGGGCGCACTCAGATTTCGAACCATCGCCGGTATCCCGTCGGGCCACTCGACTTACAAATGAGAGAGAGAGAGAGCGGTTCGTTGTTCTGCCTCTGTTAAAAAAGTTATAATATTAGTATAGTACTTAAAAAATATATATAGGTGCGTTGGTAATACCGGTAATAATACTTACTTCCCGTGGCTCTAAAATCTTAAAATCTGCGACTAAGGAACGTATTATGGTATAAATGTAGGAAAAAATCTGAAAATTATATCTTTACCCAATACAGTGCAGCTAGGGAAGTATAATGAATTTAGCAAATTACGTATGCATGTATGTATGTATACATCTAGCTATCTATAAGGCCAAATCCCTTGCAGGGTAAGCAGAGAGAAACATGCTTCGGTCCCCACATGATTCGGTCCTTACACACCTCCCTCGCTTCTTTAACATTCATAGCTCTTCTCATGCACGACCGCTGGTTTCTAAGGTTACTGACATCAGCTTTTGATAAATCACAATCAAGTATAAATAATAAACAAATAAATACATGTATAAATAATCCTTAACCAATCGCTTACATATTTTAATTAAAACAGGAACAAGCAATATGGCTTCACGAGCGGTCGCTCTATTTCCGATGCAGGGGTGGCACTTTTAATCGACGACATGAAACACTTCCGTCTACAACGTCAAAGTAAAAATGGTGAATATAATCCGTATAAATGCAAAAATTGTTAATTTTTCATACTTCATTGGGAACTATAATAATGCGTTCAAACTTTGAAATTGTCACTATTTTTAGGTCTTTTATCAAAAAACAACATCATAGAAAAAAATCTATGATAAAGTATTCCAATTATTTTGTGTAAAAACGACGGAAATTATAATCGCATTTCTAGTAATAATTTTATAATATTTATTAACATGCAAGTAACTTTCCCAACCCCAAGTGAATACCTTTTCACGATTTCCTACAGCTGAACAGAAAAGAAAAAAAAAGAAAACAGCTGAACAAAAAAGAACTTTCTGGTGCCTGGTAGATGACATCGGCTACTATTATCACATTAATCAATTCGTTATTTAGTGGAGTCGTGGACAGAAGCTATTTCTCAATGAATGTAAAAAAAACAATATTTATTGAAAAATATTCGCTTTTAAATCATTTCGTTTGTGCTTTAACTTGAATAGGATACAATGAGCATAAGATTAGAAGTAGTAGAAAATGGTACTCTTTTTTGTTGAGCATTGCAGATCCATAAATTACGTAATTACAAATGTGCTTGTAGGCCAACAAGGTGACGAATGAATGCAATTGAAATTGGTATAACAATAATTGAGTTCTATCGTGGCGAACTAATATTATAAAGAAATATCTTTGACGTGCCTTTTGAAGACATACCAATAAAGGACAGAACTGTTTCAGGCAATTTATTATACAATCAAATACAATTTGCTAGAAAAAACTTACGCAACTTATTTTTGCTTCTCAGTTTTTCACTGAAGTTAATTTGTTAGATATTATGTTTCCATAAATGTACTCGTACTGAATAGTAACAGTGAGTGAACAGATTATATATATATATATATTGTATAATCATGAATGATTCTCTGGACAACAATAGTTTCAATGTCAGCAGCTGTTTCTCAAAATAGTATTTCATAATTATTAACATATTTTAATTTATTATTTTCAATGAACATTTCTGTATTGTCAGAAGTCATATTTGGTTAACTAAATTTGATTCATTTGGTTTTAGCTGATTTAGCAAAAGATTATTTATACGTTAACCAGTTTACAATAGCAGATATAACACTTTTTCCAAGTTAATATTTTCATACCGGTGAACCACATTGAAAATTGATGAGATCTCATCAGCAAATAGTACTGTTCTTTTCTGCAATTGCAGAAGAGAACAGTACGCAATTGCAGAAGATGGCAGATAAACAGAGCACGTAATACCAAAATTATGATAATCACTTTGTTCTATCTATAGATAGGTTTAGTTATCTCGAGTATCTTCTAACTACGGAGGGCACGTGTCGGTTTTCGATCGAGATGCCATTCGTTAATCTACATTAAGAGAGGTAAGGTGCATTAGAATAGTAAGCACGACTAAATAAATACCTCCACCGTCTAACACCTAATAAATACCTAAACCGTAGCTAAATAATAATTTCTAGGAAGGTTCCTGTGAATGAGTGAGATTACTAGTAAGCTCCTGAGGAGTTCTTGTTTTAGCAATAGGGGTGGCAACGCGAGAGCGATATTCTGATATAGATATAGTGTGTTGCAACCGTCAGTGGGGTTCGGTAAACACTTTACATCAGGTATGGTTGTACGTACTTATGCTTACCGGCATTGTATAAAAAATTTGGTCATGCAATCTGATACTTGCGACTAAATAACGAATTGATTAATGAGATAATAGTAGCTGATGTTCTTGCTACGAACAGGAATAAATGGCATGATATCCGCGAGAGAATCTAAACCTCATTAAAGAGAAATCGAATCAAAATCTATCAAAAAAAAAAAAAGCAAATTGTGAATAGACATATTTATGATTCAGAAAAATCTAGATATAAAAAATATCTTAGTAATGTATAAATTATTTTTATTTAGTGAGTGACTGATTGTCTTTTATAAAAACTAGGCGCTGAAGAACAATAATATAAAATAAATGATAAAATTTGAGAAACACAATTAAGAGAAGCCAATTAGTATTTAGGAAGATG
This sequence comes from Pyralis farinalis, assembly GCA_947507595.1. Classification (NCBI taxonomy): domain Eukaryota; kingdom Metazoa; phylum Arthropoda; class Insecta; order Lepidoptera; family Pyralidae; genus Pyralis; species Pyralis farinalis. Next base: position 15,176,288 of record OX382257.1, on the reverse strand, counting down.
TTTTTTCACTTCTCTTGTTCGGAATGCAAGCATTTCATTATCATTATTGTAGGAAAATAGCTTTTCTCTCATAAAATATATTTTTTGTTCCTATATTAAGACTCGGAACAATCCGTGGAAGTTTGTGTTGTTATAAAAAAACAAGGTCTTCTTAGGTCTTTACATAAAGACTCTTAACATAGATAACAAAATCCAATGCCATTTAACGCCAGGGCCATGTTTGATACGTCATGTACACCTGGGGACAGTATATGGAACTACTAATTAATCGATTTATAGTGTATGAATATTAGATAAGCGAGTGAGTATGTAATAAAAATAAAGTGAGTTAAACTTGTAAAATATTTAGTATTTATTGATTTTCTCTCTAGTTCAATGGGGTTCAAGGGGGCCCTCCTAGTCGTTATCGACAGATGACAGGCGTTAACCTAAGAGAGGTAGTACGGACAGAGAACCGCAACTAAATAACAATTCTATAGAGGACTGTTGTGTTCCTGCAGGTGCTGAGGAATTGCTATGTTAGGGATCCCAAGAGCCTTGGGAGCTTATGGGTAACCGAATTGATTCGCAGGAACTCATTGGAAATTATTGTTTTCTTGCGATCTTCTGTGAGATGGAGGTACTTCCGCTTTCGTACCGTTTTCTTACCTATATTTCACTAGAGCCTTATCGATTAATTAGCTGGGTGCGCCATTTGCAAGTGACTCTGTCTCTAAAGATGATAGTAAGGCACTTACAACGCTTACTAATTATATAAACTATCTATTGGTTACCACGAAATTCAGGTTCAAGGTTTTTAGGAGAACTAGAAATACTATATTAAAAAAACAAGTATTTAATTCCACATATTTGATACATAAATTAAACATTGTCAGTACAAAAACGCCTGATGGAATTAAAAAAACCTACAAATCACTGTTTTGCTATCACCAAACAGATTTTTGTAGGTTGACTACCTACAAAAAATCATCTTAGTTTTGTGTACAATAAATAATACATGTAATTTGTTAGTATATGTAATTGTTGTAATTCTTACGTCCTAGACAATGATCAGCATACCCATTCAATATACAACTTTGAAAATAGATAGATCTATTCTGATACATATCATGTTACCTAATTAACTTATTTAAATATTATTTGGCAAGGGGGGTAACGTCATTCGCAATGATTTATGGAAAAAAAATCTTCTTAGGTCTTAATTATTACACGATACACGCTTTTCTAATGATATCAGATGGCCCGCAACTGGAAAAAGCAGTATTTCTATTTTAAGCCGGTCGCAGGATGTAGCCGCAGCGTTTACTTTGTAGTTTCTAAGTACGTTTGCAACTATGCTTTTCATTGCCAGCATTCCAAAATGTCGACCTGCAAATAAAATATATGTCATATATACTCTACTATAAATATAATAACTAACGTAGGTATATATATATATATATATCTATTATTTATTTATTAAATATTATATTATCACTATTTCAAAGTGTGTTTAGGTACTTATTTGGCTAGTATAATTGAATGTTGTTGGGGTTTACGTACCTACTAATTCGCAAACTATAAAATACAAACGCGTGCCTTTAGAGCTAATAAGGCAAGTCTTAAAATATAAATTTATTGTAAATGCTTTCCAAAATTATCAGCAGTTTGCAGTGATTGAAAGTGAGTTATTATACCGGGCTTAATCCATATCGGTATGTACTCGTATTAAAAATCAAAGTTTTCTGATTATCTTACAAATCAACAAACAGTCGAAAACATACAGTATGACAAAGTGGCAAGTAAAGTAAGATAAGAACGAAGGCCTAGCTTGTAAAGAAAAAAATTGTAAAATGACTTAGACCTTAGACCTAGAAAACTGTATGAAACTGGGGAATAACTAAGCTAGCCCACGCAAGGCAAGGGTGACTACTCGCTCGCCATGGGTTTCTTACACTATGTGCATCACTTTTTATTGAAAAGTACGTTACATACATACATAGTAGATAGTACTATCATCATGTCTGTTTCTCTTTAGGGTAGGTAGAGACTAGAACGCCAGGTGCACCGATCCAGACATACCTCTCTCGCCTCTTACTCTTTCCACGTAGAAGAATTCAATTCTATTCTTCTACGTTACAATATTACATTTTATATGCCTCAAAATAAAAATATAAATACGGGTTGGGATCGATAACGTACGATTAGGTCGGATTCGAAAACATACGATCTTTGTATTTAATACATTAAATTAATAACTACTCACGTACCTATGCAATTCCTAGCTCCATGACTAAACGGTATAAAAGAGCAAGGATGTCGGGAGGTGCTGTTCTCTGGCAGAAATCTGTCAGGATTAAAGCTATCGGCATCGGGACCCCACAATTTCTTCGATCTGTGCATGTAGAAAGGAATCACCGCGCAGCCAACCCCCGCTGGTATGGTGCACGTTGCTGAAATCACAACAAAGCAACCATAGTGACATTTTGCAATACACCATAAATGCAGTCAAATCGTTATCCGTAACTCTTTAAGCTGTATGATAGTGTAAAGATTTGCAATGTGATATTTATTTTATTTTTCTTTATTGAGAACAGCAAGCAATTGTATTTTGTGGCTTGAAATAAAATTTAACATATGAAATGACAATGTAAATACACAACCAACACCAAATTATGCCAAGTATTGGTAGATTATTGGTAGGGAAGTACTATTTCTGTACTACTACTATTCGAAAACGAAAAATAACTTTTTCTCCAAAACAGTAACAGGAAAAATTCTAAAAACTAAAGCAAGTAAGAAAAGCTTCCAAAAATATACAATAGTAAAGCATACGTATTGCACATAACTCATATAACTTATTTTTATTATAACGGTGTAGCAACCAAGAACACAGCCCATCTTATGTAAAGCGGTTCCTGTAGCCTATCAACATTTGCATTTAAAAATTACTCGTTTATTAGATTATTTTAATCCGTCCTTATTAGAATTTCCCTCTTTTCGTAATTGACGAAAAAATAATTTTTACATGTAATGCATAAGTAAGCCCCTCAATAATAGGATTTTAAGTATGACATTGCCGATTCCACATTATTTTTTCCTAAAATTTTACATCTACACCTATTTCTGTGTAGTTATTAAAAAAATATATGTTTTGATATTGTCTTGAACTAGACGGCTAAACACATCTCTTTTTACGTATTGACAATTTTGCACCTTTAATGATATGGAAATTTATAAACAAATGCATTTTTTGTTTCAACTATGTTGAAATAGTGTACATATTAGTTTTAGAAATCTTTAAAGTCTCTTAAAATTATAGATTTTCGTCTTTACACAGAACGGCAAGTTCATCCTTTAGGACCTAATAATACTGACGTTGTAAAAAAATTTCGTATGTATGTATATCTTCACGCCAGGTCCCTTGCGGGATAGGTAAAGAAAACCGAGCGCTATAAGACGCGTTCCTTACACACCTCACTCGCTTTTTTAACATTCACAGTTCTTTGATGCACGCACGGCTCGGATGACGTCACCTTCTGATAACTCACGACCAATTTAATCATGCTAGGTTAGTCTTGGTTTTCCTCGGCTTCCACATCCTTTCACTTTCGCATTGCATCTGCTTCATCATTCTTTCATCCTGCGTTCTTTCTACATGTCCGAACCAACGGTGCATGTCTTTTCTTTTCTTAACATCGAGACTCTCTTTCAGACCAACTCTTTTTCTTACGTCGTTGTTAGTGGCCAGCAAGCGTTATGCCACAAATTTTGCGCAATGCTCACATCCCACCTACCTCATTTATTCTAATTCCATGCTCTCTCTGCCATTCCCAAATTTCAATTCCATAGGCTAACATTGGGATTGGCATTGCGTTATTGCCAGCTGCCAGACGTTTACCCAAAACTCACAATGTTCCCTGTAATCACTCGTCTCTCCACATTAGCGGTGTAACTTTGATAACTCATTCACTTGCTCCAATACTTCATCATCAACCGTAATCCTCGAGTTCGTTCTGGTTGTCTTTCTTTCAAATAATTATCTTGGTTTTTATTCAATTGTAAACTTTCTTCATACAATCATCTTTCTTAGTTGTAACTAGTGTTTGCACTTCCGATGGTATATATAAAAGCATATATTAATGTCTACTGCATCGTCTGCATAAAGTAGGCGGGGAACCATTCATCAGTCATCCATTTCCATTTTGTTCGAGCCGACAGCACGCATCCTTTTCTGACACCAATGTCCTCACGTACACATGCTGTACAATCCTCATAAGTGGATTGCACGGAACGGAGCAGGTCACGGTCAACTATATCTGGGCAAAATGTTCCAGAGATCCTTTCGCACGACCCTAGCAAATGCTTTCTCAATATCAACAATTCCGCAGAAAATCTTCTGGTCCATTGCCAGATGCTTCTCCACGATGTTGCATAGTGAAAAAACTTGATCCATACATCGTCTACTTTCGAAATCCACCCTGCGCTTCGCAAAGCATTCCATCGAATTTCACCCTCATTCTCGTGTCAATATTTTTACCGTACACTTAGCTAAATAAGCTGATTAAACTGATGGCCCTATAGTTGGCAAAATCCATACGTGATCCCTTGCCTTTTCACATTTTCTTAAAGGTTTTAAACAGGAAAAAAATGGCAAACATCATCATCGTCATTCATCGTTTACGTCAGCCATCCCCTAACTGCTTGCTTTTACTAATACATTTTATAGGAAGAGTAGTAAAAATACTTACATAGTTTCAGTTCCTTTTGCGTTTTTCGACCTATTATTGGAACGACTGTATAAAGGCGCATTGTTTCTTTTAGTACCCTTTCTAAGTAGTCCATCCTCGCTAAATCCTCTTTATTTGGCAACCTTGGAGAGCTGCCAAAAATGTCTTGCAATCTGGAACATTATTTAATGTGACTTTTTAACATTTTGAAATCATAATAAGAAATAAAGTTAATACATCCGTAGGCTAAGAAATACAAAGACACACAGTTGATTAACTTGATCTTTTTATTCCACATGAATGACTAACAAGTAGGCATAGGGTTCACTGATGTATAGTGGTTATCGAGGCCTTTGGATACAACACAAGAAGCATTGCCTATGCGTTGTCACTCCCATTAAACCGTCGCTGATAAAGCGACACGCTCCTTAGGAGTTCGTCATCATATAAATAAATAAATATGAGAATATCGGTACAGTAACAATGACCACAAGTAGGTCGTAAAATAAAGATGTATGGGTGCTTCTGACTAGTTATTTTAAATCTATATGTCGCTTATGTTATAACCCTTTATACAAAGTATTTTTGATAATATATGTATATGTGATTTTTGAACTATTATCAGGTGACGACTTCTTCTTTTTCTTCGCGTTATTCCGTTTCGTAATCCATTAGGATCGGCTGGGTCCTCTACCTAAGCTTAAGGATTAGGCGAAGCTACTGATTTTTACATGGAGCGACTGCTGTCAGACCTTCCTTAGGTTAGGCCACACGTCTTACGAATTATAATTTCTAGGACGTGTGGGTTTCCTCGTGATGTTTTTCCGTCATCGCCACGTTCTACATATTTTAACTAAAAACAAATATATTTATTTATTTATTTATTTATTTTTACACTTTATTGCACCAAAACAAATACATTCAATAGACATAACATAAGAAAAGTACAATAGGCGGTCTTATCGCTAAAGCGATCTCTTCCAGACAACCAAACAAGGAAGAGAAATAAACGTTAATAACAAGTAGGTAGGTGGCGCATTTATGATAAGTATTTATACACATGTATATATGAACATGAATACATACAACCCACATTCTAAACAATTACATTTACTCTCGAATAAATTATGTAAAAATAACTTTGATGTGGAAGACCATTGACATAATGGTCAGCAACAGGTAGCAATACCAACGTAAGTTATTATAAATATACACATATATAGTATCATAGATATACATAAACATAATATAAGCTAGATAGAGAGAAAGTGTGACTTCACAAGATTTTTAAAGGAGTCTAAAGATTGTGCACAGCGAATAGAAATAGGCAAAGCATTCCATAATTGCACAGCTCGTACCGAGAACGACTTAGCGTAATATTGCGAAGAGTGAGATGGTGTTAATAGACGAAGGGAAAGAGTACTACGGGTACCGCAATCGCGACGATCCCGTACCTCACTGAGATAGATAAAACGTTCCTTCAAGTAGCCAGGAGAAGTAGGATTGAAAAGAATAGAATAAAGAAGAGAGAGAATGTGCAAGTTGCGACGTAACCTTATAGGGAGCCACTTGAGCTGAGAGCGAAATTCGGAAACATGATCATATTTACGAAGTCCAAATATATATCGAATACAGAGATTTTGAAGGCGCTCAAGTTTGTTTAATTGGTCTTCAGTGAGGCTAAGGTAACAAGAGTCAGCATAGTCAAGGATAGGAAGGAGCAAGGACTGTACGAGCGAAATTTTGGTGCCAATGGGGAGAAAATTACGCAAACGACGAAGAGAGCCAACTGCAGCAAACAACTTTCTGCTGACGTTGGCTATCTGCACCGTCCAGGAAAAGGTTCTGTCGAAATAAATACCTAGGTTTTTAACACTGTCACTATATTCGATACGAACATTATTAAAAGATATTGGTGGAACAGTTTCCCAGTCGATTAAAGAGATTAGGCGGGAACTGCCTATAATGATAGCTTGTGACTTTATAGGATTGACCGTAAGGCCGTTAGACTTACTCCATTCAGATATGCGTATAAGATCTGAATTTACTTTAGTGATCGTATTGGGCAGGTTAGTCATAGAGTCATGTGAATAAATTTGCAAGTCATCAGCATAGAGATGGCAGAGGGATTGAAGATTAGACGTAATAGAATTAATGAATATACAAAATAGAATAGGAGATAATACGCCACCCTGAGGTACGCCAGCAGTCGTAGAACACCAAGAGGAAAGCTTATCGTCGAGGCGTACACGCTGCCGGCGACCATACAGGTACGAATGAAACCAGTCAATTGCTGTAGGAGATATGTTAAGAGAACGTAGTCGCTCTAAAAGTATGTCAAAATCGACTGTATTGAATGCGTTACTAAAATCTAATAGACATAAAACAGTAAGTTGCGACGAGTCCATTGCAGAGCGGATATCGTCCGTGATTTTAACTAAAGCACCAGTCGTACTATGACCTGGACGGAAACCAGACTGTAAAGGATTGAGTATATTGTTTTTGGAGAGGAAGAAGGTAAGTTGTTTTTCAACAAGGCGTTCTAGAACTTTGGAAAGAAAAGGAAGAATTGAGATTGGACGATAATCCGAATGAGAAGAAGGATTCGACTTTTTAGGTAAAGGGATAACGTAAGCAATCTTCCAAGCGGACGGGAAAATACCAGAAGTAATGGAATTGTTAAGGATCAAGGTTATTACAGGAAGGATAATGTCAAGGATAGGTAATATCATATGACGACTGATGCTATCGTCCCCCACCGCATTCGAAGCTACAGATAGTACATTCGTCTTAACATCACATTCAGTAAATTGACTAAAGAAAAAAGGAGGATAGTCTGGAGTTGGAAGTGAAGAAATCTCGTCAAGAGTTTTGTCTTTAGCTTTGCAATTAAAATTTGCCGAAGAAGAGAAATGCCAGTTAAGGTTATCGATGTCAATATTATTAGGACAGTCGCCACGATTTTTTCCAACTCCGAGTGACCTTAGAAATTTCCAGACCTTTGCTGGATCACCGTTTTGAACAGATTTGTGGATATGTTGGCGTTGGGCATCCCTGCACATCCTATTGCAGATGTTGCGTGTACGTATATACCTATCGCGATATTTCTCAGGGTCAGTTTTATATTTAGCCTTAGCTCTATTTTTCTTTCTTATCAGTTCTCTAATATCGTCCGTTAGCCACGGAGCAGGAAGATGCTTAACTCTGACCGGGCGAATAGGGGCATGTTGGTCGTAGAGATGTAAAATTTTGTTATTAAATAGGTCAATTTGCGCATCCACAGTATCAGCTGCGCCAATCGCCAACCAATCAATCTCACGCGCATCAGCACGCAATAAGTTCGTATCAATGGCACCAAAATTACGTTGTAAAAGGATTTTAGCCTTAGATTTAGGAGGACGAATTTTATAGGAAAGAAAAATGAGGTCATGGAATGAGAAAGCCTCAGCACTACATTGTCCATGTTTAGCAACATGCTCAGGAGACGACACAATGATTAGGTCAAGAAGAGACGGTTTGCAGTTAGGAAAGAAATGAGTAGCATTGAGAGGCAAAAGTGTGAGATTGCAACCATTAACAAGGGATTTGAGAGATTGAGAACGCTGATCGTTTCTGAGTAGACAGGTATTGAAGTCACCCAATATGATAGAGTGGTTAAACGAAGGGGTTAAATTTTCAATGATGTTTTCAAGAGAAGAAAAATAATTAATAGTAGGAGAGGGACTGTACACTACACCAAGCAGTACATGAACATGAGAGAGTGTGACATCAAGAAATAGATATTCTGCCTCATTAGAAGGATTGGAGACGTGAGAAGAAGCGATAATATTGAAGGGGATATGTGCACGTAGGTAGATGGCAACACCACCTCCACTCTTCCCAACGCGGTCATTTCGTATAAGCTGAAAACCAGGCAAGGAATATGCAGTAGAAGGTAAACAACAAATATACAACAGGTGCCGAATATTTTTTCCCCAAATCTTATTATTTGTGGGCATTTTTTTGCATATAATCATTGGGCAATACAATAGTTTCAGGGGATGTTATATGATTTAATTTTCTTTAACATACTTTATAAATTAGTGTAAAAAATGTAATTTTAGTGTCTCCTTTTCGGAATATTACTTTTTTGAATGCGAAAATAAATGCTAGGTGCATTTCATTATTTATATAGCGGGTGGAAAATATCTTTTCCACATTAGAGTAGAAAGTACTTTTTTATTGTTATAGGCGGCATTGGATGTAACTATGGATACCTACAGTTTGTCATTACGAATATATTGCTACAAAGAAAATGAAATATCATATCTATCTATCTATACATTCGCTTCTTTAACATTCTTAGTCTTTTCGTACCTGCTCGCTCGTTCCTTTAATTTGTGGTTGTTATAGTGAATTGATAGCAAACGTACAAAGTATGAAATAATTGCTATCAACATAATATCAGGCGTTAAACCGGCAAAGCAATGAATATCTTAGAATTATTGTCAATTGATTGAATTGTCAATTGTAGTTAAAAAAAATGAGTAGGTATTTACGGACCGAGTCACGCAGCGCTCGGTTCCCTCAGCCTACCCCGGAAGAGACTTGGCGTGAAGATATTGATAGATAACTATCATCGTTACCATGCAAACTCTTACTGCGTTCACAAGTAGACTACAGTTCGCTGACTACAGCAGCAACAACAATCATACAGCAAGCCATTATCGAACTTCACCACGACCGTCGCAACAGATAACGCAATAGTATCCCGGTAACACACCTAGCATCATTCAACCTCGTCTTGTTGCAAATTTCGAGTAGGTATCTAAAATTATTTAGTTTCGACTATTTTTTTTCACATTGTGAATTTTGAGCAACTCTGGCCAAAACACTCGCAGCAAATGTCGATTTCACGGAATTCATTATCGCAATTTAAGAAACGAAATATTTCATAACCTAGGAAAATGAGTTAAGTAGGTAATCATTTCAAGAAAACATCGAACATCTACGTGATGAATAAAAAAAATACACTGATAAGATATGATTCAACAAATAAAATAATTAAATATGTACATATAGTTCGCGACTAGAAATATCCTATAATAATATTATAAATGTGAATGTCCGTTTGCTTGTTACGTTTCACGCGAAAACTACTCAACCGATCATCATGAAACTTTGTACACATATTCTTGGATGTATCAGAAGTAACATAGGATAATTTATATTACAAAAATGCGAGCGAAGCCGCGGGTAAAAGCTAGTAAGTCTATATAATTAATTATTAACTACGTAGTTATGCGAGCGTTGCGGAAAATTTGTGGCGTAACACTTGTAGATCGTATTCGCAATGATGATGTTAGAAACAGAGTTGGTCTGAAAGAGAGCGTCGGTGTTAAAACAAGAAGAGGCATGCTCCGTTGGTTGGGACATGTAGAAAGTATACAGAATGACGAAGTATGAAAGAATGACGAAGCAGATATACAACGCAAAAGTGGAAGGATGTAGGAGCCGAGGAAGGCCAAGACTTACCTACCATGATCAAATTGCTCGTGTTCAATCAGAAGGTGATGTCAGGTGCCTTAGAAACCGGCAAGCGTGCATGAAAAGAGCAATGAATGTTAAAAAAGCGAGTGAGGTGTGTAAGGATCGAGTCACGTAGCGCTCGGTCCTCTCTGCCTACTCCGCAAGGGATTTGGCGTGAAGTAATATATACGTAGTTATATATTGACTGTAATCAGTTATCAGAACAAAAATTGTCAGGAATCACTGAAATATGACATTTCATTCAAACCATTCTCGAAATAATAGCGTCGTTCCGCGGAAATTCCAAAATAAAACCAGCTGATAATGCGCAAGCTTGCATTGCCAGAAGAACACCTGGCTCGTCAATTATATAACAATTCAATTTTTTTTATTTGTCGGCAATTTTGACCATGTTCCTTAAGAGATAGGAACGGTGTTCTTGAACATTCCTATTCTACTTTTTTATGCTGAATCCGAATCTGAAGACAATATTCGAAAAAACGACAGACACACACACACACACACAGACACACACTGACAAACTTTTAGGGATAAGTCCGCCTTTGTAACATTAGTTTTAATTTCATTGTAATTTATTTTTAATTTATCGTACAATAAAGATATTACAACAACAACAACATAATATAGATTTCATAGGAACGGTGTTCCTGATTACAATATGTATGTTTATGTTATTGTTGACATCTCATAAATGATAATTACCAGGTGTGTAGGATTATTATTGGTTTACCAACGATTTTCGATTTACAATGTAGTCAAGCAGACACGTCGTTTATTTGCACTACGGGCAACACTTTAGGACGTTTTACTCGTGTCTTATAATGTGATGATATTTGTATACTTTAAGCAAGATCGACTGATTGATTAAAATCTAGTACGGATCATTAATTAATATTAGCTATATAATAGAATAAATAAATAATGTTTTCGAATAAATTGAGTGCCGCTATGCAGCCTCAAACTAGGCGAAGTTAGTGCTATGAGTACTACTTAATTGTTAAATACGAGTAATTTGTAGATAAATGATTTTTGTAAATCCGTGGTTATAATATCTACTTAGACAAACACTTAAAACAGGCATGTTAGATAGGTAGTCTAATATTTGTTTTGCGAGCATTAGAATACGCGACCCTTATTTTAAAAATTAGTCATTGTTAGTCATCGAACCTGTCATGAACTTATGTTAACGGCAGAAAAACCAATCTTGTTAAATCTCGATTATTAGATTCCTTTACATTGTTACTACTCCCCTAAATTGCATTGACAATATCATGACTGTTTCTTATTCTTGACGAGTTATGTTATTCGGACCTCAATGTGGAGTAATAAAACCAATATGAAAGTGTTCAAAATACTTCGTGTTAAAATAAGAAGAGGTATCCTTTGATTCGGACATGTAGAAAGAATCCAGGAAGAAAGAATTACAAAACAGCATCTACAACGTGACAGTAGAAGGATGTACGAGTAGAAGCTGAAGAAAGCCAAGATTTTCCTACCACGACCAAATTGATGGTGTTTTTACAGAATGTGACGTTAGGAGTCCTAGAAGCCGGCGAGCGTGTGAACTGCTATGAATGTTAAAGAAACGAATGAGGCTTGTAAGGAGCGAGTCATATGGCGCTCGGTTCTCTCTGCTTACCCCGCAAGGAATTTGGCGTAAAGTTATAGTAGTAGTAATAGTTCAAAATCTTAGTCCTCGGTTTATATTTCACTTCGCAAATATGAGCATGTTTCCTAATTTAGCTCTCATCATAATGGAAGCAATTTGCTCCAAATTATATTATAGCAACTGGCACTTACTATTTTTCTTCTGTATTCAATTTTTAATAATAATAATAACTTATCAAGGCTGCCCAGAAAAGTATTTATATGCGACCGAGTACGATCTGGTGTTCGATAAATATTTATTACAATTAGGCCCATGCCAAACACTTCCAAACAGCAACACTCAAACCAATATTTAATAATATGCTCAGAAATAAAATTTCAAGGTCTTGCGTCTAAGTGTATTCCGGCCAAAATACAAGTACCTCCTCGGCTTTTATCGCGACAATAACTTGAAACTAATTTAAAATTATCAATCTTTGTATTCGTTTCCGAGCCACGCTTAATAAAAATTTCACTGAGACATGTTATATCAACCCGCCTGTCAATGTTACGTAATTCATTCAGAGCAATCTCTAATAAGTCTAATTTATTAAAGATAACAGCAATGCTTTGATTAAAAATTGTTATGTCATCATAGTTAGAGTTAGTGGCGAAAACAATGATTACCAGAATTGTCCAGAGTCGACAACTCTGGCACAGTGCATGATGTCAGTGGTGGTGATATTTTTTTTGCAAAATAATAGGGTATTGTGCTTTTGTTTACTACTACTTTACATTCGAGGTGTTTAGTAGAAGCCCTTAAAATATTTAAATTAATAATTTTCTTTTTTAAATTTGGAAATGTCAAAAATTACCGTTCATATTCTATGAAATCAATTCTGCAATTCGATTACATATATGATAAAACACGATCAATTTGGTCGTGGTAGGTAAGTCTTGGTCTTCCATAGTTCTCAGTTCCTACGTTCTACTTTCGCGATGTATATTTCTATATAATTCTATCTATCTTACATGTAAAATTTTATAACTTTTCAGTAATTTAACATGCCCATGTGAACGGCTAAGTATCAACAAATATTACTAAGTAGTAACGACTTGTGATCAGAATAGATCAAACATACATAAGGTTCATTTGCGTACGTATATCAAATATTTGAACACGAGTTTAACACCCGCTTACATGAGAGAACCGCGTTGGACTTGAAGCAATAATTAAAAAACTAAATATCGGATCATTTCCTAATCGTTCAATTTATGATGGAATTTAAAAAATACGAAACTTTTGTTTATCGTCAATATTTTTTATGTCCATTTATCTATATTTAGTGACATCTCAACTAATTTAAATAGTTTAAATTATATTATATAAAATATACTTGCTGGTGATATTACGACCTAGTAACCGGCGGGCGTGCATAAGAAGTACTATGAATGTTAAAGAAGTGAGTTTTGTGATCTGCCTAGCCGTCAAGAGATAGGTTATACATATATAGATATAAAATATATCTCTAGGTGATCGCATATACATTTGATTTATTTGTTGTGTTAAGACGCAAGCTAAGAATGCCTTGGACTGCGAAACGCTCATTTGCGTCGATCCTGACACAGCTCCAAATTAAAACTCGCTTGTCCACCATATGCGCTACAGCACACTCTTTCGTATTTCGGCCACATAATGCGCAGAAATGACGAAAATTTGGAAAAGCTGGTTGTAGTTGGGAATACCGAAGGCAAGAGACCGCGCGGTCGATCACCGACAAGATGGATCGATTAGGTGAAAGGCTCAGGAACCAATGGAGGCGGACCATCCGCTCCAGATGCAATCCTGAGACTGACCACGATCCTCAGACATGAGGGAAGAACTAAAAAGAGAGAGATAAGTGGTTTAAAAGTTACGTAAACAAACTAAAGAATACTGGTATCCTAAGACATATAAAACAGATTACGAAAAGCCGGCTATGCGAGCTATTGCCAATGTAAGTATTGTAATAAAAGGTTGTTACTATCACTTTATTAAGAGCGTTGGGAACTAGGAATAACCTAAAGTCGACACTAAACTAAAATAAGAGACGTTGCTCTTAGTGCAGTACTTCCTCTGCTGCCCCAATCTGCAATATTAAACGGTACGGGTTACATCATACGACGAGACTCGGAAGACATGGATATTAATAAATTCAGAGAATACCTGCTGAAAGAATAGCTAAAACCAACATACGGTGTGATCAAATAGTAAGGTGACTTTTTGAATTTCGCACGCTCTGTACACACTAATCTAATTTTTTTTTTGTTGTGTTGATACACTCGTCACGATCATATGTTAACCGTTTTGTCTATTTAGCACGTGTTGTTTTTATGTGAGAGGCATAAAGGTTGGCCTTGTGTTTCCGTGTTTGTGCTTAAAAAACGGTGTGTGGAATGAAAATTCATGGATTTTGCACCATGTTAATGCACCTGCGCACACGTCGTTACTAGTGAGTAGTTTACTAGTAGAGATTTTGACTAAAAATAATTCAATCATCATGCCTCAGCCATCGTATTCACCAGACTTGGCCCCCTGTAACTTTTTTCTCTTCTCAAAATTGAAAAGGCCCATAAAAGGTCGAAGATTTGCGACGATTGAGGAGATTAAGGCAGTACCCAAAAATGCATTTCAGAAGTGTTTTGACGACTGGAAAAAGGCACGCTGGCAAGTGGTACAAATGTATTGTATCAGAGGGAGATTATTTTGAAGTGGATAATATAATTTTGAATAAATGAATATTTTTTTATAAAAATGAAGAGACACCTTATTTTTTGATCACACCGTATATTGAGAAATTGTCGGTTTTTGGAGAGCGCCATCGTATCACTAATTACCTAGAAGGATGGTATTATAAGCTAAATCAAGCGGTCTGAAAAAAAAACAACCAAATATGATGCATTTTCTGCATGAAATAAACAAATACTCGTATCGTATGAACAAAAAAACGACAAATACAACAATAATGGTTATTGTTGTATTTGTCGTATTTGTTGTATTTGTGGTTGTCATAAAATACTTTTTTTCACCTGCAGGTCAAAAAAAGTATTTTATGTGACGTATTTATTATTAGAGTCGTGTAATATAAGTGTAATTTGTATAAAAAAAGAGAAAAAATATTCTATGGCTTTTAAAAACCCATAGACCGAAATTGAAGATTTCACACAACTTCCAATATCCCTGTATTATGAGTTGATTATGAAAAGTTTTTTTGGAGTTATATTTAATTAGTATGTTACTATATATATATATATATATAGTTTGAATTTTTATGATTATTGTTAATAATTTAATTATATTACCATTAAAATCAACGACGATGACCGACCTTTTATATTATGTTGAAAACTGACAATTATTTTATACAATAATCATGAAAACATAACCGATAGTGGGAGACAACAGAACTTTTTTGGTTTCGCTATCCATCATTGAGAGACATAGCAACTAATTTCTTTCTATAGTCCACCAGTAGAGCTCAACAGGAGAAAACATCATTCAAAAATTCCGACGGAGTCAAATTTTATGAGTAAATTCGAGTTAATTAAATTATTATGTCTGCTGTCTGTAAATTGTCCTTACCCGCAGCTGCTGCGCTAAAGAAAATCATCACGGACTCGGTCTATACATGCTCCGTTCTATTGCGTAATTGTCACTATCAGTGCCTGTGTCTTGTTTAGTCGGTCGGTTATCACTTATCAATGTCGTCGATATAGAAAACAAACTGCAACGTATGCGGTAAGAGTATTAGAACTCTTTTTGTATGGAATGCACTAGGTGTAATGAATTATGATGACATACAGTGCATAAATGAAAGTCCTAAAAAGTTCTCGTATATCTTTAAAGAAACCTTTGGGTTGGGCAGGTTTGCCCAACCTCGAAGCCGGTCGCGGCGACACCGTCTGCGGCGGCGGGGACCGCCGAGGTCCCGAAGGCGTCGTGGACCGAGGTGGTCCGCCGAAAGCCGAAGAAAGCCGCGACCCCCGCTGCTCCCGCGGCACCCGCGCAGCATGCCAGGGCGCCGGCACCTCCTGCTCGAGCAGGCAAGGATGAGGGCCGCAAGGCCAAGGTGGTGCTCCCGGGCTCCACGGCCGTAATCTTAAAATTACGGCCGGAGGCAGCCACTGGGGGGGCCACATATGCCTCGGCCCTACTAAAGGCCGAGCAGGAGGTAAGTCTGGGGGAGCTGAGGATCGGCTCGCTCCGGATTAGGAAGTCGGCGACCGGAGCGAGGCTCATTGAGGTCCCCGGCTCCGCCAGCCATGAAAAGGCTGACGCCCTGGCGGCAAAATTGACGGCTGCCTTGGCCGGCGTTGCGGAGGTCTCCAGACCGGTGAAGTGCGCGGAGTTCCGGGTCACCGGTTTGGATGACGCCGCCACTGTACAGCGGGTACAGGTTGCGGTCGCTCGCGAGGGGGGCTGCGCCCCCGAGCAGGTCCGGGTGGGCGAAATCAGCCCAGACTGGCGTAACTCCAGCTCTGCCCTGATGCGCTGCCCGGTGACGGCAGCGAAAAAGCTGCTGGAGCTGGGCAGTATCGGGGTGGGATGGAGCAGGGCGCAGCTCCACTTGCTGGAGGCGCGCCCCATGCACTGTTTTAAGTGCATGGGGAAGGGGCACATCGCCGAACTGTGCCCCTCCAAGGAGGACCGCAGTCGGCTTTGCTATCGGTGCGGGCAGCCGGGGCACATCGCCTCGGGCTGCTCGGCCCAGGCCCGTTGTGCAGTGTGTGCAGACGCCGGCCGGAAGGCCAGCCATGTAATGGGGGGCCGTCTCTGTGACCCCCCATCCGTCCGCGGGAGAACGCCCCCCATCTCCCGCGGGAGTGGGTGGCAGGTGGCGCCTGAGGCTGGGATGTCCGAGTAATGGCCGGACATCCCCACTTCCTGCAGGCCAACGTCAACCACTCCGCCGGGGCTCAGGACCTTTTCCTGCAGACCATGGCGGAGTGGGACGTGTACGTGGCGGTGGTTGCGGAACCATATTTCGTGCCCTCCCGGCCTAACTGGGCCGGGGATCAGGACGGTTCCGTGGCCATCGTCACGAGGCCTGGCGCCAGCCCCCCACTCGTGGTGAGTGGGAGGGGGGCGGGGTACGTGGCGGCGGTTCGGGGAGAGTACGCAATCATCGGTGTGTACTTCTCCCCGAACCGCGGCCTGCCGGCCCTGGAGCGGCTGCTCGACGCTCTGGGGTCGGTAGTGAGGCGGCTAGCGCCCGCCCAGGTTTTTGTGGCCGGGGACTTCAACGCCAAGTCCACGGCGTGGGGCAACCCGGCCACGGAAGCCAAAGGGCGGAAGGTGGAGGAGTGGGCGCTGGCCGCGGGACTGTCCCTCTTGAATAGGGGGACAGTCCACGTGCGTGCGGTGGAACGGAGGGTCGGTCCCCCAAGGCGGGCGGTCTACTGGTGGTCGGCAGAGATAGCCGACCTCCGGGACGTCTGCAACGGGGCGCGTAGAGCGTACACCCGGAGCAGGCGTCGCCGCCCCGACGAAGAAAGGGATGGCCGTCTGCACGGCGTCTACGTGGAGAGTAGGAGAGCCCTGCAGATGGCCATCAGTAGGGCCAAGGAGGGAGCGTGGTAGGAGCTGCTGGAGGGCCTGGATAGGGACCCGTGGGGCCGACCTTACAGAGGAGCGCGGAACAAGATCCGCGCTCAGTCGGCCCCACTGACGGAGACCCTCCAGCCAGCGCTGTTGGAGAGGATTGTCGGGGAACTTTTCCCCGACAGTCCACGGGGCTACGCTCCCCCGAGGATGGCCCTACGTCGGACGTCGGACTCCAGAGGAGAGGAGGAGGGCGCTCCGCCACCCGTCACCGACCAGGAGATGGAGGCGGTCGTTGACCGCCTCCGAGGCAAGAAGAGGGCGCCGGGTCCGGACGGGGTGCACGGGAAGGTGCTAGCGTTGGCTCTCGTGCACCTCGGAGACAGGTTCCGGGAGCTCCTCGACTGCTGCTTGCGGTCGGGGTGCTGCCCGGGACCCTTCAGGGTGGGCCGGCTCTGCCTTCTGTTGAAGGGAGACCGGCCCCCGGACTCGGGGTCGGCGGTTCGACCGGTCGTTCTGCTGAACGAGGCGGGCAAGGCCCTAGAGAGGGTTGTCGCCTCCCGCCTCGCTCAGCATTTGGAGGATGGCCCGGGACCGGGCCTCTCGGATGCGCAGTTCGGGTTTCGGGCCAGACGGTCGACTGCGCTATGACCCGCTGCGCTCTGCGCAGCTGGGCCTTATTTTGGTGTCGGTGACGGAGGATGCGGAGCGCGAGGGAGATGTGGTGGTGGCGGTGTCGCTTGACATCGTCAATGCCTTCAACAGCCTCCCCCACAGTACCATCCTGGAGGCCCTCAAGTATTTTGAGGTGCCTCCGTGCATGGGGAGGCTCTTGAAGGCATACCTGGAGGACAGGGAGGTGTGCTACGAGGACGCGAGGGGCCATATGGTCAGAAGGTTAGTCGGGTGCGGGGTCCCACAGGGGTCCGTTCTGGGCCCCATCCTGTGGGACCTCGCATACGACTGGGTCCTGCGGGGCCGTCTCCTCCTCGGGATGAGCGTCATCTGTTACGCAGATGACACCCTCGTCACATCCCGGGGTAAGACCTTTGTGGAGGCGGCGCGGCTGGCCGAAGTCGGTGTAGGACTAGTGGTCAGCCGTATAGAGAGGCTTGGGCTTCGGGTCCGTTTGGAGAAGACCGAAGCCCTCCTCTTCCGCGGGACCGGCAGGCGGGGCCCCCCCTCGGCAGCACACCTCCAAATTGGAGGAAGGAGGGTCAGGGTGAGTGCCCAGATGAGGTACCTGGGCCTCACCCTTGACGGGAGATGGACCTTCGGCCCCCACTTCGAGCGGTTGGGGCCGAAGGTCATAAGAGCTGCGTCGGCGCTGGGTCGGCTCCTGCCCAATTTGGGCGGGCCCAGCGCCGCGTGCAGGCGGCTGTACTCCAGGATCTGCCGGAGTATGGCCACGTACGGTGCCCCCATATGGGCGGACGCCCTCTGTCGCCAAAATAAGGCCCAGCTGCGCAGAGCGCAGCGGGTCATAGCGCAGAGGGTGATAAGGGGGTACCGTACGGTAGCTTGGACGGCCGCGACCGCCCTCGCTGGCGACCCGCCCTGGGAACTGGTGGCGGAGGTGCTCGCCGAGGTGTACAACTTTGTTGCGAGTAGGAGGGCACTCGGCGAGCACCCCACGATGGAGGAAGTGGGGCGATGTCGCCGGCGAGGGCACGCAGAGATGATGCGGAGGTGGGGGGAGGACCTGGCGCAGCCGCGGTATGGTACCCGCGTTGCGGAGGCGCTGCGCCCGGTTTTGGAAAGGTGGATGCTGCGAAAGCGGAAACCCCTCACCTTGCAGGTGCTCACCGGACACGGATGCTTCGGTGCGTACCTGCACCGGGTCGCGAGGCGGGAGGAGCGGCCGGACTGCCATGAGTGCGGCGCGGCCGAGGACACTGCTCAACACACACTAGAGCAGTGTCTCATGTGGTCTCGGCAGCGCCGCGATCTGCAGTCCGCGCTGGGAGACGCGGACCTCTCGCTCCCGAGCGTGGTCCGCTCCATGCTCGGGAGTGACAGGTGCTGGCAGGCGATGGCCTCCTTCTGCGAAATAGTTATGGCGCGGAAGGAGGCCATGGAGCGGGACACGGAAGATGATCCCGTGGCTGTCCCGCTCCAGAGACGGCGGACGGGAGTGCGGCGGAGGCGCTACGCGCACCTCCTGCCGCCTCCCTAACCTGTGGGACTAGGGGTCAGGCTGGGAACCTGGCCCCATAACGGTCCCGCCGCCGGAGGGGCTGTCCCAATTTGCCGGGATGGCCCCTAGAGAGAAGAAGTCCGGCCCCTTTTGAGGGGCTGGCCAGTCGCAGTGGTGCCCTGTTGCTGACAGATCCGGGGCACCACACCATCGCGGCCGATGGCATTTCGCGGGGTCGTTTAGTGGGTGTACCGTCGGACAGCCGACGGGGAGTCCCACACTACCACCGGAGGCCACCCAGGCACCGGTGGTGTGCGTAACGCATTTTTCCCCGCGTCAAAAAAAAAAAAAAAAAAGGTTTGCCCAACCTGCACGTTCAGTAAACCAAAACCTAGCGAGACTACATTAGTACTATTACACCTGTTGGCGTACTAAATAAGACTTTCACAAACGTCAACAAAAACACATAGTAGCTGTAAAAACGAAGCACCTCCTTCTAAAATTGACGAAGAAGAATTGACGCTGCCATTGTAGTGCAAGAGATTTAAGACAGAATGCACAGAGCCTGACACAAAAAATTGATGACTACGACAGAAAACTAGAAAAAAGACCTAGAAATTAAAAATCTCACAGTCACAAACTCAAAACTACATCAAAAGGTTACAAGGCGAAGGAACAAATGCATGCATGGAATGAAATGGGAATAATGCAAATAACTGTACAGAATAATGAAAAAATGGCTCATGTAGTGATGGTTGCCTATATTGTTAAATTTGCAACGCAACTCAAACGGAACCTTACATCTGAAGATACTCTAGATGAACCAGCTGCAAGATATACTTCAACGAAAAACTATCAAACTCTAATCGACAGTTATTTCGTGAGGCAAGAATGCGTTCTAAGCTAAGTTTCGCAGTTTGTTGGATTCAAAATGGGACCATATACGTTAGAAAAGCCGCTAATGCCAATAGAAACAAATATCCCAATCAAAGCGACAATCTCTATTCGCTACTAAGTAGACATTGAGGCACAAATCGGGACTGTTTCATTCTAGTCGGCACAGAATCGACATTATGCTCCTTCGTGTAATGTTATTATTTTAATATTTTGTTTACTATCCTAGTCCTAACCGAATGCTGGATGAAAGATGGTTGATAAGTAATATCGACGGTTTCCTGTTTTTACTACAACTTAAAATAAAAATGCCCTAGCATTGAATGGGCTTACCAGTTCTCTCCTAACTTTGTGTGCGTTTTGGGTTACCGCAAGGCAACGCTGTTTCTTGGATACCTTGTGTTCTCGTTTGAACCTGAATGCTGACGTTATAAACTACAAATAATACTATCGTTCAAACAATCTACTGATGCTAATTGTGACTAAGACTAACTTCATAAGGCCGCTTCTTCCTAACAACTAAGCCCAGTAATCAGGATTCACACCTACGTATCATGAAATGGAAGCGCTCCAGAGTGAGGATCCTTCTCACAATGCGGGCCGTGTTCAAAAGGGACCGCCTTCTGAATCTGGTTCTTGACCGAACTGTAGAAAACAGTTATTATAAAGCGACGACATGACATAACTTTTTGTATTAAAAAAATATTTACTATGTCCGTTCATACACGAATTAAACTTTATACGAGTATAATTCAGTGGTGGTGTTAGTTAGTTTAGTGTCGAAAAGACCTGCAAATATCCCACCGCCACGGCAGCAACGGCGGCGGGAGCGCGTAAATAGAACTGAATAATACAGTCAGAATATAAATTAATAACTATAGTTTTAATATAAGCTGATTTCCCTGTCAATGTTAATAGTGAACTATGACTTAATAACAAATTCTATAAGCAGTAGTACACGCAAAGGAATGAAAATTCTGTTTCGCTTTCTTGTTTATAGATTTCACTTACTCTTTATAAACTCGCTCTTGTTCAGGCTGATGGGTTCCCAACAATTGAAGGGCATAGGATATGACGAGCGCCGTAGTATCATTGCCGGCTATGGTGATTGAATCAATGTGCTCACGAAGTTCCTCGTTGGTGAACTTTATCTCTCGTGTCAGTAATAACTCCAACAAATCTTTTCGACCTAAAATAAAACTACTTAATATTATTTATACAAGCAATGGCCTTATTAACTAGTTTGTATGTCTTGCTGTTCATCTTTATTAGGTAGAAACATTTAAGCGGCTTCATTCTGGGCCGAAATTTTAAACAAATTTGCAATAATATATTAGGCCAGCCATAGGTTTGTTTTCCACCGAGGTGAAATTAAAAATGTTTACCTTCTTTGAAATCATTCTTGTCATGTGTATTTCTTTTCTTCATTACAACCTGCAAAGAATAATAATTACATAAATTTTGCAAGATACGAAACAGGTAAGCCAAGAAGAGAGGCAGTAGAAAAAGGTGGAATCTTAGAGTCTCTTCTCCATCTCCATTACTTCTCTAGTTTTGGAAACGTAAGAAAGGAGAACTAGAATTGTCTTTATGGATGGGTGATATTTTAGAATAGCTCCTCGGATATCTTTGCAATAAATAGATGTACATTTAAGTTTTTAAGATGGCAAAGTAGAGAATATGGGAACGTAAACGACAGAAAAGGCCATGAATACTGGCGTATTGATTATTATCGAGCTGATAATATTGTTTTTTTAATGTCTAAATCAGGATGGCAGAAATATACCCAGATGAAGATGGGACGGGCTTCGTTTCCTAGTTTTTTTTTCTCATCTGACATGAATGTATTTTGATACGAAATCTATATTTAGGTACCTTACATTTTGTCTTCACGTCTTTTTAACACTAAATGTAAGGTAATATACATAGCAACGTATGGTTATTTGCTTATTTTCCTGTAGAAAAAAATAACACATATAAAAAAAAAAACATTGTACTACGGGGTCATGATTAGTTTCATACCTCATCTGTGAACTTATGTGTCATGTCAATGTTGTCCTTCTGTATTTTAGAATACGGTGTTAGCTCAAAGAGAGGGTCAGGTTGCATCCAGGCTTTGAACAAACGCATGTTAATTATGGACATGACGCAGCTCCGCGCGCGTAAATATGGCGTATCTGGATTGTGCTGTACATCCATTTTTTCACCCATTGCTGTCTCTGTAAACAAAACATGATTCCGGTTTGGCTTTATGAAGATATTGGATTTGTAAAACATGGAAATATCTCACGGCTGCGATAAATTAGCACGTAATGTTTTAAGTATACCGCAACCTGTCGCATCTTGTTAATTAATGATAATAGACAAATTAAACATGTTCATAATTTGCAGTACTTTCAATTCAACATGTTTAAGTTCGCCTATTTACTGATCACTTTTATATATGTAAAGGATCGTAATAGAATAATAATAATAATTCCTTTTTATATATTTTTATATTTATAACATTGTATTTTGTATAAATATGTTGTAAATATAACAATGTAAAAAAACAGAGAAATAAATAAATAAGAGAATAATAATAATAATTCTTTATTTATGGAACATAGGTAAAATAAAAATATGTTATAATTCATGCACCAGTTTCACTATGCCCTGCTGTGAAGCGTACAAATAATTCATTAGTAATAAAAGCTAAATTTAAATTGAACTATATTCACTAAAAAGGGAATAATAAACGAATAAATCAATATCTCCTCTACATGTTTTTATCTTCTAGAAATTCCTGTATACTATAATATGCTTTGTTCAAGAGTAATTGTTTCAATTTTGTTTTAAAGTTATCACTTTCCTTTATGGCGGTCGGTATACGGTTGTACAGTTTAGGAGCCATACATAATATGTTTTTATGAAATGTAGCTGTTTTTGTTGGAGGTACCTGTAATTTATTTTCATGGCGTTTGGTATATTTAAATTTATTATAAAGATGTAAGTTATTTCTAACGAATATAGCTGTTTCGTAAATATATAAAGAAGGCATCGTCAATATTTTTAACTTTATAAAATAAGGTTTGCATGAGTCTATCGGTGTTATTTTACATATAGTTCGTATACATTTCTTTTGTGCTTTAAATATGTCTTCTTTTTGCGAAGAGTTCCCCCAAAAAATAAATCCATATCTTAAAGTTGATTCGACGTATCCGTAGTAAGCTGTCTATACAGCATCACGATCAACCACCTTATTGAGCATGTACAACGCGTAAGAAAATTGATTAATTTTGTTGCGAACTTGCATTGCTTGAGTTTTCCATGACATATTTCCGTCAATATGAAGTCCTAAAAATTTTGTGGAAATAGTCTCTTCAATTGTGTCATTTTTGTACGTTACATTTATCAGTTTATCATTACTATTGTTTATTCGATACTTAAATGTCATATATTTTGTTTTATTTAAATTAATTAATAACTTATTTGATTTCAACCATTTAATAATTTTTTCTAGTGTTATGTTTATCTCTTTCTCTAATTCATTCTTATTTTTACTTTTATCGTGTATAATAACAGTACTGTCGTCAGCAAAAAGTACCATTGGATGCTCTACACATCTTGGAAGGGCGCCAGAAGGGCGTGAAAGGCCGCCATGTCATCTGTTGTTTACCTATAGAAGATAATGGTTAAGCTAAGTTAGTGGTCTTCTTGCGGCTCGAATATACTGGCGTTCGCAATGCTGTCATTTTGCGGAATACCCCAATAAACGACGACGATCGTATGAAGATTCAATGGGATGACTGGAATGACTGACATAGATCTCTTTTACATATCAAGATACTGTTTAGGAAAAAAAATTAAAAACTGTTAATACGTTCTTGTACTTTTATTGGAGAAATCAGAAAAAGCAAACTGTCGATATACGAGTGGTTATTAACATTCATATTTACAGTAATGCGAATACCATACAAAAGTCGTTTATTTTCTCTGTCAAAGAAAGTCAAAGTCACTGAATCTTGCAATTTGTCTGCTGTCACGGACACGAAGGCTACCGCAAACGCAGGAGTTCCTTACGTGATCCTTGCGTCATTTCGCACATTCAGCGTAGCATATTCATCACTGTGACACACAGCTCCGGCTTGTGTCGCTCAAAAAATTGTGACGATTCCAAACAAATGTAGCCATTTTACGGAATAAAAAGATTTTGACTTTGACAAAGACAGGCCACGCTTCACTGCCATATGAAACGACAGGTCTAATGATATAGCCAACCATCTCACGCCACTTGGCTCAAGCCACTGATATGGGTGCCTTGAAATCATAATCGATGTCTCTGGACGCGTGGAGGACAGATCTACACTGGTCCAAGTGCTCCACCGAGATATTGCAAGCTTTGTCTTCGCCACATTTAGTTTCAGACCTCCGTTCTCAAGCTATTCTCTCCAAACATTCATCATACTCATCGTACCAGGCGTCCCCTGCCCGTGTCCGGCACCGCAATATCGTCAGCATACATGAGCAACCACAGAGACTGTTCATGTGCATCTTTGATGCTGTTCGACACGTCAAATATTACGCTGAACAGAAATGGACTATTAGTCCAAGAGCAAGGAACGAATTTCGTCAATCATTTTTTCTCGGCTGAAAACTTGTAAAATGCTTCAGAGAGTTGCATCATGAAGCCTTTTGAACGTCAGCTGCGGTTCTGTGGGTGGATCGAGTAGTAGTACCCTCCCACGCACGTGGAAAAAAATATGTTTTTAATCACTTCCTCCCGGTTGAAAATTTATCAACTTATAGTTAATCCAATATCTCGAGGAAAAAACAAAGACGGCTGACTATAAAGAGGTGGATAAGTCAGCTGACCGCACGAAAATGAAAAAAATATATACTTGTGATTTCAAGAGGTAAGGCGCATCAAAGCAGCCCGTCTGGGGAAGCACCTCCACCTCACAGAAAACCGCAGCCAAATAACAACTCCCAAGAGGATTGTTGTGTTCCTGCGTGTGAGTGAGGTCACCAGTAAGCTCCCAAGGAGTTGCTGTGTAAGCAGCAGAGGAGGCATCGTGCGAGTGATAATTAATATATCGGAAGCGTTAATAGGTTACGGTACCCGCTTTACATCAGGTGGGCCGTAAGCTTGTACGACTATCTGACGGCTGTCACTTCATGTAAAAATCAGTGCCTTCGCCAAATATTTAGGCTTAGGTAGCGGACCCCGCCAATGCTAATGGATTAGGAAACGGGATAACGAAGAAGAAGTTCAAGTAAGGCGGACGCCGATTCCGAACTAAACACAACACAAGTAATGGCGTCGATGATTCACCTCAAGCGTATCACGGCCACGAGTTGGGATAGGTCACCGAGTGTTTGTGTGTTCGTTATTTAAATAATGAATTCTTTTCTTTTGATTTTTTAAAAACTAATTGCACCATTGGAGAATTAAGTTTTTTAGCCACTGAAGTATGTATAGTCTTAAACTGTAAATTTTGTTTTATATTATATAATATTATGCGGAGTAAACTATTACAGGTACACACTGTTTAACTACTTAATTAATGAATGAATGTTTTCCACTTACCGAACACAATATCCAGCATGCACGACGTGATATATTTGAACACGTCAAACTCCTGGTTCCCACATCGATCCTCTAATTGCTTAACGAGTATTGTTCCTTGTTCACCAAATACGTCTATGTAGTTCTCAATGAGCCGGTTGTGAAATATGGGCAGTAGGACTTTCCGATGAACTTTCCATAGGTCTACTAAAATTTTAAATATTTCGTTTTCTTAATACCATAATAATCCAATCGTAAAGAGCACGATGGCGTCAATCTATTCGAAAACGCATGTTGAGCAGTGTTGACCGCAGCCTGTTTATTGGTCGGTTTAGCCGTCTTCAGTTCTTTCGTCTTCGGAGAGCATATTAAGCCGTCAAAAAAGCACCTCCAACTCATGGAAAACAGCCAAGTAACAAAAACTCCCTAGAAAGTATGTAGTTGTATTTCTGTGTGTGAGTGGGGCTACCAGTAAGTTTCTTCGAAGTTGCTGTGTTAGCTGCAGGGGTGGCAACGCGCGAGCAATAAATACTTTCTGTATTGTAAACGCGTTCAAAAGCTGCAGTAACCATATTACATCAGATTGGATACCGCCCGACGCTGTATAAACAATAATGAAATAATGTATATGAATGACAGAATTTATCTCCTGCACGCTTACCTGGAGCTACGAATAATCCATTGCCAAGCCATTTTTGAAGAAATTTGTAAGACGAATCTTTTTCTAAGCAATTTTCTAAAATTTTTTGCACATCTTCTGGATTTAATGTAACTGAAAATAACATTATATTATAAAATAAAAACTGTTAAACAAGCCTGATAAGACATACATAGAAATATCTGTGACTACCTCCAATATCCAATCAGACCTACCGCCGAAGGTAAAAAAGATTCAGATTGGAAATTATGATGTTGAAAATCAACTGTAATTTTAGATTGATGGCGATCATCTTCAGCTAAGTCGACACTGACTCTGGAGCTCTACCGACTGAACAGAAGATACTCGTACATAACTAAACCAAATTACGAAGTTCGGAATCAAAAATCTGGATTTTCATCATCTTCAACCTATCGTCCAACCACCAATTTCACAGTCAACTACAACTTTTATGACGATACCACATATGAGAAATAGTTTTCCATACATTTTATTACATTGTTTCATATAGGTCACTCGATAAGCATGTTAATACTGTACTGTAAATATATCTCTACCTTACAGAAAACCTCAACGCAATATCAACTCCTTGGAGGGTTGTGGCATTTCTACGAGTAAGCGAGGTTGCCAGTAAGCTCCCGACGAGTTACTGTGTTAGTGTTCATAAGCTGCGTAACCACTTTACTCAGAAGAGCCGTATGCTTATGTCTCCCGAAGTTGTATAAAAACCATGATTAAAAGCCACTTAAAAATCACATTATATGTTATTACTCGTATAAGCAGATAAAGCCAAGACTCACCTACGACGATCGAACAGGTGTGTTATACTTATAAGAAGGTGATGTCAACTGAATCAATAACAGGAACTTGAAGAACGTGCGTGCGTGCATGAAAAGAACTATAAATGTTAAAAAAAACCTGTGTAGTGCATAAGGACCGAGTCAAGTGACGCTCGGTACTTTTGTGGTCTACTCTGCAAGCACAAACTAATGGTACACCTCGCTTGCGAAAACTTAGTCTTTTAGCGTTAAATAGTTACGTTTCGAATCGAAATTCGAATGTTCTCCTCGAATAACTGATGAAATAGATGTAAATCATGCCTTACTGTTCGTTAAAATGGTGTGGTGAAAATAGCAAGACCTCCAATTATGCAAAGTATAATAATACATTTCACAAGTAAGGCTATCTATTGATAATAGGTAATAATAATATCTATTGATTGAACATGAAAATAAAACTATTATTGTATACATACAATACATTGATGTGATATGATTTCATGATTTTTCAGTATCTAGCTCTGTCTCTTTTTTTTCGGCACGTATAACTAGTGTTTCATAACCATCTGGACGTAGTATTTTCGATAAATAAGGATATTGTATGCTATTTACTTTCTAGATTTACTACAACTAACTTTAAAATCATTTAAAACCGTGAATATGGGCTGTTAATAGGAAGTACCGTTATGGTGTAATTAAATTGCTTATCAATGAATATTTTTCCCCCATTTCCAATAAGAACTTTTGTTGTATAATTAATATAATAACATAATACTTTACTCAAATATATTTTTTATATAATTGTCAAATAACAAATGTATTTGTGATGTACGTGGCTCATCATTATCTCGGAGGCAAAGCTAACTCACCTTCGCGTGGTTAACACCGCAGATTAGCACGAATATGCTTTATTATTTATATTACGATGCTTTATTATCACTAATGTTACGTATCTTAATGTAATAAGATATATGTAGGTACCTTATATTGATTTGTTATAAGTTTTATCGATAGTCATAATCGTCACAAATTTCTGTCGTACCGCACTAAAACATCGTAGGCAAGAACACAACCGAAATACACGATGTTATTTTTTGAATTAGCCAATTAGAGCTTTGTGTCCTATATCACTACCCCGACCCGTAGCGGTGAATACTTTTACAGTAGTAAAATCATATCATTGGGTCTCCATGTTATTTTCTTCACGATCGCAAGGGACTTGTTGTGAAGATATAGATAGAACAGATACATTAAAATAATATTATCCACTATAATTGAATTTTAGTGGCTAATATTATTTGAATCTAAAACATCGTTCCAATCCTGAACGCAAACCCGCACGTTCGAGAAATTATATTTCAAAGGATGTGTAACTTTATCTAAGAAAGACCTGATTTTCCTTCTCGATTTTGTGGAGGTCTGGTGGCAGCCGTTCCATGTTAAAATCAGTATCTTTGCCAAATTCTTAAGCTTAAGTAGTGGACTCCACCAATCCAAATGGATTAGGAAACGGGATAACGCTAGGAAGACGACGATGACGCAGATAAAAATAAAACTCCTTTCCTTACAACTGGCGATTAGTACCATCAGAACACTTCATAAAGCATTTCAAGTTTATTATCTACCCCGCGTGGAGTCAAATAACGTAGCCTATGTGTTAATCCAGATCATAATCTATCTACGTGTCAAATTTCATTAAAATCCGTTCAGCCGTTTAAGCGTGAAAGAGCAACAAACATCCATACATACAAACTTTCGCATTTATAATATTAGTAGGATTTTATAAAATCGAAGAAACCGACCATGTTTAGTTATTCACGTTTGCACAATGCCAGTGTAGTTCTGATGAGTATGTTTAGGTATGGGATGTACTCGTATGTAGAATCGTTTTAAGATATACTGAAGATTTCTTTGGGATGTATTGAGAATAGGTTTGGTATGTATTGAGAATTGTTTTGATATGTATTGTGAATGGTTTTGGGACACATTGAAGATAGCTTTAGGATGTATTAAGAATGGTTTGGGATGTACTGAAAACTATTTTGGTTTGTATTGAGAATAGTTTTAATATGTATTGAGAATGGTTTTGATATGTATTGAGAATGGTTTAGATTAGACAATGGTATTTGTATGTGGTAATAGGAATATTTTGACAATAAGCCCTACTAAGCTTTAATCTGATTGCTATTTCACGCCTGCACTTTAATCCTATAACACAAGATTTCGCCCATTTATTCGGGAGGAAGGGGATTAATGGCGCAAACGGCACAAATATTTGGAACATATGCACCACTGGTGCTAGCGATACATGGTGGTATTATTTACATCGCGAGTTAATGGTGCATATGATATGAGAGGTCCAGGACCTTGATATGATAATATAGCTAAAGAAGTTAAGAATTATAATTATGGTACTTCTGCTTGTTATAAATGCATTAAACTGTTTATACGTAGCGTAACTAACATTTAAAATAATTCAGTTGTTTATCGCTGGAGCGCTGAAAAATTAAATCGTTCTTCTTCAATGGTTGTTAGTTAGTGTTATCAAGAATGGAATTGTTATAATTTCTATTATATATAACCAATTAAATTATTTGTTAATTTTGATATACATTGTCAGATACGAAACAAGACTGTTTATTCTTCTTTTCGTAACTGATTATGAAACAAATACCTATGTAAAACCTATTTTCGTGACTTTCATTCGAAGCTGTAGCTGCGACAAAGCTACAGCTTCGAATGTAGCCAAATACCTCGCACCTGGGTATTGCAGTACATCACTCGTAAATTAGTACAGAAAAATATTGATCTGTTAAAATTAATAAATACTAAAAACATTAACAAAGAAGAATTATCTCAATAATAGCCTTTCAAATATTTAATAAATTACTTATATATTTTAGTTAGCGAGCAATAATTTACAGTAGAGGAACTATTGTGCCGTAAACTAACGATAATTAAAATAACGTCTACAACAATCTGAAAGATCATCATCATCATCATTCCTGCCGACCGACACGTGATCGGTACTATACCATATAAGCTGAAGTCGATGCTTAGTGGCTTGCTTAGTTTTGATTACTAGTAGTAGATTTCAGTTTACATAGCAGAAACCTTCTAACTCTAATAATTGTGCTGAAGCTGATTACCATGAACCTAAAACGAGGTTTAATGTCTGGAATAAAAACATCTCAGCTGTATATTTTTTGTTATTAGTAATTAACCCTGAACAGCTAAATATTTAGATATGAAAAATATATAATCTAAATATACTCACCAATGTAAAGAGACGATCCAATCCAGACCTTGGTGATTCCTCCCGATTTATCCACCTTTTCACATAATATTTGTATGTTATTCAGAATTTCTGAAAAAAATAATACAAATGCACTAATGAAAAGTTACAAATAATTTATAACACAAATAAATTTAATTAATCTCACTTTCTGGTCCACCAATGAACCAATGCATATGCCCCAGAATTGGAAGGCAACCTATTCCCGGAAGAATGTCAGATAATGCGTACAAGTGCTTACGCATCCTACGGAAATTTATGTAATAAATAA
This sequence comes from Pyralis farinalis, assembly GCA_947507595.1. NCBI lineage: Eukaryota > Metazoa > Arthropoda > Insecta > Lepidoptera > Pyralidae > Pyralis > Pyralis farinalis. The sequence continues at coordinate 15,145,300 of OX382257.1, read as the reverse complement.
TAGAACATATCACAATTAAACCGAATATAATCATGTTTAGAACTAACACTTGAGCAATGAAATAAAATGCTATCACTAGAAGTATCCTTAGCAAAGGGCAATCCTTAACTGTGACATGTCTTAACAACTGACATCGCTTTTATTTCCCATGTAAGTTGATTATAGTCCAAGCGTTGATGTGACGTTGATATCTTCAAAGCCTTAGTCACAACATAACTAAAGTAAAAACTCTAGTAGGATGGTAGTGGATGGATGATGAAAAAAATATATATTATTTTATTAACTAATGTATGTTATCTCACAGACTTATCTATAGTTCTAGTGTTGTACTAGAGGTACAAAAACAGAAGACTAATGTTCTGCGTTAGCGACTGACAGCGATGCAGGCTGCAATGGCTAGCAATAAATAAAATTTTGCGGAGATATATGACTCGTTGCATTAGTATTAGTTAAAAAGTTAAAAAGGGATGGTAAGTGAGAGAAGGCGGAGAGGGAAGTGCAAGTTATGTGGTATGTTTCCACTGCATGAGGAATTATAAATATACCTATCACCTATTAGTATAGAGGGCTGGCCAAGAATGTTATCAAGTTTATATAAAAAAAAAGAATATAGGTAATGTTGGAAATTTTGGAAGAGGTTCAAAATGAACTTAGGAACTACGAGTATGTTTCACAACCCTTCTAGTAAAAGACAGCACTGATTGTGTTGATATGTAATCTACAAAAAATATTACGCTAATTCATATAATGCACCACGAACTTGATAGCTATATTTTTAATGTTATCTTTCATTCAATAATTACGTAAAATGATTAAGATCATATATATTCTAGCGATCAACGCTTGGACTACTTGATACATGAGATAATGCGATGTTATAAACGCGTGACGTGCGAGTTTGATACTTTAAACCGACAGAGGCGAGACGAAGCGGCATTTAAACATCCTTCATATTCGTAATTATCTAATAATAGAGAAAAAAAATTTTTCACATTGATTCAGCTTTTAATATATTAAGTGGAAACAGGAAACTAAATCTTTACTATTTTAGATTTACTACCAATTAGATCTTATAACAAATTAAAAATATTTTTAGAAACAGACTAAAAGCCCTTGATATTTTATACCCAATCAAAACTTGCCTGCAATTTAAATTATAGTAATTATACTCGAAGGTGGTAGAGTAGAGATTTATTGCTACATGTGTTTTTGGTATTGACCCTTCCAATTACCTAGGCGGTGTGCGTACCCGTGCCCGTCACGGAATACCTGACAGACTATCTAAGTCTATTTGCTTAGAGAATTGGAGATTTTCAACATTTCTGAATATGTTTCTTTTTTTATTTTATTTATTTACTTCGGAAAGGATATGAAAACAGTTAGGTTTACAATTATACATGAAACTATGATAATCTACTTACTAGAAAATAAATGTGCTTTCAGATTTAAGGGTATACTTATCAGATTATCAAATTTATAAGTAAGAATGCAGCGAAAACGTAGAAATGATTAGCACAATCGTCAATTTCCAATTTTTGGTGAATTAAAAATAATAAGTACATCCACTTCACAGTGAAGCGAGTGAAGTGTGTAAGGACCGCGTCTCATGGCGTTTGGTTCTCTCTGCTTACCCCGCAAGGGATTTGGCGTGAAGTTATAGATAGTAGGAGAAGTATTTAATATTTTATTGGATCTTGAAACTATTTACGAGACATAAAATACACCTAAAACACTATATTTTTTTAAATGTCTTTTACATTAATTCATTTAATGTGAAAATAGACACTCAACGATCTGCACAAGAAGTGACGACACTTGAATGAAAACCTCCGAAGATTGGCAGACCATGAAAATAGTTATAAGTTGCCGAAGCTTCGGATCTTATCATTCTCCTTCTTCCTAGCGTTATACGGTTTTCTATTCCATTAGGATTGGCGGGGTCTGCTATCTAAACCTATGGATTTGACGAAGAAACTGACTGTCTATTAAAATAGTTATTAAGTTGACGAAGCTTCGGATCTTATCATTCTCCTTCTTCCTAGCGTTATACGGTTTTCTATTCCATTAGGATTGGCGGGGTCTGCTATCTAAACCTATGGATTTGACGAAGAAACTGACTGTCTATTAAAATAGTTATTAAGTTGACGAAGCTTCGGATCTTATCATTCTCCTTCTTCCTAGCGTTATACGGTTTTCTATTCCATTAGGATTGGCGGGGTCTGCTATCTAAACCTATGGATTTGACGAAGAAACTGACTGTCTATTAAAATAGTTATTAAGTTGACGAAGCTTCGGATCTTATCATTCTCCTTCTTCCTAGCGTTATACGGTTTTCTATTCCATTAGGATTGGCGGGGTCTGCTATCTAAACCTATGGATTTGACGAAGAAACTGACTGTCTATTAAAATAGTTATTAAGTTGACGAAGCTTCGGATCTTATCATTCTCCTTCTTCCTAGCGTTATACGGTTTTCTATTCCATTAGGATTGGCGGGGTCTGCTATCTAAACCTATGGATTTGACGAAGAAACTGACTGTCTATTAAAATAGTTATTAAGTTGACGAAGCTTCGGATCTTATCGTTCTCCTTCTTCCTAGCGTTATACGGTTTTCTATTCCATTAGGATTGGCGGGGTCTGCTATCTAAACCTATGGATTTGACGAAGAAACTGACTGTCTATTAAAATAGTTATTCAGTTGACGAAGCTTCGGATCTTATCATTCTCCTTCTTCCTAGCGTTATACGGTTTTCTATTCCATTAGGATTGGTTTATAGGCTACGGTAAACACTTTACATCAGGTGGGCCGTATGTTTTTATGTAAAAAGATGCCAACAATTTAATTCCGATTTCTCTCTTAAAATTATAAAAAAAATTGGGGATAAAAATAAAACTACTAGGTACTGGACAAGATGTTCAAAATATTTTAATAAAACTTTATATAACGTCATAAAGAAGTACAGATGTAAAAGGAAAGGGTCGGAAATTAAAAGATTTTCAAATTTTCCACGGGTTATTGGATTACGCGTAGAGGACGTTGCAGGCAATCTTTGTTTACCCCCTTTGTTTAGAACCTCTATTATAATTACTTACAAAGAAAAACCGACTTCAAGGAACACAAAAGTAATATGAGTTTACTAAAAGGCAAAAAATAAATGTTTTATACAACAATTTATTACTATATTTGTTGTTCCGTTTAATATAATGAAGAAATTATTGTTTATTATTCAATTATTTAATAATTTTGTAGTCGTTGCCTATTTCGCTGCAATGATTAATTATACATACAACGATAAAATTAGCAAGGAAATTATGCCAGTAAATGTAAGACAAAAAAAATAAGTTATTGTTCAAATAAAACAAGAATAAGTCACGTACAAAATTATAATGTTCTAGTATTGTCCACTTTATTTATTAATTTTTTTAGTTCATCTCTCGGTGAAATAAATTAATAATTAATAATTGAATTATAAACCATATTTTTTAATTACAAAAATTAAACAAATAAGTATTAAATTGTTGTTTAAAACATTTTTTGCTTTTTAGTTAACTTAGCCCTAGAAACCGGCGAGCGTGCATGAGAAGAGCAATGAATGTTAAAGAAGCGAGTGAGATATGTAAGGATCGAGTCACGTGGCACTTGGTTCTCTCTGCCTACCCCGCAAGGGATATGGCGTGAAGTTATAAATAGATAGATAGTTAACTTATGTTATTTTCACGTTTGTTTTTCGTTTTCTTTTTAAAGTTAATCATTTTACAATTTTTAGTGATGTGAAGACCTTTTTTTTTTTTTTTTTTTTTTTTTTTTTTTTGTGACGCGGGGAAAAATGCGTTACGCACACCACCGGTGCCTGGGTGGCCTCCGGTGGTAGTGTGGGACTCCCCGTCGGCTGTCCGACGGTATACCGGTATGTGTAGACCTAAGAATACTGCTCGAATGAGGAAACGACGGCTAGTTCAAACGATTCATTGAAATCTTTTTGTCAATTATCTTAGTCTCGTCCATGTTCATATTGAGACCTACCTTAAGCGCTATTGAAATTATTGACCATATCATAAGGGTCCCCCCGTCAATTTGCCATGAGAACTATATCATCGACAAATCGATGGTGGGTGATATGTTTGCCATTGGTGTTTATACCGTATCCTTTGTAACCCCAGAGCTTGAAATGAGACTCAGTAGTGCTTCCAATTGTGCGGTGAAGAGTTTTGAGGATGTACAAAATGGGTCTTACACCTTTTTGCACGTGGATCGGTTTCGTACACTAGTCCTGCACTCGGATACGATTTTTTATACTACTGTACAAACACTTCTGCTCTTTGATCAAAAGTCAATTCGGCATCGCGGGAGGGACCACTGCGTAGTAGCTTGTAGCACCGCGCATGTCTCAATCAAAAGCCATTGTCATAGTCCACATACGCCAGAAATAATGGCAGATTAAGCAGATTTAAACGAGCTTGGTGGTGTAGTGTTTAGTAACAGTAATACTACTTTTACACCGATGCTCGTGGGGTGGGTGTGGGTGTTTGAGAGCCATACTAATCTTGTACAGTCCCTTTCTCCCGGATATCTACGGTATAGCGTCGGGGATTGTTACTAGCACTGTTGCCCGGCTGTAACGTAGATGTGTACAGCATTAGAAATTAGTTCAAAGCTCTAACATGATGATGTTAAAAGTTTTCCAGAACATATTCGGACGATCCAATGGTCGAAGACAACGAAGTATGTTTAATTTTTTTACAAATTATCTTTCTTTCACTACTATGTTTTAATCTTTTGTCATCTGTGAGACTTATAGATAACCACCTGACTGTATTATAGACGCCTAAATGATCATTGAGTGAAATTGATTGTAAAGCGTAAGGGTCCTTTCAAAATGATATTTGGGATAGTCCAATTCGACGTTGACTCACCCTCACTTTTTTTGTGAACATAATTACAATTCTAATATCATGTAATCAGTTAGATGAGTTTTATAAAAAAATCTTATTTATCTCGAACGCGATTTCACAGTTTCTTTTACCAGTTTTATCATGGTTACTGGAAGAAATTCGTCAAAGGAAATACCTATGTCTTTAACAAAGAATTATGTCCTTTACAAATAGTAGATATTTCTAGCCCTCAAAGGTCTGTCTGAATTTTTATCCTTTGGGTACGGAAGCCTAAAGAAGAGCTCGATAGTTCCCAAGTTTCTTAAAATTGTGTACATTTTGCATACATTTGACATACCTATGCAACAGTGTATTTAATAAATCATGTTTATGATGGAAAACATGGTAAGGAAACTAGGATAAGTACATCGTTACTCTGTGATTATTAACTCTGTTCGAAGTAGTTTATTTTGAATGGACAACAATAAAATTATGTAAAACCATAAATATGGCGTAATGTGTGAATATTGACGGCTTTGTGGAAGTTAAATTATGTAATAATCATTCAGAAGTCTTTAAAATAAAAAACTGATTTATTTATTGACTGATACAAAAACAAAACCGGCTAGCAGGTTAATGACAGATTTAGAATGACAGTTATAGAAACAGTTTATTAATTTGTAACTACTATGGTCAAGGAAGTTCGGATCGAACTTAAACTACAAAGAGCACTTCCTTAACGACAAAGAGCACGAATATGTACATTAAGTATGTATACATAGATCGCTACAGAATTACTAGACAACTAACGTAAAGGCCACGAACGCAAGCAATTTCGTACATCGACCTTTCTGACGACTGCAGGTGTAAACAATCATTTCCACAAAAAACGAGATAGATTTCATCGTGACGAGCAGCCGGCATTTGTTCAATGATGTCTTTGTGATCAACAGGGTGAAAACCGGAAACGATCACCGGATGGTAAGAGGCATCTCAAATCTTAACATGAAACTGGAGTGGTCTCGTCTGGTGATGTCTATATTCCGTCCATCTCGTGCCTTGATTTAAAAACACCCGAGAGCTTGCAGCTCGAACTTTATAATGCGACCTGTGACCACGACCACGGACGCTGCAAAGCATTCGAAACGTCAGGTTCAACAAAATAAATAAAACACGCGATACTTCCGTTAAAAAATGTTTAATTCAACTTTATAATCGTTTGTATATTCTAGACACTGTGTCTAGAATATACACACGGCGAGACATACAATATAACTAATTCGTATTAAAAATGCGATCGAGGTCGAGAGCGGAACTAAGGCTTCCAAGTCTTCGTCTAGATATATCTGTTGGGCAAACTTGAAGCTGAAAACTGACACTGGTGCTATAGGTACGAATGCTGAGATTCTGAGTGAGATAAAGAAGTTGAACAGCTGTGCACATCTGCATTACAGCCGGGCAACAACTAAGAGCTGCATTGACCCGACGCTATACCATAGATATCCGGGATATCAGTCTGTACAAGATTAGTATGTAAAAGTAAAATAATTGACTTAATAAAAAAAGTAAAGCCGACTTCAAGGAACACAATATTATTGCAGCAAGATAGGTTTATAATTAATTTTTATGTTTCTTTTACAACTTGATTGGCAAACAAGCATGCGCCCCTCATTAGATGGTAAGCTGTCACCGCAGTCTACTGGCGCTCGCAACACCACGAAGATGTTAGACCTAAGGTTGTTTCGCCACACACTGATTTTTACATGGAGCGACTGCCGTTAAACCTCCACAACCCAGAGGGAAAACCATACCTTTCTTAGGTTAAGTCACATGTCCTTCAAATATAATTTCTTGGAGATGTGGGTTTCCTCACGATGTTTTCCTTCATCAGAAGTGATAATTACAAGTTACAAATATGTACATAAATCCAAAGACACGAATATACATGCCAGGATTCGAATCGGGGACTATACGGTCAATAGGTCAGTTCTTTTTCACTACGCTATCGATGCTCTTCGATTCAATGACAGAAGCGAAAGTATTTATTCCGGATATAGGATGAAATGACAAATACGAGTAAAACAACTCATTAAATTATACAATGCTAAAAAACTAAAAAAAGTCGAAAGAATATTTCCGAATGCTTACTCTTATAAGGTAGTAAACTTAAAGAATAGTAACACATACATACCATTCATTTTATACGGCACGTTCGGTCATCGTCAGTGCTTATGCGATGTCGAGGTACGTCAGCGTCCGACTCTGTCCTTACATAAATTCTCCTATCACGTGTCCATGCGTATCGCCAGTTGTATTTCTCTATGTGTTCTCGTGCCTTGTGGAACAGTAGTCGCTTTACTTTTTTAGACGTTCATTTGTGTACGATGGTCGAAAGAGCGCATTCACTCCCAAACCTCCGATTACCATTAACGCTTAAAACTTGTAACAAATCTAAGTTATAAGTATTCATTGTCATAAAATGTTTATAATAGCAACAGAACTAAACTCTCCACTTTTGGTTATAGAAATAAGCATATAAAAACGAATAAATAAATAACTTTTTCTACTCTGAAACAAACTCTCTGTTCACATATTCAAAACATAGTCTTCCCGTTCTTGCACAAACGGCGTCGTTCCTGAAATGTGTAAATTTTAATTTAAAAATAAAAACCAATGATCATAACAATCAATTCCATCCCCGGGACATCCGATATAAAAGGTTTTGTGATTATATCGGATCCATGATCAAGTGTCCCTGCTAGGAATTTGGATTTGGTGTTAATTTTAATAAATGCAAGAGTTGTCTGTACGCGAATTTTTTTTAATGACAGTTTTTTTTCGCGATGATGCAGTAGCCTGCTATTATTGAGTGCAATATGCAAAAACAGTCCACATATTAACATATACTAGCGTCTATTCTTCTTAGGTATACTTAGATTATGTTTGTTTTATTACTCGAGCTTGGATAATACTTGTCAGCAATGTGAACTCTACCCATGTGTATTTTGTATATACGTGGGACACTTAGAAAGTTATGCGAAAATAAAAAAAATGTTCTGTAGATAATTATTTTGTATTAATCCTTTTCAAAGTACTCTCCACCGGCCCTTGAAACTTTGTATAGAGTTTCATGCGTCTGAACAAGTTTTCGAAACATTTTATCCAGTCCACCGCAGACACCTGATCTACAGTGACCCAGAGACCGACGTACTGTCCAGGAAGTCTTTGGTCGCTTGTTCCTCACGACAGAGAAAACTTCTGGTAAGTATTTGCTAGTATACCATTCGGCGTTGATGATTCTTTGGTTCTGTAAAGGAATTGACACCAGGCAGCCAGTCAAACTGAAATAGCTCGCGATCAAAATCTTCCCCCCGCTTCTAGATTGCTTCACTTTGGTAGGCGTTGATTTGTTTGGAAACACCCAAACCGTCGACTGGCGCTTCGTTTCTGGATCGTATAGATAAATCCAGGAGTCATCACCTGTAATGATGTCGTAAACACGCCGAGACGAGCTTGCTTCAAATGCGTGAATGTGAAAAGGATAACCTATTAGAAGCGACGTGTACCACGTGAAAGTCCCGACTGTCAGTCAGATCAAATCATGCTTGTGTACCCGAGTCAAAAGACTGGAAGCGTCCCGAAGTTCTAACACGAAGCACCCCACTACACGGCTCGCTTTAGTTGCATCCAGACGTTGGTAAGCGCATGTGCCTGCATTTCATAGAACTCATTTGCCATTCTTTTTCTACATTTTTTCTTAATTTACGTCGAGTGATAAACACGCACGTAGTTATAATATAATACGCGAGTGTGCATATTGCAACAGCTCCAGCTTCGGCCAATTTCGACCAGTACTTCATCGAAGCAACCTAGCGAGTGGTGGAGGCTTAAAGTGCAATACAGCATGAACTTGCTAATATGCGACAACGAGCTCTGTGGCGCAGTGGTGAAACGCGCTGTTAGCTACTTTGACACCAACGCTCGCGTGTTCGATTCTCTCACCGAACAGAAATTTGTGTGCATGAACCAGACATGTTCATGTCTGGTTCATGCACTCTGGCTCTGGTTCGTCTCAGTGTATTTAAGAGAGGTAGGGCGCACCGTAGCAACCCCATTGGGAAATACCTCATAGAAAAACCGTAGATAAATAACAACTCCCTAGAGTGTTGTCGTATTAGCAGCAGAGGTGCCGTCGCGCGAGTATTACTTAATATATTGCAAGCATTTATAGGCTACGATAACCATTTTACATCAGGTGGGCCGTACGCTTGTATGGCTCCCGCCAGTAAAAAAAAAATAAGACTTATTTATCAGCCTCAATTAATTACCGTACGGTACTAAAATTACATTCGGTAACTGCAATCCCCGGTCGCCCTTGACATCGCTATGAACATGTTAAACTCGCAGAACCATGCATAACACACAGAAAGACTCGTAAAAAGTTCTTGAATTAAATACAAATTGAATACATTGTAACAGGATTTTCAAAATCACACCATAATGAAAATAAAATAGTACAGTCAATCTGGCTAACTTTGGCCCAGTTTGCACATAAAAAGTTAGACCAATGTTTAAAATAATACGTTACTCAAAAAGATACACTTGTTATGGTGGCTTTATGTATATAATTTACTCATTTACCAATAATCTCTAGGAAAATAGTTTCAAAAAATCCATTTAACCACTGGGCCAATGTTAGATTGTGAGTTGGGCTTGGATTGGCCCAGGTCCCAATTTTAGGTTGTTTTTGCTTATTTTATTTTATTTAAAGCATTTTGCTAACATTGGCCTGCATATTTACCATAAAAACTAGAGCTGAGGGCCATAGACAATAATTATGTATACATTCGGTTTCCTTTATTAGTACTAAAATGGGTAAATAAATTATTGCCATAGGAAAATCAACACAGTTTTTATTCAATCTTATTTTTTTGGTGAACAATGCGTTTTTAACTTATTTACTGACTTACCATATAGCTAAGACAATGAAAAAAGTATCAAAATAATTAAAATTTTATTTAATCCTAAATCTACATCTACATCATGGGGTTAAACTTTGAAAAATTTCCATTCCATTCCATGGCCAGGAAGTCGTCTTATATGATAAAATACCTTTCTTTCTTTGAATATTAGTGTCATTCAGCATTCGTATGATATTTGTATCATTCATTATGCAAAACTGAGCCACGGCCTTTATCACATTATCACTAATCATCTGAAGTTCCAGTCTACCGTCATGTACTTCGTATGTCTCTATAGAAAAAAAATCCTCCTGTGCTATATCCAAACCACATTCTTCTTCATGTGTTATGTCTCCTTCCTCTGCCCTTTCGTCACACTTATCGAATATATCTCCTCCCAATATTTTGAGAATTTTGAACTTTGGCCCGGGCTCAAGTTACCCTTATTCACCGGTAATAATTTACCTGTTCAATATTTATGGCAATATCATGGGAATTAGCTAATTAACTCTCGTAATTTTTGAAAGAAATAATAGATAGACACATATGAGACACTTTAAAATAACACTTGCCTCCTTAAGTATTCAAATGACAACACAGCAGACAACTTTTTGGCGCTTTCGTAACAAACCGCTCTATTCACACCACAGAAAAAAGCAACTGACGTCTCAACAATGATAGATGTCAATTATTTGGCAGAATCTGAGCATTTACGAAGATATATTAGAATCGATGTTTACAAATCTAGTTTGAAATACATAAAATCATAGCAAAAAAAAATCTATAATATGCATTTGAAATTTTGGGCCAATTTTATATTGAAGGCTTAAGTTACCCTGATCGACTGTAATCTCGAAAGCTAAAATGTAACAGATTTGAGTTTTGTTCCCAAATTTCATAATTGATTTTTTGTTTCTTTTATTATAAGTGGCCAGTTTCAGAAACTTTCGATATGTCCCACGTATGATGCTAAGTACCTACACTTTTGTTTGTTTTTGTTCAACGATGATATATATTTTTTGTTGTAATTTCCATGATTAGGGATATGTTTATTAGGTACAAGGGTAACATAAAATACGCAGACATGTAGTCATGGCTGATAGTAATAAAGTCAAAATCTCAAGCTGCAATATTCCCAAAGTAATTGCTCAATCGGAATCCCTGAATTACATACGAGTTTCGTTCTATCTCCCTTGTAAGTAAAATACGTGTCCATCACATATTTATGTAGTCTCTTCATTTGCTTTTTTTAATGGGCCTTATGTGTATTTACATTTTGCGGCAACCCATGGCATGGCCAGACATAAAATTCTAAGCACATGGGGCCTAATGTTTATAAAGTGACGTTCATTGTTTAATCGTGATTAAACAAATGTAATATATTCCAATGAATTACCAACGGACAATGAATTGTTCCTCAGATTCCGTTTGGCTTTGCTCCTATCGAGTGCTTTGTGCTAAAGGGCTTCGAAATTTTGTGGATACGAAACAAAGTTTGGTGGTAGGACTTTTAAACAGGTAAGTGAATTTTATAAAACAATAGGTAATAAACTGTGAAAATAACTATTGTACACAATAATACAATAGCAGTGATAGCCTAGTGGATAAAGAACCGGACTTGAGGCCAACAGGTCACCAATTTGAATCCTGGCATGTACTACTAAATTTGGGTTTTCGGATTTATGTACATATTTGTGATTGTCTCTTGCTCGGCGTTGAAGGAAAACATCGTGAGAAAACCCGCACGTACAATAAATTATATTTCAAAAGTCGTGTGTCCTTACCGAAGATAGGTCTGGTTTTCCCTCTGGACTGTTGAGGTCTGACGGCAGACGCTCCATGTAAAAATCAGTATCTTCGCCAAATCTTTAGACTTAGGACTTACTACTTTTCCTTACCATACAAATAATCAGACATATCTTCTTTCGTTGGAATATCTCTTCCCAGAATCATACCAACTTACTCTTTGTAAGTTCACTACAATGTTTCCCTTGATTTGTACAGAAGTTTTACGAGTACAGGAGTTTTTGATAATTTAAAAAAACAAGCAAACTGTTTGCGTATAAAATTTTCATTAATCATTAATACATGTCAAGTATTGTTATTTTAAAAAAAGTCGTCAATTGCGAGTCCGACTAGTGGCCCGAGGGTTCCGTAAAAAATATTTTCTCAAATTATTTTTGCAACAAAGGTCTTTCTTTTTGTGATGGAACTAAAAAAAATCCATTTTTGTTTCCTTTACTTATGCTATTTGACATTGCTTTTTTCCAAATTTCAAAAAGGTCAACAGGAAGTACCCTATAGGTTTTGATTCCCTTGCAAGTGTCAAAATATGCGCTTTAACGAGGCATAAACGGCCGAATCTTTTGATTGCGTTGACTTAGAAGTTTGATTTTTTCACTGTTCGAAGAGACTGCAGACCTGAGTATTTGATATTAATTTCAGCATAATAGCTCCACCCGTTCCTGAGAAAAAGGGACTTAATAGACAGATAGACGGACAACAAAGTTCCGTACCTCAACATACTAAATATTTTAAATAATTACAATTCTTTAATGTAATTTAATTATTTCCATTAAGATATATTTTATTATATTGATTTAAAAAACCATTAAAAGGATAGGATATTTTGGAATTTGATCCATTAATTCTTTTAACGCTGTGACCTTCTTCTGTAGATATAGTAGTAGTATTTTCTTGAGTATTTATGGGACTTGGTCTTGTGGACGTAGGGGAGAAGATTGGTAGATGACATTTACTTGTAAAAAAATGTACAGTTCAAGCGGTCGTTTTTTACTATGTAAATATCACATGCGCGAAATCCACGTCAATGAACGAAACTCTAACGTAAAACGTTTTTTTAACTCTTACGTGTCAAAAAAAATCTAATAATACATTATAAGATAGTATAGAACATCTCTCTACTTACTTGATGTATCCTGGTTGTTAGTTAAACATCAGAACGCGGGCCCTCCTTGTATATAAGAAAGCTCGAATGAAATATTTTCTTTCACACATCGACAGTCGGTGTACAGTTGGCGTTTTGTGGCGTATGTGGTCCGAACAATTGTGAAAAATTGTATTTGTTAAAGTGCTTGGTGTGGTTTTATGTAAGTAATATACATTATCTTTTAATTTTAATCTATTTTCATGGTCGTTCATATCTTTTTACATAAATTTTGAGGTAAATATTTGACCTTGGCAAAATAGCGTTTAATATTTTACTTATATTTCTATTTTTTACTTGGTTTTGTTTGTTTAATTGTTCATTTCAACAATTAAGAAATGGCTAGATTGACAAACGATAAGAATGTTATATAGGTTTGATAGGAAAATAGCAAGAAATCTGTAAAATAGCAAGATAACTCCGGCTACCTACCCTCCGGAACGCATATGCGCAGTGCAAGTAGGGAAACATGAGGAGTTACATAACACGCAAAGAAAAAGAGAGGTAGAATTTGGGATATTTAAAAAACAGGGAAGTGTGCAGCTAAATAACAAATCACTAGAGTCAGTAAATAAGGTCCAAAGGAGCTGCCGCGTTAGTAACGGGAACGGTAATACATTTCGTGCATTTATTGACTATGGGAACCGCTTCACATAAAGAGAGTCTTATACTTATACACTGCACGTAGCATAAAATAATAAATATTAGCTTCATTTTTTATCGTAACTATAGACGGACAATTACGATGTATTATCTTTATTCATCATTAGGCACTCGCAGGTTCTGTTTAAATATAATCTTATTGGATCTTTTTCAATTCCTATAATTATTATTTTTATTTTATTAATATGCTAGAATTTCGAAAATTACCGTTGACAAAAAAGAATTGCCGAAAGTTAATTACCAATATAGATTCTCTTTTCCAGCCGTCAATTAGATATTAAAATAAATTTATATCAGCACATTGGTTCTGTAATAAAGTTGTCTAGTGTTAGAATTAAAGGTATACGTTTGCCTGTGCTGAATCATTCCATACATCTTTGTAAGTTATATGTTCATCAATTCTATAATAAATATTTTTTACTGGCAGTATTTTTAATGTGTCTTTGAAGATATTATCAAAAAAGGCAGAACTTTTCAAGCAATTTATTATACAAAGGAATATAATTTACAGGAAAAGACCTGCCAGTCTTAGCATGGCGATGTACGCATACACAACTTATTTCTGTTTCTAAGATTATAATTAATAGATTCAGACGTTATTTTGTGAAAGTCAAATTTGCATGCAATTTGATCTAACCTGTTTATGTGCTTCCGCCACAATTAGTTCATGCGAACTAGCGCCGGCCAAATGGTAATAGAATAACATGCTCCAAATACTACAAGGACTTGTAGCATGTTATTCTAACGACTAACATCTACAGCCCATGCCTCGTGCAATGGCGAGACATGTGTCGCAGTGACGACCAGGGCAGTTATGGCAGCAACGGTGGCAGGTGCATGCGTTTTCTGTTCCAAATGGCGGGAAATCGCAAAGACGACCGCAGCAGCGGAGGCGGAAACTACCGGAACAGCAATGGCAGCGACAGCATGTTGCATCTACTGACGGTAGTGGGTGTGTGCCGGCCAGCGCTAGTTCCCATGAACTAATTGGTGGCGGAAGCACACGAAGCAGGTTAGATGAAATTTATTCTAAGATTTTAATTGAAGTTTCTAAACTACTTTATAATTTTGAAAGCATATATAGTTCCATGGATGATTATCTGGAGTCCATGTTATAAATAGAATAACTGGCTACTTTTTATAAGACATAAATTTTTGCAATGTCTGCGCCGTTCTTCACAATAGTATACGAGTACCATGCTGTGAATACTGTGAAAGTAGTTGAAATAGCCTAAGTGTGCAATAGCTACGCCCGTCAATTGTCTGATTCCCCTAACTGCATATGGGCGGAGCGGAACTTATTTGCAAAAGCAATTTGCCTTAGGGGCAAAAATTTCCACGAGCTGCTGAACAAGCAGCATAAAGAGGTGCAGCCACTGGCTCTCCCTTCTAATCAGGAACTAATGCCACTAATAACCCTTGAAGAAGTCCAAGGGGCTCTTCGAAGAATCGGAAGGCGGTCGGAGCCGATGGAGTCCCCATAGATGCCTGAAAGGCGATGTAGTCTCGTGGTGTGAGCATTTTGACCGACCTACGTATATGCGGTTACGTAGGTCGGTCAAAATGCTCACACCGGAAAAATCCCGGACCAATGGAGATTGAGTCTCACACCACACCATGAAGCTTTTTGAACGGACAATTGACTCCCGGATCCGGTAGGAGTGAATGAATCGCCTTGGGAACCGAAAGGAAACTATCTTTTCGGTTTGTCAAGACCCAATAAAAAAAACTGGTCAATGTTGTCGCTGGAGGTGTTACAGCTCTCACCAAGGTGAACAAAAACATATTCATTGGAATTTGTCAATTTATTCTTTAGATAACATTAAAACCGACCAAGTGCGAGTCGGACTCGCGCACGAAGGGTTCCGTACCGTACATTATCTATAAAAACGGCAAAAAAAAATCACGGTTGTTGTATGGGAGCCCTTCTTAAATATTTGTTTTATTTTAATTTCATTATTTATTTTTAAAGTGAATATATAACTAAATGTTCTGTGAATATTTCAAGCGTCTACCTGCTGCCGTTATCAATATCGAGCAAAAAATTACGTTTGTTGTATGGGAGCCCCCATTTATTAAATATTTATTTTATTCTGTTTTTTAGTATTTGTTGTAATAGCGGCAACAGAAATACGTTATCTGTGAAAATTTCAACTGTCTAACTATCACGGTTCATGAAATACACAGCCTGGTGACAGACGGACGGACGGACGACGAGTCTCAGTACTATTACTGAGACTCCGCTGTTCGTCCGTCCGTCCATTTTACCCTTTGGGTACGGAAACCTAAAAAGGCGCTTCATATCAAAATAATATAAGAGAAAATTAACCTTCTTCATAATTTTTTATTCGTTAATTTTTTCCATGTTTTAATAGCTATTCTGCTATTCGGGGCAAATCCAACAAAACTAAGATCATAAAAATCGGTCCAGCCGTTCTCGAGTTATAAATAGTGTAACTAACCCGATTTAGTTTTATACATACCTGTTTATGTTTGAATATTTTTGGTATTCATTTGATATAACATGAACAGTTTAGTACAAAATAAATCAGGACCTGCTACGGAACCTGCCCTCTAATACATTGTTTGAGGTAAATGTTCAGTACAAGAGACCACTTCTTAAATCAATATTATAGGAACCTTGACTTCCTACTAACCGCAATAATGTACGGGTTACAAGTCGTCAATTATTATTTAACGATATATTCACGACTAGCGGCCCGCCCCGGCTTCGCACGGGTGGACATTTATTTTTTAAACATTTTGGGATAAACGAAGAGTAAATGTATCTTTAGAGAGTTTTTTAAATAGTTTTTCTTAAGTAGCTTTTTTTCAGACACATTACTTTAAGTGGTACGTACTTAGTGGTATTTAATTTTTTGTTAGTTTTTATCCATAACCCTAATTACAATCGGAAAGTTTATTTTTTATTTATTTATATTGTTTTTAGTTTTAGTTTTATTATTACATTTCTTTTTACATTATATTTCGAGACTTTATATTAATTTAATTTAATAGGTTTTACTTTTTTAGTTTCCAATATGTCTACCTTAAGGCTGTATACTATATTGGCTGTGGTATTCGTAGATGGCAATAAAATATATTGATTTTTAGGAATCCTACTCGAGAAAGTGCAACATATAATTGGCTATGAGAAAAGCATTCTTCTCAAAGATCGAGAAAGTTTGTCGCTGGGATTTATTTATTATAAGGGCAAACGATACCTTTACAGGAAACTGTAACCTTTTAAAAGACATGGGCAAATCTGTTGGTATCATCGGGATCCGCGGAATGTGAGCTAGCTGTCCGGCCGTGGGATCGGTGATGATTGTTGCTATAATCAGATTGTCTCGTAATTCCTTTATCAAAAGCCTTGTACCATTACACATATTGGGAGGGCTTAAATTTCTCAACAGCATAATGGGAGTACCTACTTTTAATTTCAGTTCGTGTGGTGGCAAGCCGGCGGGATAGAGAGAATTTACAAATTCTTGTAGATAGTGCACTGTATCTTCGATGTTGCACACGTTATCAATAGATTTATAACATTTAAAATCACCTGGTACTTTTTCAAAGATCATTTTGTTTATCTCATTTACTGAGCTGTTTTTCGGTGAGACGATCGCCCTCGAATAGAGCCAATCGAAATTTCTTTCTGTAGAATGTTCGATGTCGGGATAGATTGTCTCTATGAGGATTTCTAGACTGTGAACAGTTTGAGGCAATTCATTATCCAATAATACTTGGAGGCTATGTGCAATTGGAGATGGTAATTTTCCGCTTCCAAGTTTAAGTAATTTTTGTGAGAAATTGTCGTTGCTGTCATTACTTAAACGTGCTCTCAAATTGAGAGTTTCAATTGATTGCCACAAAGGTGATGACTTGAGGCACGCTTTTCTGAAAAGAACTTTTTAACTGGAACAGAAAAAATGTGGTATGAAAAAGTCAAAACATTCAATGTCGGTAGCGCGCGAATGAGCTGCGCGGGTACCTATCTCATAGATGTGTGCCGCGCCGCCCGCTGCCACGCGACGTGGCCGCCGGTGTCGCAAGCAAGAGATTGAAACACAGAATAAAATCCGTAATATCTTTGGAACGGAATGTCCGATTTCGTTAATTCAAAGTGTAACCTACAGGCATTGAAACAGTCTTGAATACGAAATCATTTATTTGGATAAGGATTAATACCAAGGTACGAATAATGTGGCCTAGTTTGTACCGGCGTTACTATAGCATATTTTAACATGAAAAAGTAGTTATTGTGACGTAACTGTAATAGTTAGACATATGGTATCTTTTTTGTAGATATTGATGTCCTCTATAAAACTGTAGTACATTATTTTGCTCTATTGTCAATAGTTTCAGCAGCGTACGCGGTATAAGGATTTTTTGGTATCTTTTTCACACATTATCGAAGTTTTCATACGGATCCCTAACTATTTTCAAAATATTTTATAGCCTATGTTAATCATTTATATTGTAGCATTATAATGGTGAAAGAATTTTTGAAATCGGCCCAGTAGTTTTTGAGTTTATTCATAACATACATACAAATCTTTCCTCTTTATAATAATAGTATAGATAGTATAGATTACAAAATTGTTATAGATAAGTCGCTGCCATTCGCGTAGGCTCCCTGTATACTCGTACACGTATGTACTTTACCTAATCAGTATAATAACGGCTGTAGCTATCACTTTCGTTGAAGATGCTAAAATTCAAAATCAATAGAAGAAGCTATATATTACCAGTATAATTAGATGCTACATTTGCTCTATAAGTAAATGTAGGTATCTCCCGAATGAATAGTATACAAACTTTCTGTGTGCAACAAAGCTGCCTTTACTGACTGACTACTACGGAAAGCAATTTCCTTTCTTGCAAACCCTTCCTATTTCTTTCGAAAGGAGGAGGGATTCGCCAGGCAGGAATCCGCACCTGGTGTATTTTGCCATCATCTTTTTTCATCAGACATATTAAAAAAGCAAAATATGTACTCTATCCATTTAAAGATAAAAATGGAAAACAAATTTGTGTGTGTGTCGTCGGTCTATGTGTTCGCCTGCATGTATGTAATTATTTCACGTCGAAGCCAATGAAGAGATAGGATTTAGTAAATGTGACCTGGAGAAGGATACAGCCCCATGGGGGCAAAGGCAGCAGAATGAGCTAGTTTATAATTTAAACAATTATTTTATTTGGTACCGTAGGCAAACATGATCATACTATGCATATTTGTGCTGGTGGTTGGAATATACTGGATGTATTGGTCATCATGCGCCCAACGTATGGACAAGATGACTAAGTCCCTGCCCTCGCCGCCATCTCTGCCTCTCCTTGGGAACGCGACACTTTTCATTGGAAACACTGAAAGTATGTACACTCATGGTTTGATAAATTCTTCATATTTCATAGTAAACTTGCAGTTTTTTTTTACTGTCACGTATTCCCTGAGCTAAAAAGTATTCGAGAGTCTAGACCAGAGCTTTTCAATCACTTGTGTCCTGTATACCTACACTCCACTGCCTCACTAATAGATGAAACTTATGGATACTTAACGTATCGGCAGCGAACCCTGGGCGTCGATATAGACCCCTTTGGGAAACTATGCTCTAGAGTACTTTAGACTATGTCAAGAAGATAGTGATAGTTTTGTTAAATTAAAGCTCTTTCATTATATATGTAGAAGAAGTGTAAATGAGTGTTTGAACAGAAAAAAGTAACTAAAGTAATAGAGGAAAAGAAATGCTCATCTCACCTCTTTTATATCCTTAAGTATTAATTGGAAAATCTATTAAATATCTTATGATATCCAGATGGAGAAAAATTTTAGGTGACATTGTAATTTTTAGTTTTTTGGCAAAGTTTACAAGCATTCTAAATGATCTAAATATACGCACCCGTTTTACTAAATAATAATACCTATCGGTCTCTTTGTTTCAATAGAGATTTTAAATATTTATTGTATATACATATTTTTTTATAACAGTCTAATTATGTAAGGAATCATTCAGATAAATAACGGGGTTGTAATATTTTTATTGCAAAAAAACAAATAAAATTTTCTGTATATTGTGGTTACACAAGTGTATTTTCGTACATTTATTATGTACGAAATTTAATTAAGAACATTTATTACGTATTTTAATTAAAATGAAGTCCTAATAAATATTCTTAAATATATAATTAATAATATAGCAATTGTTTCAACATGAATTTTTTTTACAAAAAAGCTAGGTACATTAAAAGCTTTTTAACTAAGAAGTTACTTATAGCATATATGCTCACATGCCTGTGGGAGTGCAACAATGCATATATAAATTCATCTGTCGTCAATTCAACTGTCCATAAGCTAAGGTGACTGCTGATGCATACAGGCAGATAAATATAAAAAACCGGCGAAGTGCGAGTCGGCCTCGCGCACGAAGGGTTCACGAATCACGTTTGTTGTATGGGAGCCCCCTTAAATATTTGTTTCATTTTAATTTAATTATTTATTTTTAAAGTGAATATATAACTAAATATTCTGTGAATATTTCAAGCGTATACCTGTTGCCGTTATCAATATCGAGCAAAAATGAGCAAAAAAATCACGTTTGTTGGGTAATTATGGGAGCCCCATTAAATATTAATTTTATTCTGTTTTTTAGTATTTGTTGTTATAGCGGCAACAGAAATACATCATTCGTGAAAATTTCAACTGTCTAACTATCACGGTTTATGAGATACAGCCTGGTGTCAGACGGTTCAATGTGTTTATCTAGTTTTATATCGTTTAGTAGATTTAAATTAATAGGAAGACGTGGTGAACGCTACCATCTGGATTTTTATCTTTATCTAATAGTGCTTAAAAATAAAACATTAGTCAGATACGCTATGGCTGGCCTCGCAGAACATATTTATGCCTATATATACACGTATAAATAAATATTCTGTCATACTTCTGTCATAATTTAATTAGTAGAACGTTATTGTGTTAATTAGAACAGTACCCATAATGCACAGCCTACCGCTGATCAAGCATAACAACTATCCGTAAACCATCATGATAGGCTTAAATGACAAAACAACTACATTTTTTATTACATTTATATAGATGTAATAATAATGGTAGTAGCATACATTTTATTTATGTGTTCATCCCAATTTATCATCTGGGGAATCGTTCTTGACCTTAGTACCTACACAAAATAAGCGTGGCTAATAGTACAAATAAGCTCCCTGGGGATTTCAGCTGATGGTTCAATTGAGATTTTTTAGGTATAACGTCTTGATTTTATTTTGCAGAGATACTCCAGAACCTTAACAGTCTAGGCGAATTGGCGCTGAAAAATAAAGGGTGTGTGAAAGTTTGGCTCGGACCGAAACTGTATATCGGTAAGTTTAACGTGGATAGGACCTTAATATAGTCAATCACCTTCAATGGTTCATCATCTTGAGAGCGAGAGTGAGAGAGCTCACTAAAATGTGCTGCACTTCGGTGATTAACAAATCGTGAGAAAGAGAGATAGGCAATTATTATTTAATCAGGTTTTATTTTTATATACTATATAATTTAAGGTTATTTCATCAAGAACAGTCCATATCCCCAGATATACTTGATGGCATCGTAGTGTCAATCTAATGAAACACACAAGTTGAGCAGCGTCAACCGCAGCCTGTCTATTGATGGTTTTAGTCATGTCAAGTTCTTCCGTGTTTCGGAGAGCAAGTTAAATCGTCAGTCCCAGCTGCACGCCACGCCCGCACGTCCAAGAAATTATATTTCGATAGACGAGAGACCTACCCTAAGAAAGGTCTGGTTTTTTTTCTGTTTTTTTCTGTTTCTGACGGCAGTTGCTATCAAAATCAGTATCTACACCAAATCCTTGGCGTATCCCGCTAATCCTAATTAAATTAGGAAACGGGTTAACGCTAGGAATAAGAAAATGCAACAAGATTCAATCATCATAAAACCACAACAGCCATAGTCATTAATTAGTTCAAGTAGTTACGTAAGTCTTAGATATTTGTTTAACATGAGCCCCGCTGTGATAGTACTCAAGTACAAATTTAGCATATGTCTACTGAGGTAGGCTTGTGTCTACGAGCCTCACCGAGGCTCGTAGACACAAGCCGCAAGCGCAGTGATTAGTAATGCTGCTTTGACACTTGAACTCGTGGGTTCAATTCCTATATGGGACGAACATTTGAGTGCATGAACATGTCTGTTTGTCTTGGCCTGGGTGTTATTAAGAGATGTAGGGCGCATCAAAGCAGCCCGTGTGGGGAAGTACCCCCACCTAATAGAAAACTGCATTCTCAGGAGGGTTAGTCCTGCGAATGAGTAACGTCACTAGTAAGCTCAATGTGTTGCAAGCGTTCATAAGGTAACCGCTTTGCATCAGGTGAGTCGTATGCTTGTATGCCTCCCGACAACCACAACAGGTACATAAGAAGGTACAGTATGATCATAGTGTAATAATTAATAATTATTATACTATGTTAAGGTTTTTATGCTTTACCTTCGATAAAATAATCAACAGCATATAGATATTAAAGGTACATATATTAATTAATCACTTTTTTGATTAAATTTAGTGTTATTTTATTAAATTAGGATACGTGTATTCTGTTGTTCTTATGTTTAAGTTATCCTACCGTTCATATAATGATGAATGTTTCTTACAGCTATAGCTAATCCAGATGACGCTCAAGTAGTGCTAGATAATTGCTTAGATAAAGAGGCTGTGTATCGATTTCTTCGACCTTGGCTAGGACATGGACTATTTGTTGCTCCAGGTATGTTAATTAATTCCTCTAAGTCCTCTACCAAACACGCGACATACAGAAGACCGCATGAAAACCCAACAATAGTGCGTTGCCGTTCTTGTAGAAGCCTTCTGAATTCACAGGGTTCAACTTGACATCCAGGTACTCTCGCCATAAAAGAAATAACAATACTCCATACACGGTTCGACTTGAAATTTGTATAGTAAAAGTCTTTAAAATTCTGTACACGGTGAAGCTCTGTTAAGCACAAGTTTTTTGAATTAAATTTAGTGGATATTTCGATGGACCACTTTTTTGAAAGAAAGAAAGAAACTTTATTACATAGCGCACTACAACACTAGAAACATTACAGTTCATCAAACAACAGTTAACAATATTGCAACACTTTTAATACAATAGCATTCAACAATGTCAGGTGTGTCGCAGCGCCCAATATAAAAAGACCTCACTCAGCACGAGCCATGGCGCAAGCCAGGCGCTGGTATTCTGTGAGACCTTATGTAGTATATGTCACGTACAGTCACGAACCGCGCAGAATCACCACGGCAATAAATAAAATAAGTAAAATCAAAATAAAATCAAAATAAAAGAATTATCATTGCAATTTAACAAATATGTATACAAAAAGAATATAAATATATGAAGAGGTTCATGAGTGTGTAAGAAGCGAGACCATGTTTGAGTACTATACTGTACTGTTACTCGCGGCATTATGGCCTTTAATACTTCCACCCGTGGAGAATATCACCTGATAGAGCAATACACTCTATCGACTCCTCTCTGGAAGGCCACTGAAGGCAAGCCAGAACTGTGAGTCCTGCGGGCCTTCTTGATTTTCCATTCCGACGACGAAGAAACGCCAGAGACAAAGGACTGGAGAGCTCGGGTACCCGTATCCTGCGGAGATATTATATATGTTATATTACATTTATTATTACTCTGAATGAATATTTCGTTCCTGATAACAATAATAAAAACGTAAAGTATTGTTTTTAATCTTGCGATAATTCTGTCCTTAGTTCGAAAAAAAATAAGTATACCTATTCCGGTCATAACTTCTGTTACAAATGATTATACTACTCTGTGTAAAAAGTATCGGGAATATGTCAATAAAAAGACCCGCGTAAAAGAGGTCGTTCTAATTTTTTTACTGCATGTTGGTAGCACTGTACTGATTTAGCGCGCAAAATTTGAGCGGGATCTGTCATTTAATTTGTTTTAAACTACACTTTTTGTTGGTCATAGTTTTGAGTCCTCGGCGATTTTTACAATGGAAAATATTGTTGAACAAAGAGTGTGCCTTAAATTTTGTGTTTCAAATGATATTTCATGTGGTGAATCACTAAAAATGTTGCGAAATACCTACGGCGAATCGTGTATATCGAAAACAAGGGCTTATGAATGGTATAAGGCTTTTAAAGAAGGCCGAGAAGTAGTAGTAGACTTGCCTCGTTCTGGTAGACCTTCAACCGCTACGACCAGAGAAAACATCGACAGAATCAAGAAGCTAGTGCTCGAAAATCGACGTATGAGTCTGAGAGAGTTGGCTAGTGAGGTGAACATATCTTTTAAGTCCGTCCACAACATTCTCATTGACATTTTAGGCATGAAACGCGTCGCCGCTCGACTAGTTCCAAAAGAGCTCAATTTTGTTCAAAAAGCGCAGCGAAAGCATGTCGCTGAAGACATGGTTTCCCGAGCTTCTACGGATCCGACCTTTATGAAACGTATAATAACTGGCGACGAGACATGGGTTTATGAGTACGACATGCAAACAAGCCAACAGTCTTCAGAATGGCGTCTCGAAAACGAGCCGAAACCCAAAAAACCGCGGCAAAGTCGCTCCAAAATCAAGGTGATGCTGACAGTTTTTTTTGACTACCGTGGTGTGGTTCACTCCGAATTCCTTCCAGAGGGAGAAACAGTGAATAAAGAATATTATTTAGGCGTCATGAAGCGTTTGCGTGAGAGTATCCGCCGAAAACGTCCAGATTTGTGGCAACACAACTCATGGATGCTGCACCATGATAATGCACCATCACACACAGCCATTATAGTGAAAGAGTTTTTAGCGAAAAATTCAACAAAAGTTCTCGACCAAGCACCGTATTCACCTGATATGGCTCCGTCTGACTTTTTTTTATTTCCCAAGTTAAAATTACCACTTCGAGGAAAACGTTTTGAGTCGATAGAAGCCATAAAAGAAAATTCGCTGAATGAGCTAAAGGCCATACCGCAAATAGCCTATGAAAAATGTATGGAAGACTGGGTGAAGCGGTGGAGATGTTGTATTGCAAGCGATGGGGCCTACTTTGAAGGCGATAAAATAAATTTAGATGAATAATTTGTATTTTTTGTTTTATTGACAAATTCCCGATACTTAGTACACAGAATGTATGCATTTATTTTTTTATGAAGTAATGTAATCTGCTTAAAAATTATACGAGTATATACATATTTATGGAAGTCTCAGCAATAAAATTTAAAAAAAATTACTCTATTCGAAATAGTCACCTTTGGCTTTGATACAGGCCTTTAATCTGTCTGGGCATGAATCTATGGATCTGTTTTCACTGGAAATTTAGCCACTGCTTGCTCCAGAGATTTCTTAAGAGATACAATGTCGATTTTTTCCAGCCTTCTTTTATTATACGTGACTAGCCCGAATCTTCATTTCTCGCGTTAAATTACAATACAATACAATACAAAACTCTTTATTGCACCAATAAAATATACAAATATACATAGTCTATATAGGAAAGTACAATAGGCGGCCTTATCGCTAATGCAATTTCTTCCAGGCAACCTTAACTTAAAGGAGATATTGACAAAAGTAAAGGTAGGTGGCGCATAATGACATAAAGTGAAAGTACCTTATACAATTATACAATTTATCTTAACAATATAGATGCAATACAAAAGTATGCAGTTATGTCCGACACTAAAAGAAAGACTGAGCAGGATTGAAGCATATATAAGTTCCGAAGGTTAAATTGTAAGGTAGTAGCTTTTGACGAGCTGTTTAAAGCTCGACAGTGTTTGAGACTGCCTGATTGTAATAGGTAAGTCATTCCACAGATAACGGCTTGAACAGAAAAGGAATTAGAAAAAAAGTTAGTAAAGTGAGAGGGTGTTTTCAGACGAAAATAGAAAAGGTCACGTCGCGAGGGACCCTCACTATGGATGTCTCTATGGAAGGAAAAACATTCTTTAAGATAAGAAGGCGTAGAAGGATTGTATAGTATGGAGTATAAGAGGGAAAGTATATGCAGGTTTCTGCGATAACGGATAGGAAGCCACTTGAGTTGCGTACGAAATTCAGAAACGTGGTCATACTTACGAAGACCATAAATAAAACGAATACACAAGTTTTGAAGACGCTCAAGTTTATTAAGCTGCTGTTCAGTGAGATCTAGATAGCAAGAGTCTGCGTAATCTAGGATAGGAAGGAGTAAGGACTGTGCTAATGCAATTTTTGTATTCACGGGAAGAAAATTTCGAAGTCGTCGAAGAGAACCAGCGGCTGCAAATATCTTCCTGCTGACCTCGGCCACCTGAGGACTCCAAGACAAGGTTCGGTCAAAATATACACCAAGGTTTTTGACTTGTTCAGTTAGCTCAATTTGGACTCCATCGAAGATAATGGCATCAAGATTAGACCAATTTATTTTGGAGATAAACCGAGGACTACCAATAATAATAGCTTGACTTTTTGCTGGATTAACTGTAAGCCCATGCAATTTACTCCAAGTAGATATTTTTAATAAGTCATAATTTATGATGTCGATACCAGAGGCGAGATCATCGATGTGAGTTTGACTATAAATTTGAAGGTCATCGGCGTAGAGATGGTAGGAAGAGCGAAGTTGATAAGTAATAGAATTAATGAACAAAGCAAATAGAAGAGGAGATAACACGCCACCCTGAGGCACGCCGGCAGACGTACTACACCAAGCTGAGAAAGTATCCTCGATGCGAATACGTTGCCTACGCCCATACAGGTAAGAACGAAACCAGTCAATTGCGATTGGAGATATGTTAAAGGAACATAGCATGCCTAGGAGTATATCAAAATCGACAGAATTAAATGCATTGCTGAAGTCTTGGAGCGTAAGAATAGTAACCTGAGATTTATCCATACCACGACGGATGTCATCTGTGATTTTAATGAGTGCGGTAGTCGTACTATGTCCAGAGCGGAAACCAGACTGAAGAGGATTCAAAATATTATTTTTGGACAGGAAACTACTAAGCTGGTGCTGAACAAGACGTTCAAGGACCTTGGAGAGAAAAGAAAGTATGGAAATAGGACGATATTCGGAAAAGGAACAAGGATTTGCTTTTTTAGGTAGCGGTACTACAAAAGCATCCTTCCAAATTGCGGGGAAGGTGCATGAGACAATTGAGTTGTTTAATAAAATGGTTATAGTAGGAAGAATGATATCAAGAATAGGAAGAATCATAGCACGACTTACCTCATCAGCACCCACAGCATCAGACGAGATAGACATAAATTAATTGTTTCCTAATGGGGTTTCGACAAATTCTGACTTTAACAGCATTAACTGCCTTTGTATTTCTAACAGCACGAGGTCGCCCCTAACTTTTTCGGTCTTCAACAGAGGTAATGTTAGTATATATGTCGATAGTACGATATACGAACATACGGCTAATACCAAGCTTTTGAAGTGTCTTGAATATGAACGACGGCTACATATCCACTTCGTGTAAGGTTTGTGCTAGGTAGGTGCATTCCAAATTGTAATTTGATAATAAACAAGAAAAAATATGTAAAACGGCGGGAAACCGAAAGATGTTTTTAATAAACGCGTTCCAAATTCAAAATATTTAAAGAGTTGAAAAAAAGAAAAGTTTCTATGTAACAGTGTTTATGGCCAGACTAGTAGTAAACAAACCAACTTGTTTTGTCTGTTCCTGTTCCTAATAAAGAACCTACCTATTGACGGATTGATTTCCGGTTCGATTCCTGGCCATGTACCACTAAATTCTGACTTATCTAGATACAAATCACTTGCTCGGCGGTAAAAGTATGGAAACCCGCAGGTCCAAAAAATTATATTTGACGTGTGATTTAACCTAAGAAAAGTCTAGTATTCTCTCTGGGTTGCGGAGGTCTGACGGTAGTCGCTCCATATAGAAGTCAGTGTCTTCGCCATATCCTTAGGGTTAGGTAGCGGACCTTACTAATACTATAACGGCTAGAAGAAGATAGATAAATTAAATAAATTCAACAAGTTCATTGTATTTCTCTCATATTCTGGACTAAATTATAAGGGAGAGGTAAATCTATATATATTTTTGTTATAATTTAACTTATATAGCAAAAATTTATGACTGCTGAATTGTATATTACGGCTGCTTTATAGATGGAATAAGTTTTAATAGCATAAGCTGAATCATTCGATCAATGGGTTGAGGTCACTACTATATGTCAGGAATACGCGGAGGTGCACGGGCTTCGATATAACTTAGAAAAGAGTCCAATTCTAACATTTAAAGCGAGGAAATACCAACCCACCCACGTTCCGCATGTACTCCTAAATGGTGTACTTAAATTTATCCAAACTAGTGGATAAATTAAAATACCTGGGCCATTGATGATCTCAAGGACAACGGGGATATATAGATGTAGCGCAGAGCGTTGGCGGTGCGAAGCAATATGCTCGCTCGCAGGTTCGCTCAATGTACAAATGATGTACCTAAAGATTACGCTTTTTAAAGCTTAGTCTTTTTACTCGAGTATCCTGTGGGTTAAATATACGTGGCACACACTGCGCGTGCAATATAATAATGCTTTTAGGATGCTGTTGAAGCTCCCGAGGTACTGTAGCGCGTCCGGGATGTTTGGAGGCGCGCACTAATGGATTCCACGCGCGTGTTCGCAACAGTATCCTTAAAGCAATTGCGGATAGGTTTGACTGTACCAGTCAAAAACATTAGGCGAGGATAGTGAAGGTAAAGAAAATCAAGTGTTTTAGGCTAGATACTAACAGTAATTACATAGTTATAAGTGGAAAATCATTACAAATATATTTAATTTCAAAAAATATGAGCTACGCTTGAAATAAATTATTTTTATTTTATTTATTTTAATTTATAATACGTACGTACGTAGTTGAATGTATTAATTTAATGTTTTTAACCCCTGACGCACAAATAGGTGTTACAGTAATGTCTATAAGTTAGTGTGTGTGTTTGTTAGTTTTGACTGTCTTTGAAACAAAATAGTACCGACCGATTCGATAATCTCATATCAAACATAATAGATGAGCTACTCTTTTTTTAAACGCCAAAAAAATAATTCAGTTTGATAATCAAATATTGCTTTTATGAACACAAACACATATTTACAACAGCTACGATGAACAAAAGCTTAAAAAATATGGACTACATTCGAAATTCCACTGCAACAGACACCGAAATTGGATTTCGATTTCGGGTTCGGTTGTAAAAACTAGTTTCAGCCGGACAATAGTGTTCTGCCAATACAGACGTCAGTAACACTTAGTGCAATTAGCACACGTACATGCGCACCTTGAAAATAAGCACTAACTAGGCACATAATCATATAAAAGAACGATAGGTACATTATACATATTTATACGCCAACGAAAAATAATAAAAAAATCTATTGTATTTTGTGATTTTCTATGAAAGTAAGTCTTCCTGAAGAGATACATCATCAGGGATATCATAGACATCAGGGATAGGAATTTGTTATTGCACTGGTAACATGTACAGGCTATTGGCGCTTTCTATCAGTTAGCCTATGAATTAGGTGTCTGCTCAGGCAAAGTTACAAAAGCAATATAAAAACATAGATTGTCTGTCTTCTTTAGGTAACTAAAGTATGGATACTATTTTTCTATAATCGAGGAGACCCAAATTTCCTATATCGGATCTGTGAGCATAACACAATCATATTTATTATTGTATTTATGACAAATTACATACCTACAATGAATAATGCATCTTTTGTATTTTAGGACATAATCGCCATGTTAAATGTGTGTATTATTTATACACAACTACCTTTGACGAGCTAGGTGGCTCAGTCGCGAACGACGAGAGTTTGACACTAATGCTCGTGGGTTCGATTCCCACACAAGAAAAACATTTGTTTGCACGAACATGTCTGTTTGCCTTGGTCTGGATGTTTTAAGAGAGGTAGGACGCATCAAAGCAGCACGTCTGGGGAAGTACCTCCATCTCACAGAAAACCGCAGCCAAATAACAGCTCCATAAAGGGTGGTTGTGATACTGCGTGTGAGTGAGGTCACCAGTAAGCTCCTAAGGAT